>VWYI01013821.1:32131-48642 GCA_013399455.1 Anthoscopus minutus | reverse complement strand
ACATGTGGATCTTGCGTCACACCGCTACACTATTATTTTCATGGACTAGGCACAGCATCTCGTACCCAGACCTGAAGTAATTTTAGGTGATTTGGTTTGAGGACAGGTGGTTTCTCTGCCACAGCTGAGCTCGGTGCCATTTGGGCAAGTGGATTAGTGCTCAGTACCAGATTTGATACCATATTCAGGCCAGCTGCTTCACATCCATATACGGTAGTACAGACATACCCAGTTACCTTCCATGCCATTCTCCTGGTACAAATATCCTGTACCAGAACTATCAATAACAGGGAACCATCATTATGTGGTTAAACAGTGTTAGACAATACACTGAAGTACCAAAAAGCACTTTTCCCAGCTTATTTCTTTCAAATTTCACATCTGGTGTAATGGCTTTTTCCCAGCACATGCCTACTATAGATATATGATTCAGAGAGTAAATAAGGCTGGGCTAGAAGGGTTTATTAATAAACAAATAGCTCATTTTGACAATGACTGTTCCATCCAGACAGTAAGAATTTACACTGAGGATTTTTCCCTTATCTGTTATTCTTACACTCTAAGCATTTCTCAGCAAGAAGGTTTTTGATTTAAGGGAATGGACACTCACCTAATGTATCTCCTTGATACTAGTAACTAATATTTGAGTGGGTCGTGTTTGTAGGATACCTTACATCATCATCATACTTCATATATATCAATATCTATAAACAATGAAATATTTTTAGTCAGTTTTCACTTTGTAGCCTTTCAAGAGAACTAAATTAGTTTGAAAAAAGAAAACCTTGTTGAAGTTAGTAACCTTATTAATGATGGTAAGGGTTAGATTTTTACAAAGAAAAATTACGTTTACTGTATTTCAAAAAGGTTTTACTGCATGAAGAATAATATGATATATATAACCAGAAGTAATGGGAGGAAATTAAAAATAATTTAAACTTCCTGAAAACGAGTTCTATTAGACTGTAGAAGAAGTTCCCAGGGGAAGCTGTAGAAGGCTCATTATATGGCTTATTTAAAACTAGATTAGATGAAATGCCTGAAGGGAGCAAGCTTGGGCTGTTTCCTGTAAGGCTGAAGGAGATTATCTCAGAGGTATTTTTTCCTTCTGAAATATTTTATTCTGTGATGTGGTCTTGGTAAGGCTTATACATTTGTATGTGGGAATGTTCTGTAGGTACTGCTCTTTCTACAATATTTCTGTGTGATTTTAAAAATTAACTTTATTTTCCTGTTGTAGGAGTTCATAGGTCTTTGTACTGATACGTGTCACACTGACTGTGAATAAAAGCAATAATTTTTTTTTAAACAACATAAGAAATAACTTGACAAGGGTAGAAGTGTGTGGATACTTCCTTAATTTTTCTTTTAAAGTTAGAAATTTGCTGTTACGAGGGTTGTCTTTCTAACCTTGACTGCATACCCATGAGTGGTCTGAAAGTTGTGATCCTGATGCTTTCTCTTGTCCACAGGGATGCAGCCTCTGGTGGGCCCTTTGTGTGTTTTGTGTGCTGGGGGTGACCTCAGGCCATCGCCAGGGCTGAGCCATAGTTCCCACGGGTATGTGAGGAAGGTTGCTGTGAAGCTGCTCTGTAAAAGCCCAGATATATCCTATTATATATATTGTTTTATCATTCTGTGTGCCTGTGACTGTATAGCTGTATTCCATGCTGAGAGGAATAGCCCCAAAGTGAAAGGATGTGGAAGAATGGCTGCATAGGCATTACTGAGGGGCTGTCTGGTTTTCTCACCTGCTGTTCTGACAAGAGCAGGACTGTGCTGTTTCAGAGACATTCTCTGTCCATTTTCCAAGTGTATACATGGAAACTCTTCAACTTTTTTTTTTATTTTTTTTTTATAATTCCTTAGTCTCCATTATAAACTCATAAGTCATATATGATTTAAACTTTCCTTACTAGTATTTTTTACTTATACAAAAAGATAATATATATTTTCTTCTACAGTGGCTTTAGAAAAGATTTTGTACTAAACAAAAGAATTTCCTGGTGTTTATAGTACTTTATTTGATTTTTTTTGGCGAGTACTCAATCAGGGTACTCTCAAAATAACTAAAGAACTAAATAACTAAATAACTAAAGAACCAGTGGCCTATAAATTTACAGTTCTACAGAGTGAATCTGCAGTATCAGCTCCAACAAGTTATGATTTGATAGCTGATGCCAAAGGGAGTGTAGACATTCATTTAATTTTGGATCATTAGATCCAAAGCTGTCCTTTGGTGGTTGTGGCACACTATTATTTTTGTCCCTGTCAAAACCAATGAAGAGTTGTACTAGTGATTGGCTTAGCTGACCAGAGATGCCCAAAACACAAGATTAATGATGAAGAGCCAGACCATACACAGAATGTTTCAAGGGGAATTTAAGTTTTAGTTTGAAATATATTTATGTAGAATTTGCATTGATGTTACAGTATAATTACAATACTTTCATAAAGAAAAATATCTGTATTTTATAGTACATCTAAACAATTCATAGATAATTTGTTATTTTTTACTCGGAATGATTTTCTTTGGCTGATAGTTATGTATGTTCAATTCCTGTAATACAAAAATACCTTCATCACCAGAGGCTGTATTGTCATCTACTGCAGTCATCGTGCATGGCATGTGCACAAACAGGTTTTCTTAAAATTGTCATTAAATCTCACCACTTCCAGTGATACTGCTAGATGAACTTTCTGATTATACTGGGTTTGCTTGGCAAGGTTTTGGTAGTGGGTAAACTACAAGGGTGGCTTCCATGAGAAGCTTCCAGAAATTCCCCCATGTCCAGCAGAGCCAGTGTCAGCCAGCTCCAAAAAGGACTCACTGCTGGCCAAGGCTGGGCCAGTCAGGGATTATGGCAGTGCCTCTGGCAGAGCTAAGGGGAAAAAAGTTATTGCACAGGAGCCAGGTGAGAGGAGTGAGAATATGTGAAAGCAACAACCCCAGAGACCCCAAGGTCAGTACAGAAGGAGGGGCAGAAGATGCTCCAGGCTCTGGAGATGACATTCCCCTGCAGCCCATGGAGGCTCACGGGGGAGCAGAGGATCCCACAGCAGAGCAGGGCTATGCCCAAAGGAGGCTGTGACCCTGTGCTGGAGCAGGCTCCTGGCAGGACCTGTGACTCTGTAGGAAACCCATGCAGGAACAGCCTGTCCCTAAAAGTCTGCATCCTCTGGGAGGGACAGACCCATGCTGGAACAGTTTGTGCAGAGCTGTAGTCCATGGGAGGGACTCGTGTTGGAGAAGTCCCTAGAGGACTCTCTCCTGTGGGAAGGACCCCACAGTGGAACAGGGGAAGACTGTGAGGAATCCTCCCCCTGAGGAGAAGGAACAGCAGAGACAATATGTATGTGTGTTGAACTGACCACAGCCCCCATTCCCCACCCTCCTGTGAAAGAAATTGAGGGTGGAGTAGAGGGAAGGTGTTTAAAAGCTTGGTTTAATATCTCATTATCCTCCTCTGCTTTGATTTGTAATAAATTCAATGCATTTCCCCAAATCAAGTCTGTTTTGCCCATGGTGGTCTCTGCTGAGGGATCTCTGCCTGCCCTTATCCCAGCCCATGAGTCTGTCATTACAATTTCTCTCCCCTGCCCATCTCAGGAGGGCAGTGACAAAGGGGCTTTGGTGGGAATATGGCACCCCACCAGAGTAAACCCACCACACTGAGCTTTATTTGAACAACTCTCCTCTTCTTCTAATTACCATTTTTTTTAATTTTTCTTTTAGCTCACAGGTTGTCTGATTCCTTATATCGAAACCTGCTATGAAATTTTTGGTTTCTGACAGAAGATACTTGCAGAGTTTTCCAGTTTAAATTGCTCACTGCCCTGTTAAACCCTTCTGACCCATTTTTATCTGCTTGCTTGGGCTACTTTGGGATTGTGTATATTAAAACTGTGTGATCATAACAAGACATTGGCAAAAATGGGGTGTTACTCTGTGCAAAATTACAAACCTGTGAGGTACAGATGAATAGCATTGTAGACTCACTGTATCAGGGATATTGTTTCTACAGCCCGTTTTTGGCCACTATTTAATGGTAACAACCAAATCTGAAGCAATGGCTTGAATGAGTAGGAAAGAGATTAGAATATTATGTTGAGCAGGCAACAAAAATGTTTCAATTTCCTTAAGGTACATGTGGCCACCAGGTGGAGACTTTGCTTTAACTTTTCCTAAACCAAAGCTGCAAAAGAAGATATCAGCCTAAGAAGCTATTTGCACAAAAATAAAATAATCCCATTTATTTTCCAGGTCTTCTTGTAGATAATTCTTGCAATGAAAAGTTTCCCAAGCTGATCTGAGGAGGCTAAGCCTTAATTCTTTGGGAAAAAAAAAAAAAAAAAGAGAATCATAGAGTATAAGATTTAGCAATATATTGCTGAATTGTTTCATGAAATAATGGAATTTGCTAAAGCTAAATATGTTCTATCGGCTTGATTCTTCTTTTTAAGTGGCAGGGAATCGACCAATCTCGAATTATTGTCATTAAAAATGACCTAGTTATAAAAACTCTTTTGCCTTTAGAATTTGCAGCAGGTTTAAATAACATTTATCTTTGTGTAGCATAGTTAGTAGCAAAGACATAATTGCCTGCTTTTCTGTAAGTGGAAGTCCCTAAATGCAAATACTAATAGACAGTGTCATCTATAACAATCTGCAAATTTATGGAGGAAATTGGTTTTCCAGGCTAGCTATTTATTAACATGGAGGAGAGTAATATTAAATTGGAGCTCCACCATATTTCTTTGCATTTTTATAGAATGAAGAGGCTTCAGAAAGAGGTGTGAATCCATTGCTCTGTAACTAATCTTTCTGCAGAGTTTCAGTAATGGGGCAGAAACATAAAGCATTTTTTCCTTTCTGATCAGCAACAATAACATTTTTCAGCTACAGCCTAGTTGGAAAAGGGGGATAGGTGAGTAAGTCTAGAGACTGAGTTGCAAATGGATAAAGGAAATAAAAGGCTGATACTATGAATCAGATGATTTTGTGCAGGAGTGTGTCCAAAAAAAAAACACGGGGGGATGAGTTGATTTTGGATAAGTAAAAAATCCATATAGATATGGTTTAAAAAGGTGCATGTGACAGCATTGAGTGACAGAGCAGTGAAAGCTGCAGCCAGGTGAGGAATAAGGCTGCTGGCAGGTAGAGGGGTCTCAGGGATTCCAACACTATTCTGCTACTCTGCACTTAGTTTATTCCCTGGTTTTCATCCTGAAGACCTTTGGGCAAAAGAAGGGATGCCAACTCTGTTTCTGCTTTTGGCATATTTCATCAGCAGATACATCTGAAAAATGCTCATTTGAAAGGAAGAACAAATGGAATTAAAGCCTAAGCCAGGGCTGGTGGCATCTGCATTGGGCCTAGGGATTGATACAATATTTGTCTGTAACAGTGTGAGAGAGTTGTGGAATGGAAGGAGATGCTCTTGTAGAAAAATGATTATTGTTTTTTTAAAAAGGAAAATGAAATATAAATAAATAAATGCTAGAAAAACAGATCCCAAAGGACTTTGAGGATCAAATTGTGCATGGGAGTTGGACAGTTGAATTTTCTACATATTTTGATTTGCTCTAGATTTGGTACGAAACCTGAAGGTGCTTATGAAGAAGCTGTGAGGGTACCCAGGGAGTTCTGCTGGGGTTACTGCTGTGTCTAAACGTGCTTCTAGGCCACACTCATCCCTTGTGGCTGTGGGAAACATTCAGGGTGCCTTAGGCAAGCTGGTCTGGATGGACTTTCAGTTTTCAGTACAGAACTAATTTTTTCCCCTATTATCCACATCTATCTTCTGTTTTTTCTTGAGACATGAGAACAAACTTTGGAAAGGTGTTTCATCTTAATTTGAAGTCATCACACTAATTCATTCATCATGGCTAATTGACTATTTGTCATTAGAAATATGGATCTTCAGTTTTATTATGAATTTACCTTTTTTATCTTCCAGACATTGGTGGTGTTTGGTGCTCCTCAGTTTGGCTTTCTAGAGAATTCGTTATGGATCAGTAGAAAAATTATTCACGAAGACTAAAGAGCCCCATAATTAACAATAAAACTGCTCTAGTGCTGCTGGTACATGAGGGGTGTGTGGAACTCTGAGGTCAGGCTCTCCTGGAGTGGACCATTTGTTCCATATGAACATATAGTTCCACGTACTTAGGAGGAGGAGAATCTAGTACTCAAAATAAGATGTGGAAACTGCCTGATGTCCCCCATTTGTGAAAGGCAGTTCCTTGGATGCCACTGCTAGTGTGTAAGTGGGAGAAACCTTGTGCTCGCATCTGTAAGGTTCATCCTCATTAGATCATCTATGATGGTGCAGTGCACAGTTCTTCAAGGTAAGATTTTGATTATATTACTGAGATTTGATTTACAGAAGACAATTGTTACATAATCTGCTGGTTTAAATGTGTCCCTTAATATTTTCCTTTCTTTTCAAATTTATACTATTTTCTTCTATGTATTTCAGAGCAAAAGATTTCCAGCAGGTTCTTTAAAGGGCAATGATATTGGTAGAGCCTATTTAGTGATTGGCCATTATGCATAAGCCAAAGAACAGCATTAATTGCAGCAAAATATTAAGCCCTTTATTGAGATTTTTTTTTAATACAGCTTTGAGATTTGTTGAAATAAATCAGGCTAACATAGATTGCCATGGACATTATTTGCATTTGATCAATTCATGTGCTGGCCTGAGCTGCTGAACTATTCAGGCTGAAGGTTTTCACTATTGTCCTTGTTCCTGTAGATATCACAGAGGAGAAGATTAAGAGCATTATAACTTTTAACATAAAACTCAGAAGCAATATAATAGGAAAAGATACTCTACAGACAACAAAAGGAAAATTTGCACGGGCTTACTTTTATCCAAACATTTGACCTCCAGCTTAGATGGCTTAAAAAGGAGGAAGAAAAACTTGTTCCCATTTGTCCTGCACAGTAATCTGAGAGTTAACACATTAGGAAATATTTCTCCGTAACTCCAAACTGGATGTGCAATTTTTTTTTTTTTAAATTAAAGTCTGCATTTCTCATTCCAACCCTGTGATGGGCAACCTACCATCCTGTTGGAAAATAATAATGTTCTGCATTTATTCAGCATTGCTTATCAAAATGTCTAGAAATCTGCTTTTCTGATATATCAGTTGTTTCATTGTTCAGATCTTCCACTCTCTTTCTGTAAGCAGCACTGAGTTTGAGCTGTCTTCAGAGCACTTGACAGCTCTGTCTCTGGTTGTATCTTGGATCCTGTGTTCTGTCAAGTTCCCTTGACCTGGCTTTTTAAACCTTCCTGAGGTTCAAACACTCGTTTTGCTGGTAACATCCTCACAGTAGTTTATGGCTTTATCACACCGTCCTTCAGGAGAAGAACATTTAGAATTTCAGTTTTTGACATATATACTAAAGCTGAGTTTATAGCAATATAAAGTAAACTAAAGGAATTCTTAAATCTGAGTCCCTCTAAAAGCCTCAAAGCTTAGACATATGCCATTTGAAGTTGTTAGAATTTAGCTTTATCTGGTTGTGATGAATTACCCAGTGCTGAATACAGAATTGATGGTTGTGGAAATCAGTTTTGGCTGTTCAGTTCTTGATACTGCAAGGTTAGAGGCACATAAGGAGAAAGGGGGATTGAAGACATAACCTTTTGTACATTTATTGCTTCAGTATTGTTAATTTAAAGAAAAGTTTAATTTCCAAAAGAATGGTCACAATTTTGTGTAAATTCTTATATTCAAATAATGGTACTGTTTGATTCAAGAAGGATTGTATTGAGTAAAGAAAGTTCTGCAGGAGTCTAGCAAAAAAATACTCAAGTGGCAACTTTCTAGTCATCCTCCCTACCCGCAGAATTGGATCTGCAGGGATTTGGATGTGCTCACCTCATTTCAGTTTCTGTTTATTTGAATCCATTATGTATTTTATATTTCTTATTCTGACAAAACAATCAAACGGAATGGGAATGGCATATTTAAGGTGGTATAAAAAAGTGAGTTGGTCTGTCTCCTAAATCATTCTAATAAAGAACAGTATTGCTTATTTTTATTTTATAGTCTCCTGAACAATAACAACAGTAGCTTCTCCACTATTTTCATTTTTAGTGAAAGCAAATGTTCTGGAGAATAAGATGGGAAAAACATCAGAAGTATTGAAATAATTATGCTAATATTCAAAACAATTATTTGCATGTAACTGTTATATAAAAAAATGCTTCCTTTTTTTTATCTTTAAAACATCTACCAAATAAACAGGAAAGGAAAACTGTCTTTTTCTGAGTGGTTTCATTTCCAGTGTTTCTTCAGCTTCCCCTCTAGGGTCAGACTCAATAAACAGCTGTGCACTATGTGTGAATAAAATCAATGTTGCAGAACCACATAGCACACCAACAGAAAAGAGTTTTAATTCTTTTCTTTTTGAGTGTAACTGGGACACTTATGAGTTTTAACTTTTCCCATTCCAGTATTTACTCTTGGTGCTTGCACCAAGGAAGAATTCAAAACAAGAAACAGCTGGAGCCTTTTCTTTACACTTCACCTGCTATTCACATCAATAACCCTTCAAAACACAAATGTGCTGGCAAGTCACACACAATTTTCACTGCACCCACTTTCATGTGGAGAACAAAATCATCTCACTTCATCATCTCACTCAGGATAATAAGTATTAGAAATCTGCATGACACCATTTTCTGGGAAAACTCTTATTTCCTGTGTTATGGGACAAAACTTGACTCACACATAAAAGATATTCTGATTTATATTTTAAAAAAATATACACGTATATTCTTCATTTGTGTGCAAGTTTTTGTTTTGGATCATGATGAACAAGATACAGCTGTTAATAGGCAGAAGACACAAACAACAGAATTTATATATGCAGAGGGTGTATTGTTTATGAACCTCTTCTTCCTCAATGGGTGTAAAACACCTGGAGAGAGGTGCTTGACTGCACCACCCTTGGCTGGCGTGGTGTGCAGTGAACAGTCATGGAGGAGAGCTTGGGTCTGTGGCAAGTTTTGCTAGCAGATGTGATAAAAATATCGGCTGTATAACAGTCTATTTGGGCTCCAGCATTGCTTCCCAGGTAGTTGCCTGAGGAGGCCTTGCTGCTGGGGGCAGGGACACACAGGTGGATGGGCAATGGAGTGTTACAAATCCTCATAGATTTACTCTGGGAGACTGCAGACTTTCAGAGGAGATTCCATATTTCATTCTATGCCAGGCTAGCCTGCAAACATGGACTGAATGAGTCTTCCTGGGTTATCAAATTAATCTTCCAGCTCTTCTAAGTTATCCAGAGAAATGGGAACAGTTTTGCACTGATCTTGCTGATATACTCACAATGGCACAAGAAAAGTCTTGTCTTCTTTCTGTTCCTATAGGATCTAATGTAACTGAAATCAAGACTGTTCTTTAAGTCCTTGGAAGTTTTTCAGGGTTTTCTGCAAGAAAAACAATAGTATTTTCTTTACACACAAGTCCAAGTAGTCCAAATGGAATAAGGTTTTCTTGACTGTCCCAGAAATGAGAACTGGTGTAATGGTGGTTTCATTTTTTCATGATTAAGATTTGTAAGTAGAACATATTTATGCTTTCATACATGTAATATGTGTGATATAATATTGTCATACACATTTGAGGTTAGTCATTCTGACATAAGATAATTTTGAAAATTAAGTTTCAATAGAGTGTTCTGAGTTCCAGCAGAGATCTTGATTTGGGTGTGGTGGAGGATAAGAAGGGAACAGAACCACAGCCTAGCCATTCAGGTGTTGATTAAGACTGGCCACTGCAGTGAAGTCGTGATTCATGTAGGAAAAGGCCTACTTGTTGCCTGTCCATGTCAGAAAACTCTCATGAGTTGTAATCTCAGGAATGCCAGTAGTTCTCTTAGGGTGACATATTTTGAGAAATACAGAAGAACTTAATTGACAATTGAGCAAACCACAAGTTCTTTTGGTTCACATTAAAAAAAACAAATAACCAGATGCAGATAAATCAATAGGCAAATAGGAACTTTAGTAATACTCATAATGGTCCAGTCAGTGCAAATAAGTGTCATCTTTTTTACAGTACTATATTTCTAAATTCAGTTATGTAGTTTGATATATGGAAATGTGAAATGGATTAACCATCTATGAGGACTTTCACCTCCCTGAAACAGGCTCATTCAAAAGTTATATGTATGTTATTCTATGTGTAAGCCTCAGCCAGTGGAGACAAATAAACACATCTAGGGAAGTACTTTATCTCATGGAATAGGTGTCCTGGGAGGTGCTTTAACTGTCTTGCTTTTGTGTGTGCACTACAGAGGTAGAGAGCCAGAAAACCTCCTTAGATTCCTAAAGTAAAGGTGGTTGTATCCTGTGTCTGGCATACAGCCCTGAGTTGGGCAGGACAATTAGTCAGTTGTTGCAGTGCTCCAGAGGTCAGTCAGAGTACAGGCTACAAGGGCTTCCTCAGAAGCAGCTCTCCTATAAGTGCCTAAGATGACTAAGTCACGTTTTCTGAACCATAACACTAAATCTTGGCATGTCATTTTTAGGTGTTACCTTGCTTTAGGTTGTTTGAATCTGACCTCCAGGCTCTAAAGTGAAAAAACTATATCCAATTTTATTCATTTATCTATTTAATCCAAACTGGAAATTAGCTTCCTGGTAGCTTGAGCCTTGAAGGAGGCAGGAACCTTAGTGTGAATTGTCAGTGGATCACAATAAAGTAGCAGGACTCACTGCCAGATCTGTCTGTGCACTAACAGAATATGCTCAGGGACAATTTCTTCTGCACATTTGACGGTTTGACAGACATGATTTTTTTCCTGATCCTTAGAAGAAACAAAAAGATTTTTTAGACTTCCTAAAGATGCTGATTCCCAAAGCTCTGTATTGTGAGGTTTTTTATTAAAGCATTCCAGTGTCACAGCATCCAGACTCATGCTGTCCTAGTTGATAGTCAAGTGGGATGTTTGCAGGACTGACTGCACACTGACCTCAGGTTTCCAACAGCAGCAAAAATGCCTCAGGGAAACTCAAGAGATTTATCATAATGCTGTTTGTTTATAGGAACTTTCAGGTACAACAGAGACTGACAAGTACTGTTCCACACAGCTTAAACAGTGAAGAACTTAGCAATAACAATGTAGGCAGACAGGCAGTTCAATATTTACATCATATACAAAATTTTTCTCTAGTCGATGATGTTAAAAATTCCTGAGAGCTGTTTTCCTTGATATGCTGACGTTGCTGGGCCTAGAATTCAACACACTGTACTGGATATAAATTCACAGGGCTTTTTTTATTCCCTCTTATTCCTTAAGACTAGTCAAACTTTCCATAAAGTCAAATGTTTTAAAGAGGATTTGCCTTCATAGATCCATGTGATTTTTCAGAGGCACCACCCTGACCTTGTGATAGAGAGGTAGAATAAGGTCATGAAAATTTGCTGGCTTCAATTTGGCTTTCTATTTAGGTTGTGAAAGAGAAGGGTAAAGCTCTCACTGGTGAACTGAAGAGCTCATTAGCTGTAAGGCAGGTTCCAATTAGAGACTCTCAGTTTTCCTTTGATGTAAAGACCTCACCTAGGTGCCTACATTGCCCATTGCTGTGAAATCTGAATAAGTCACAGAAATATACTTTTCACCTAGACTTGCCATGTGCAAGAAAGAGAAGTATCCTTGCTGCTCAGATAGTGCTCTGAGACTAATGTCCCAGTCCATAGACCTTTGTACAAAAGTGAAATTTTAGGAGATTGAAATGAATACTGAATTCCAAGTACAGAGTAATTAATATTTTTAATACTCTGTGCCTTGCAACAGGGTGCCTAGGGAAGTGTTGGAATCACCATCCCTGGAAACATTCAAAGGACCAGTGGATGTGACACCTGGAGATATGGTTTAGTTGTGAACACACTGATGCTGTGCCAGTGGTTGGACTCAATGATCTTGAAATGCTTTTCTAACCTTAAAAATTCTATGATCCTAAATATAGAGGTTTTTAACTTAAATAGTTGTTCAGGGCTTAGGGAGGGATGAATAGCTCCCTGCATATTCTCCACTGGCCACAAACAGAGCATCAGCTTCCAGATTAGAACAGGCAACTGCCTTGCATGGCTCTGAAGATGAATGAGATTAATTTAAATATAAACAACTAAGCCCCCAGAGGGCACATGCTCAGGCACCAGTCCCACCTTGGTGTTTGCTGTTGGTTGTTCAGGTAGCTCTGGGCTCAGGACACATCCTTGGCACAACTACTGGCTCTCCCTGGGCTCTGAGCACCTAAAAGTCTGGCAAGTAATTCAGTGTACATCATGTACCACAAGGTTCCTGAATGCAAGATAGGAAATTATAGGAATATATTTATTTCCAGTAATTTTCATGAATGTTTGGGGAACTTGTTTCAAAATATTATGCAATCATTAGGTAATTTTTTTTCCCTTTTTACTTTTAATGCTCAGAGCAATTCAGATTGCAGCTCAGATTTCATCTTCACAAATATTTCCCTCAAATTTAGTTATTTTTATTTAGAAAAAATTATTTATATAATGTTGCATTCTGTGACATCAGGATCAGGTCCAAGAAGGTCTGGAGGAAGGTCTGGTCACTGGCATGAAACACAAGGACATGGATCTCTGCTTGTCTAAGTCCAGGGATCCATTTATTTGGGGTGACACCAATACAGGAACACACTCAGCTTAACCCATAGACAAGGGCAGGGTGGTGGGATTTATAGGGGAAGGGTGGAATTTTACCTTTCCCGGGCTTAGAAGTTACCCACTCTTCCCAGGACTCAAAGCCATTGTTTACCCTGGGCAAGGAACTCCACAAAAAACTGCTTTTAGAATTTTTTTTACAGTTTGGGTTTTTTTGGGTTTTTTTTGTTGAAACAGTTATGTGTCTTTTCCTGCTGGTGATACTACCTTTTTTAATTCTGTGAGTTGAATAGTGTTGTACCTATGCAAGTTACTACTGTTCATGAAGAATAAAATAGAAACATACATGAAACAGAACACTTCAGAATTTATGTTTTCCCAAGCAAGGAAAATAATTTAATTTACAGGATGGATGATAGGAGTATGGAGGATAATAAAATAAATAAATAAAACCCCCAAAACAAGTGACAAATCAAACACAAAACCTGTTTCAGAAGTCAAAATTTTCAGTATTTTTAATATATATAAATATATATATGCACACATGAGTGTGAAAAACTAATGCATAGTCTTGTGACCAACCACCCTTGAAATAAACCATGAGCAAAAAGGACACAGAAATGGCACTTGTGGCAGCTTATAATACTCTCCAAAGTCACTCCCCCACTATTGGTCTTACAAATTGGTGGTTGATTGAAGTCTAGACTGCAAACCCCATTGGATTGTACTGCTCTCAAGCCACACAAGAATGGAAAGTATTATAGCAGCTGTTACCATGGACGTTGACAGAAATCTGAAAAGTGCAAAGGATAAACATAACAAAAAAATAAAACCTTTCCAGATGGCTGTACAGCTCCCTTAAAATATACACTGCCACTGAAGGCTGGCTGGATTGAAAAGATATGTTGTCTGAAATAAAAAAGGAGTAGACGCTGCTGTATGAAAAAAAAAAAAGTAGAAAAATATTGCAAGATGTTGGTAAGTGAATTTTGTTCTCCAGTCTCTGTAGAATTTAATTGTGCAATATAAAGCAGCATAGGGGAGCTATAACTGATATTAGTGCATAGATAATAATGTGAAAACCGATCTAACGAGCATGGATGGATACTTAAATTATAAATGTTGTTTAGCTACATTTTGATAATATTATTAGAGTAAGAAAAGCAACTAATCCCAATGTTGACAAATCTGCCTGCTTCTTTTCTATCCAAGTCTCACCACGCATGTCCATGGCAGTGTCACCTCAAGATTAGACTAACGTGACTGATTTATAGGAGTCTGGTTTTGGTATGTGGTCCCCAGCAAGTAAAAGAAATGAAGCTGGAACTCATGCATGAGAGCTTGTCAGTGTCTGCAAATTGTAGTTCCCCTGAATAACTGCCTGCTGTTTAAGATGAATGGCAATTCCATATATCATGACACATAGTGAACACCATTAGCAGATTTATTTCTGGGTGTCAAAGTGCACCTGATTACCTTCTACTTTCAGAAACTTTTGTCAGTTTGGCTGAAAGTTCCCTCACCCATTTGTCTGCAGGAAAAAGATAAAAAGGTGATAATCATCACAACTCCTCCTTTTTAAAAACCTAAAGGACATAGGACTGCATTTCATGTAATCTAAAATGAGAAGTCAGTCAGTGTTTTGCAGTGTTTCAGCCTCAAATAATTTGTGACAGATTTCTATGTTGTCCTCATACTAACAATATTCTTCAGATGTAAATAGTTATTCCTTTCTTTTTGTTGTATCATCCTGGATATATTTCTAATCAGCTTCTACTCACATTTCATTTGACCAAACAAACCAACTAGCCCTCCTTCCCTTACCTCTCATAAAGTCTGTTCTCCTTTCCTTGATCAGCCTTCTCTCCATTTCTCAGTTTGATCAACAGCCAGAAGTGTAGGTGTGACATTCTAGTGTTGGTCATGCACTGGGAAACAAAGATAGGAGCAAAACAACGCCTTAAGCCTGACACCTTAACGTAAAAATTGTAATTTTTGAGCATTTAATGTTATCTAAACATTTTTAGTAGTGCAGAGGCTCATGTAGAGCACAGAGTGATATTTCTGAAACAACTATCTTAATTTCCACTGACTGTCAGTATAATTCCACACTCTATTGCTAATTTTAATCTAAATTGCTTCCTTTCAGGCCTAAACCCATGCAATCTAAATAATATATTAAACATGAAGGATCCAAATGAAGGCTGGCAGTCAGTCAAGGTGAGATTACAGGCTGTTTAAAATGAGCATGTGCTATTTTAGAGGCAGGTGTCTCGAAGGTAATTGTCATCATCTTCTCCTTTGGATTATTCCAGAAATCATCAGGAAGATTGTGTACTTCCATTAGCCGTGACAGCTGGTTCTGCTGACACCAGGATGTCATAAAAAGTGTGGTTTAGAGTGATGCATTTCTCATGGAGAGCACATAGGTACACGTAAGAAATGCTGCTCTGAACCAGGTATTTGTCTGAGTGACTCCTTCTTCCTGCAGGATAGAACAATCACAAATTATTAGACTTGAAAGAAAAGATGCCTTCTGAGATTCTGTCCCAGCTTTTATAAAGTGCCGTGGATGCAATCTCCAGATGCAATTTCTTACTGTACAGTCCCTCACAGGAAAATGGTACAACAGACATCTCTTTTCAGATGATAGGCTCTGCTTTCCTAACCACATTTCCTAGCCAATCAACAGAGTAATAATTTAAAAAAATATTTAAAACATGCCTATGATTTTATGAACCTATGGACATTTTCTACATTCTACAATCTCTATATGTCATTCCACAGCTAAATTAGGAAGTTACATCCTGGCTTGGTAAAGTACTCACATAAAGAACAATTATTTATACTATTTATTGTGGTTGCTTATGTGTCCCCTAGCTGTTTTGATTAATTAAGCCTCCAGAAAGCCTCTCTCCCCAACTTTATCAATTCTTGTTTATTAAAACCATTACAATCCTTTCTCAGGATCTTCCCGTAGAGCTATAATTTCATTATCTCAGTGACTGTCTCCAATGGGGTGTTTCTGTTTGAATGCAAGAAGATTAGAATGTTATCCCTTTGTTTTGTGCATTGTACATGGTCTCTGATACAATTATATATCAGTCATTTTTAACTGCTCTGCATGCAGTAGCTCTAAGCAAAGCAGGAGCAACAGAACAGTTCTAAAAAGCAAAGATTAGATTGCTAAATGTGAAAAAATCCAGATAATCTCTATTCTAGACTGCTGAAGGAATCTAGTGCAGGAAATACCAAGTTCAGCAGCAAGGTTTTTTAAATAACTGTACCTGCTCCCCCAAAACCTCTGCTCTCTTGCTTCTTGTCAGGGACCACTCAATGCTGCTTATATGAAATCTTGCCACTGCATGGGTGAGCATCAGGGACATTTCTTTATATATTATTGTTCTGGGGTGACCTATCAGTTTTGTTGTGGAGCAAAGGAGGGTTTTGGGAGGACAGGGTAGGCAATAACAGGCTTGAAAGGACTTTAAAAGTTCTAGTGAAGTAGAGGCAAATGGGAGAGACTGGTCCGGGGAGCTTTTCCCCTATCCCTACTCTGCCAGCCAAATCTCTGGTGTCTTCCAGAGAGAGCCTTCACCCCACAGAAAGGATGCTGGCCCAAGCTCAGCACAGGCCACATGCTCAGGACATAGATCCCACCTTGCTGGATGTGAGAAATAAGGACTGCATTTCCCAGGCTTGTCAGCTCCCCAAAGTTTCTTTTTTTTCCCACTGAGACCATTCATGAAAAGATTTTATCTGTGTCTCTACCATTTCCTTCCTTCCTTCCTTCCTTCCTTCCTTCCTTCCTTCCTTCCTTCCTTCCTTCCTTCCTTCCTTCCGCGCTTCCG
>VWYI01013821.1:339-31629 GCA_013399455.1 Anthoscopus minutus | reverse complement strand
GCGCTTCCTTCCTTCCGCGCTTCTTTCCCGCCGCGCTTCTTTCCTTCCACGCTTCCTTCCTTCCGCGCTTCCTTCTGCACTTCCTTCCTTCCTGTTCTGGCTCAGTTCCTCATTCTCCAGTCCATAACAAGAAGACAGTCTCCTACACCACCTCTAAAGTCACCTTCTTGTTCCTTTCACCATGTCAGGAGGAGTCTCCTGCACCAGTGTCCACAGTGGAACCCTGTTCCCAGTCTTCCCCTTTTCCTGTGTTCTTTCCTGTGCCTTCACCCATTAATTGGGGTTGAGAGCAGGAGCTGGTCAGAGAGTGAAGGGAAGGGCTGGAAGTGACACGTTTTTATTCTCCCTTCTTTTAGCTCTTGCTCCCTGTCAGAGAAGCAGAAACAAGAGAAAGTAGGAACAAAGAAAGCAGGCGCCAAAGCTGCCCTTGGCAGCTGCCTCCCAAAATTATGCTTGAAACCAATCCTGCTACTAGCCAAAGTATTAAAAGACATTTTGAAGGAAAATATAATCTTTATATAATAACACCTGTTATCAAAGGTAATTTTTTTTGTCTAATGAGCTTATTATCCTAGTTTAGTTTAGTTGAATTTAGTTTAGGTTTTATTGTGTAAGGTGATACAGTGGCTTAATCCCTTCAAATTTTACAAAAAAACACTTTCTACAATCTTGTGTAGAAATTTGGTTCTGCAGGTGCAGGTCATGGCAATTAATAGAGAATGTGAGGTGGATTGAAGAGCTGTTAGAAGGGGAGAATGTGCAAAAGGGGATACTGGGACAAAGAAAGGCTACTGTTAATATCCCCAAGGGATCAATCTGTGACAGATCCTGTTTAATATGTTTGTTAATTAAATATAGAGAGAACTAAATATGGGATTCTGGAATTCAGAATTGATTATAAAGCTGGGAGGTAAGGCTGAAACAGAGGGCTGAAGGGGATCATCCATACAAGGAAGGCAGGGTGGATCAGATGACTCAGGCTGATGAAATGAAAAGCATGAGATGAAACTTGAGAGTAACTTGAGAGTTTCAAATTACAATACTTGGCACTCAACAACCAATAGTTTATTTTTTTCTATAAATAGAGTGTTTCTAAATTGGAAAACAAAAAAGATCATTCATTAGATGGAAGGTGACTATAAGCTGCCAAGGAATTTACTTGGCTTCAGGTGTTTTCCATTGTAAAAAGCATTATTTAAACCACAGTTGACAGAATAAAAGATTTTTGCTTTTTAACCTTACCAACTGAGTGTCAAAAGGGATAACTTTCTGCAGATACTTTTGGAGAATGAATATTGAAGATATCAAATATCAAGAACTATTATCAGGGATAAAAGTTGTGAAATTAAAAAAATCAAGCTTGATCTTCTTGAAGTGTAGGGTAAACAAAAAAGAAAAAGGGTGAATTACTGGAATGATGTTCCAAATAGCCAACTGGAGAAGAAATCAAAATTGTTTTAAGATGATGTTTGGTAAGCTACTGAGAGGGATTGCGTATTAAAATAGGGGGGTTTAAGGTTTTTCTGGATGAACAAGTTTTAGTTAGAACTGTACTAATATTTTAGTTCCCTTTACTATTTCTTCTCCTGCAAAGGTTCCCTGCTCTCTTAAACATTTCTTTTCCCTAAATAGCAATCCATTCCCATAAAAAAAATCACAGTGTGCCAATAATGTACAAAGTCTCTGAAAATTTACTAAGCAAGACACATCTCAAATAATTGTAAAGAAATCTAATGATAAAGGAAGGCACAGATAGGAATTGATAATTTTATATTCCTTTTATTGAATAGTGATAAATAACTTTTTTCCCCAAAGTATTAACATATTTTGTTAATATCCATGTTTTACTTTAAAATGAATGAGACAGAAATAAAACTCCAGGAATTATAGTAAAGACAGAATGAAGATTACTGTTCAAAATAAAAAAAAAAAGTTTTATGTTTGGTTAAAAAGCAATACTTTAAAAAAGATAAAAGTGTATATCTAACTCAAATGTTTCTTGAGAAATATTTTTCACTGAGCTGTGTTTTTTATGGGGTTTTTTTTTGTTTGCTTGTTTGTTTGTTTTTGTTATTTTTTGTTTTTTCCCCCCTAAACCTATAATGATCTTTATTCTTTATTTACTTTTAGAAAACTCCTAAAATAAAGTTTGATTCAGACACGGGCTGGACAGGGACATGGATAATGAGAGCATTCAATACAATGCTTAAAGTGATCCAGAAGATGTATTGGCCAAAAAGTTTATATAGGCCAAGAAGTTTACACTATTTCAAAAGAGAAAGTATGTAATGATTGCCTTGTTTTATATATTCTTATATATTTTTTAAAACTAGTCTTTGCTGGCATCTGTTTATTGAGCCACAGAGATCATTGCCTTCATCTAATATAGCAACTCTTATAATCATAAATGAGTGACTTGAACGACATTTTTTAAGTATAAACTTGAGTTCGCCGTGGTCTGAGGAAGACAGGTGATTTAAATTGTTTCCTCTTAGACAGGATTTGGGGAGTTTAGTGTTGTGTATTGCAAAATTTTCTAAAAATTCTTCTTTCCAGGCTCTGGTCTGGTAATGTGATTCTAGATATGACCTTCTTTAATTTTGTATGAAGAAAACCTGTGCCTGCTAACTGATTCTCATGATTGCTGTTCCTTGTTCAGATGCATCTTGTGTGAATAAACATTTCCTGATACACTTTTTTCTTTGTGAAAGCCTGTAGTTTTTGAGACCCCTGAAAGCAGAAACAAAGAGACATCTTTTCACTCCAAAGAAATAATTTTGAACTCTGGGCTTTATGGTTGCTCTGTCCAAATGCTTGAACAAATCAAGGTGAAGGGACCAGGTATTGTAATTTGGCTGAACATGCTGTTGTATGGGACAAGGATTCTTGCATGCCTCTGGCCTGAGCTAACCAGTGCTCTTCCAGGCTCTTTCTAGGCATGATCTTGGAGTCAACTGGTGCCATGGAGCATTCCTTGTTGGCAGTTTAAATGTATTGGAGAGCAAGGGAGCATTTTTAGTGTGGGAGTAGATTGTTGGTTCATTAATATCACAGAGCTATAACGTGCTGTGCTAGAAAGGTATGAGGCAGAGTTTCTCTTAGATAAATCACTGAGTGCCATGTGTAGGTGTAAAATGACTGGGTAGCTGAGAGTGCTGTAGAAAACATGACCAGGTCAGGTGTAATGACAAGTTCATATTCACCAAGAACATCAAAGTAGAAAGTGTTTTTGTCAAAAAAAACAGAATGGTTGTTGGGCTACAGGAAGTATGATTGCAGGTAAAAGTGCCAACTACATAAAATTTAGGTTATGTGGAAGTAGGGGTGATAGACTGAATCTTGGAAAGACATTCAGAATTTAAAGATTTTTTTTTCCTCAAAGGCAAGAGAATTACTGGTTAAAAAGTACAGTGGAGGAAAACATCCTTACAATGAGTTTGAATAGACCATGAGATAGTTTTTCAGGGAAAGTAGAGAAAGCCATGCCAACCACAGACTGTACCACTGTACTGTTTTTGGCTAAGGCTGAGTTAATTCTCCTCATCATAGCTTGTATGGTGCTGTATTTTTGATTTCTGATGAAAACAGTGATGATAACACAGTTTTAGTTATTAGTGAACAGCATTAAGGCATTTTCCACTTCTGACTCTGCTTCCCCAGTGAGGAAGCTGGGGGTGCACAAGAAGATGGAGGGGACACAGTCAGGAGAACTGACCCCAACTCACCTAACGCCGTGTGCGTCAGCAGTAAGAGCAGAATGGGGGATTTTGTCAGCGCTGCTATTGCCTGGGAACTGGCTGGCATTGGTCTGCTGGAGGAGGGAGACTGGGGTTTTAGGACAGCTTTTTTTTCCTTAGATTTGTTTTTCCTTGCTTCTTTTTGCCTTTATTTTTAACTTTTCCCATTGAACAGTGTTTATCTCAACCCACAAGTTTTCTCACTTTTACCCTTGTGATTCTCTCCCACATCCTGCTGTGGGGGAATGAGTGTGTGGCTGTGTGGTGCTCAGCTGCTGGCCAGAGTTAGCCCACAACCACAACTAAACTGAAAAACAAGTGAAAACTACACTGCCTGGAAAATTCTGCCCTGAGAAGCTTGTCTAGGACTGCCAAAGACAGTTAGCATGTCACATTCATAAGATGTGAGAAACACAGAGGTGAATAACCTGATCCTCAGAAAGTTACAAAACCTGCAAGATTACTACTCCCAGGCATGTTGTCTGAATCACAAGAAAAAAGGTTATTAATATCATTAGACTGTATATTGAGAGTCATTTGATATTGAGGGATAAACTACTGCAGATTTCATAGAAAGAGATTAGAGTGCATTTATCATTAAGTCATAGAACATTGAAAGAAAAATGATAACATTATCAAAAGGTAATTACATTCATTTTAGAAATATTCTCACCTGGTGTAAATCAGCAGGTTTCTTTTGCAGTGAGAATTTTGGTGATTTATAAACAGAGGAGAACTTACTCACTGTTTGTGTTCCCATGCTCTCCTTGTAACACTGTTTGGACCAGAAACATTCATGCTCATGTTTTACAGAATTTTAAGTTCCTAGGGGTTGTGAAATCGTTGGCAGCCTGAGAAGCACCATCTAATCACTCTTGTTAGCTTAATGGAAAAGCTGTGTGACCACACCAAATACTCCACAAAACCAACAAAATAGAAAGTGATTTAAAATTCCAGTGAGCAGGAACGATGAACTCAATCTTGAAAGGTGCAAAAAATGCACTCCTTCCCTTGGAAGAGAATAGGGCAGATCTTGCATGAAAGAAAGAGGCAATTTCTCTAGGGCTTATGCCTAAACGGACCTGAAAATCTTCTAGGAAGTGTTGAGTGCTTCAGATTGCCACTGAATTCTTATTATTTTGTCCTTCCTTCTCTTAAGAGCTTAAAACAAGTATACAGCATTGTGTTTCTAAGTCTGGTGGCTGGTTTAGTTTGGGTTTTTTTGTTGTCATAATGAAGTATAGGGTTTTCTTAAATTTCAAAATACTTGCTTTTAAAAACAATAAAAACTTATTCTTTATCTGATGAAATGAAACTAATAATTTTGTTTGTTGTTAGTATCCTCCAAGCAGTAATGTGAACTGAGATATCAAATATTTAGTACTATGCAACACTAATGGATATGGTGATTTCTCATTAATACTAACAACTTCAAAACTAATTCTCATTAGCTTGAAATAATTTTTTAGCTGCTTAGAAAGTGATTAAATTGAAACAGAAGTATATAATAGTTTACCAAAAAAAAATTAGTTGACATTACAAAATCTTAATGACTTTATTCCTTAAAACTTATTATTGGATTGGCTTATACATTTAACGAATATCCTTAAAACTACATGCTGCCTTTTTGTTTAGTGTAAAATTGCATCCAATTTGGAAAAGCATTTTGGATTTATCAGCTACAAATTAGTCAACAATCACAAAAATAATAAACCCCCAAATAAACCTTGGAATAATGTAATTCAGATTTTAATGGAAAAATAAAATTATTTGCCCATAATTGTTTGACTAAGCCTGTTCCTATTTTCCTTTCATATTTATAATGCTGGCATTTAAATGCTGAAAGTAGAGTAGCATAAAGAAATCATTTCAGACATACAAAGCCAGAAACTCAAGAGTAGGAAACGCTAAGCTTCCTAAAGCAGACATGAATTTTGGATGGGACAGTGTCTGGGATCTGAGCTTCATCTCACTTCTTGAAAGCTTGGACCTTTTTGTTGATGGAGAAGACTTTTGTGCATCTTCACTTAACTGTCAGGTTTTAGAACTATGTGACCAGCAGTAAGGAAAAGGATTGAGAAGTGTGATAATGGAGTGGTGAGAAATGTTCTCTCTGCAACATAGGTTCTGTCTTGGATGGTACACAGGGAGCTTAAGTGAGGGGCTCAGGAGCAGATGCATGGATGCTATTAAAGCTCATGTGCCAAAGCATTAAAACTAGAACTGTTCCTTTCCATAAAGGACAGAAAAATAAAAGAGGGCCCTCTAGCCGTAAATTCGCCGGTAAAATGCATGTGCACTGTATCATTTGGCTCAATAAAAATGCAGCATGTGGCAAAATTTTAGACAGATAAATGTAATTAACACTGAAATGCAGATGGCAAGGAAAAGGGACAAAGAAAGAAAAAACCCATAAGGATGGGATGCAGTGACGCACTCTGACATTGTAAGTGCATTAGGAATTCCATCCTCACAGAGGACAATATTTAAATGCTTTCTTAAGCAGAAGAATATGACGCAGATTTCTTTCCTGAATTAGAGCCTAAATTTTCAAGTGAGGATCAGTGCATATTGATTTATGCATTCACTGTAGTACATTGTTGTTATCCAAAGTATAAATTTCAAGCATCCTGGTGTTAAGAAATGTGCTTAAGAGCGGCAGTTTTACCATTTCTTAGAGGTATGATAAGAAGTGTCAGTGCCCTGCATAACAAATCATGTTTATGTTACAGTAGAAAGTAAACATTTGCATTTCAAACCCACACAAAACATGGGTAATATGTTAAGGTTGCTCTAAGTCAGCCTTGCAAAAAGTTCTGGAGCCTGAGTTCTCAGCAAGACTGTGAATAACTACCACGTACTTCATTTCAACCTGAGCAAACTCTGTTTGAAAGTGTCACACAATGGGGGGGATTTCCAGCTCTTGGATTTAATGGAGAGATAATGGCAAGGAGAGCATTAGGGGAAAAAACATGGAAGAGTGAGGTGGAATTAAAGTGGGATTTTAAAAAATGGAAAATCAAAGTATGAGGTTTCAGGCCTGTCAAAATGTTTAATTCTTCTTGTTCAAGCTGCAGATGGTTTGAGTCATCGTGTGCCAGAATTAACTTGGTGACACAGTAAAATAACCTTTCAGAAATACATTTCCCATATTTTATTCATTGTTGCACTTTAGCTGAACCTATTCTTTGCATGAATAAGGTATTTGAGATCAGATGCCCTCTTCATACTTGCTTCGTGGGAATTAGAATGTGACTTGTTAAGAGCTAAGCCTAATTATGGAACAAAGGCATGAAACGTTGCTTTTGCTTACTTTGTATTGTGCATCTTCATCTGTCTATGCAAAATACTTATGAAGTGTGCTAAAAACGAAACCCTTGTGTCTGCATCCTGCAAACAATCTGGAATACCACCTTCTGTTATGTAATAAATGCAGACTTGTCTGTAGAGAAGAAAAATAAGCCACATGTAAAACTTGTACGGTCAAACTGCCTGTTTGATTTACAACAAAAGGGTCGTTTCTACCATTTGGATGGTTCTTCAGCTCCCAAAGCAGCAGACAGGAATAAAGTAAAAATTAAGGTGTGGCCATTGGAACACTCCTAGAGGTTTAACAGGGGGAGGTACCAAAATTGCCTGTTTCAGAGATGGTGTGCTTTGTCCCTTCTCCCAGGCAGGCAGTTCACAGTTCTGCCAGGGGCAGGGTAGAGCAGAGAGCATTAGAGCAGAACTCTGGGCAAGCTCTGAAAGCTGCCCTCGATATCTCAGAGACAGATTTTGAGCATATTTTTTACATTGCCTGAATCAATTTTGCATAGTGTAATGCTTCTCTTTGCAGTGGAATCTAGTTTTCTTATAAGCATGCACTCGAAGAACAGCATCTACTTTGAACCCTGCATATTGCTGGTTCAAATGACAGCTAATGGAATAATATGTGCATATATGTTTTTAAAATGCACATATCTCATTATAAAATTAATTAAAAGATGTGCATATTTATTCAATGCAAACTGTGTACATATTTAAGTGGTCTCTGTAAAAGAAACATCCTGAATTTTAAATTCATTTTGGATTTTTTTTCCATCACAAAAAGATTTTCTGTGCTTCAAACGAAGGGTTTTATTCAAGCAGATGACATCTTTCAAATCAGAAACATCATTTTAAGTTCAAGTGCTACATTTTGGTCTGAGGCAGGTGATTACTTTTATAAATCAGCTGTAAAAGGTAATTCTGAAAGCTCTCCATAAATAATAACCAAGACTGAAAATTTCTGTGTAGTGTGTGTGTATAATGGGACAAAAATAGAAATGAGGGAAATGGAGTTGAGTTTAAATGACTTTCTTCATGTAGCTAAATGGGCATTTCTGCCATGGAAATCAAACAAGGGGTATACATATGGAAAGAGGGCAGGATCTCGCACCAGCTTTGCAAATCCTTCAAAAAATTATGCTGAGCAGCCCAGTCTGTTACAGCTTTTGAACAAAATCTGGAGGAGTGTTCATAACAAGTATAGAGCAATTTACATTTTCAGTTGTCAGACGCTGTGCACCACAAACTAACAGGGATGACTGAGTAGTATGGAAATCTGCTGCTGAAAAATTGTCCAGATAGATTTCAGTTCAACATGTTCTGCCATTATTGTCTGGGAACATTTGTACAAGTAAAACTTTCTTTGGAGCTGGTGAAAGGTAAACCTTCACAAAAGGTTTATTTAATTTATGCAGTATTTTTGCCAACATGGGAAATGGTTTAGCACAATTAGGTCACATAAGTCAAGAAGCAGCAATGGTATTTATTGCATGATATGGATAACTATTCATGAATGTGTTGTAGCGAAGTTTTAGTTTTCAAGCTGATACAGCCAACCATTGCAATTACATGCAGATCAAACAACCTTTGGAAAAAAATTTCTATAAATTTTCAGGTGACCTACTTTTGAAATTCTGAAGAACACTTTCTATTTTTCGTGTACTAAAATGTTTCAAAATTGTAAATAAAATCATTCAAATAGAGCTATTAGGGCTTGATGTCATTCAACTGTTTTATTGAGGAAGTATGAAATGGTTGTCTTTAATCTTTCTGACCACTTCATTCAGGAGCATAAAGACAGAACTTACTGAATTAATAATTTGCTGAGGAAATATTTCAGTTATTGTTTCTTCACCATGAATGTAATGCTTCTCTTTAAAATTTAAAGAGAAATGTGGAAGTGTTGTGTTACCTGTCATGTATATATGGCTGCAGTTCAGATTAAGTAGAAGTGAAATCTTGACATAGCTATGTAAGTATAGCCTTACAAAGGACCCTCAGCATGGAGAAATTCCTACCACTGTTATATAAAATGTTATTTTCACACCACACACAGTGTTTTCTCCTTCAGTTAAGGTATCAGCATTTTCAGTTTTCCCTTGTCTCAGTCTGGTCTTATATTAGTAGAAAGATCCAGGAATGATACAGAACGCACATTCTCATGTTGTAAAGACTAATGGGAAATGAAATGCTTTTTTTTTTAAACCACAGGATGCTTATTATCAGGACTGATGAGAAAATGGAAATTACTTCCCTTGAAAAATATTTTTTAAAACATAACCCCCTAATCAAAACAAAAATGCAAGTTCACAAAGTCTTTGTGGTTAAGAACTGATGGGAAATTCCATTTTAGAAAAATTCAGTGAAAATTTTCAGCTTTCCAACTATGGATTTTAGCAACTGGGAGAAAGGCAAATGGGCAGGAACCTTCCTAAGTGGAATCTGGGGCGTCATAATTTTGGTTTTTCTTGAAGGAAAACTATTAGAACTTTTTTCAAATTACAAGTTTCAAAAGTGCTTTTTTTGTTATTATGGCAGTCACAGCTGTCCACTCAGAATTCCTGTCACACTAGGGGATGGACATGGATGCAGGTTTATTTTCCAAATCACAATTAGATTTTCTTGCTGTATTACATTTGTTATTGTGCAAGCCTCCAACAACATGCAGTTTTCCTTGTGTTCTCTTCACTTTTAACCCTTTAACCATCATTGCTTTTGGTCACCACATTTGTGTAGCTTGCCTTTTTTAGATATTTCAGTTGTGTGTTTCTTTATTCTTGTAGCTTTTCTTACCTTGAAAAGGTAACGGCTTCCTCACAGCAGCTCAATAATATAGTAAAAGATCATGAAGAACTTTCACTGTGGTGAATCATGAGGAGTTTCACAGCTTTTAAAATAGTGGCCAATCTTAAAACTCTTTGTCGTCACAATAGAAGTCATTAACTCCCTCTCACAATGTAAAATATTTTTGTCACATTCCAAAATTATCAACAGAGGTTAGTTTTATCTATGCCACTCAAAAGGTGGTATTGTTTAGTTACCAGTTCTTAAAACCTCAGAGACAAATTACTTGCAAGTTATAAAAGGTTTAAGGCAATCTGCATTAACAGATTTAAACATGAGTTAAGACAAAGCAACATAGTGATATCTTAGTAAAATTCATTTTATATTATTTTTCTCTCTGAAAGGTCATCTTTTTGGTTCCTATTGATCAGGGGACTTATTCTGTCCACATAACAATGTTATTTTCTTATTTTAATGTTAGAAATGAAGTTCTAATGGTCTGAATTTATAGTTTCACTGTCAAATCAATGCCTCGTATCTATCAGATGTCAAAATAATGACTAAAAGTACAGCATATTATCTAATGCAATTATTTTGGCCCGCATCTTACTCTTGCTCTTTTAATGGAAGCCACTGGTCATAGATGTAGTAATTGAGTGCCTAAAAAATGGGATATTTTTATGAAATACTCATTTAGGAGCTTGCCATTTTTCATGATGGTATGTACCTGAGAAAATACTGTTTGAGCAGCTGATACAATTCTTGAAATGCAATTCCTTCAGCTGTTGTTGACTTTTAGGTTTGTGTTGAAAGAACACTTCTTCCATTGTTTAAAAGTATATATAACTACATTTTAAAAAAACTTTGAACAGAACGGCAGCAAAATGTTCAGAGCTTGAACCTCAGATCTTCACACATAGATTCTTTTATAGAAGGAATCAGTGATTTTCTTATTTTGAGAGAAAAATAAAAATAGAATCATACATGATTGAAAAGGCACTTTTTGCTTGCCTAGTTTAGCACAAAGCTCACAGAAAATGTAAATTTAGTCACTAACATTCAACTCATTGAAAGAAGAACTTCAAAGTCGAACTGGAACATTTAAAAATCAACTTACTATGCATGGGCTCTTCCCCTTGCTTTTTCTTAGCAGGGGAACAAAATACTTGGTAATCTGCTGCCATTAACTTTTAAATTCCCTGCCACTGAAATGTTAAAATATAATACAAAAGAAAGTTTCTAAAACTGTTCCAACTTCCTTTTATTCCAGTCAAGTATGTTAGATTTTTACTGCATTTAGTGACAAAACATAGCAAGTAGAGCTGTTTTGGGAATCAAATTAAATTTTAATTAATCTTTTATCGGAAAAAGGCTTCTAGGCTCAGAAGGGAGTCTCTCATTAAAAGGAGCCACTGACTGCACAGAATAGCCAATAGGTCAGAAACTGAAGAACATGCACATTCAAGCCTTCAGTGCACTTGGTTCAAGCTCCTGGTGTGGACAGGATCACATTCATCTAAGTTAAAACCCACTCAATGGTCCTACTGTCTTACTTGAGTGCTTGTCTGCCAGTCTTTTCTCTCTCCCCTCCGTTCCTCACATAATTTTATCTTGTCCATGTATGGAGTTGGAATATTGAAACATGTGGAAGTATTCTGTGGTACAGGAAAACATTTTCCACACCAGCACTTGAATTACACAATATACATGCTATCTGCATTAATATTGCTTTTAGAACCTTAATATAATATTGACAGCATCTTTTATTTTTTTTTTGTTTTACTCTCCATGGTCATGTAGAATAGTAAAGATTAAAGTACATCAGTATTATAAATCTTGTAGGTTTTCCATGGAAGTTAACCATTACTGGAAGAATTATGATTATGGTGTACAATTTCAGTGTCCACAAATGGCAAATTCTCTTTTCTTCCCTCATGGTCCTTCACCTCAGGAGACTGGGCAGCCCAAGATCTGTCAGTATTATTAAAGACTGAGGCAAAAAACACTTTTAATGCCTCCACTTCTTTTTCATCCATATTGTAAAGACTACCATCTTCACATGAATCAGTTCAGTGTTTTTCTTTTGTTACTAACATACTTTAAAAAAGGGTTGAAAGTTTCTGCTGCTATGGAACAGGGATGAAGCTGTGAGGGGACACATGATAATATTTTTAATAGGCATGGTGCATCCTGGACAAAAGGCCTTAAAATAATTTATGGTGCTTGTGCATACCTTAAAGGACTATGAATCTCCTGTACTTTTCCATGGCATGTGCTGGAAGAATGCAACACATTAAGGAAGAGTACTTGAATATATGAAGGCAGACTTCATATTTTACCTTTCTGTGGAGGTAGTTCTACTGAAATTGTGCACATGAAGTGAATTCTATATGTACAACTTCTCATCTGATGCACTGAGTACAAGTTAAACAAATGTAGTCAGAGTCAAATATCTATAAAACCTTGACATTGTGTCCAAAAGTCATTCTTGAACTTTGCCTCAAATGTGCTGTGGCAAGTGACTCTCCCTAGGCATTCCTACAAGGAATCTACTGCCTCTTGTGCTGGTAGCCCAAAGACACACACACATACTACTGAAGTGGGTGTGAGGCACTTGGCTTTTTCTCAGACTGTATCTGCTTATTGCTGTGAGGATAATTACCCTCTGGAAAATAATGAGAAAACAATTAATCTATTGCAGTAAGGACTTAGGGCAGGAGACAGCCAATTGTTGCATATCTGCAGAATCACCCAGCCCTAAGAAAATATATCTTAATGATTTAATTACTTTTCTCATCTGAGTGGATATTGTAATTCTGATTACAGAAGCTGAGGATGAACACGCTTTAAACTAATAAATACAAAGTGCATTCATCTGAAATGAGCATCATCAGCACTCACAATGAAATTTCATTTATGGGCATTGTTTCATTAAATGTAACCTCTAGCTTATTACAGACACATTATTTTTCATTTTTTATGCATGATGTCATTCCTTTATTTAAACAGACCATGGTAAATATTTTATGAAACAATTAAAGGAACAAATAATAAATTTTTGCATTAAAAATGGATCTGTGAAACTGTCGGGCAATAAAATACAAACAAACAAAGGGGTGGAATTATGTGGCAATCTGTCATAAATTCTCCTGGAGTTTTATCTGTGATTTTCCCACTGTTACTCTATTTCTCACTCAGTTGGTCTATTATGATGAGATGTGTAAAATGGTAGAAATATGTGAGCTACTTTGGGGTAGAATATGATCTTGTTCTACCTCAGACTTTAGAGGATGCTAATTGTATGCTGAGCTTTTTGTTTCCCCAAAGCCCTGTTTCATGTATTTAATTAGAGATTTTTAACTTCAACAGGAAGGTATTTGCTGTGCATACTGGCAAGTATTTTTAAGAACCATGTCCTGTGTACTGAGGCAACTGTGCAGATTAGCTAAAAGAGCCATTAATCATATCTGCTTGCACAAAACTTTCATAATCTACTCTCCTAGCAAATTTTTATGGCTGCTGCAAAAGGCAGGGTACAGATGGGATGTTGAACTTTCAGCTTAGCACCTCCTGTGAATCCCACTGACTTCAGCAATAGCTGACAGAATTCTTCAATTTGAAATATCTGGCCACACAAAAGATAAAAAATTAATACAATGGCAAACCCCACATTTTTTATGCAATGGAAGCTCCTACTAAATGTACTGAGAGCTCAATATAGTCCTACTGAACTCAGGAGAAAGATTCCCCTTGACTTCATGAGGAGCTGGATCAAATAACTTATTACTAAAGATGTGATTCTACAGGAAGAAGAGCCAAATCTTCATTTCCCAAAGGGAACAGTTGTGGTGATGGTGGGAAAAATTCACTGTGCTCAGCAGCTTCCAGTACTGCTCTGTACTTGAGAGATTTGAATCTTAAATGAATGAAACCCAGGAGACATTTTCTCTCTGCCCCAGGAAAAAAAAAATAAAATAAAAAAAAGAACAATGCCATGATCCCAGATACACAGATCTGAGTTTTAGCATTAATGTGTCATTGCCAGATATTAATTTTCAATTTTCTTCTTGCAAAAGGAGTAGCTTTGTCAAGGTCATGACACACATAAATCATTTCTCTGTTCAAGCAAGGTCTTGCTAAAGCAGCTGTAATCAGGACCTTCTGTAAATTAGGGTTTCTTTCTAAGGAATGCATTCTTATTTCAAATGACACAGCCATTTTTTTTCTCTTCTTTTGTTTTTAACATCTAAGTGATTTGCAAACTTCTTGCATTTCAAGGACATAATTAAGAATGCTGATTACATTGACATCATTCTGAACTTCAACACTGAAGAATGTGAACAGGAGAGCACTCCCTGCTTTTTAAATACTTCTATCCCATCCTCTACAAATAAACATAAGTGATAGAATTAGAGAAATAAAACAGGTCATGGTCCCTCCCAAAAAGGTGCTAGGCTGAGAATGTAGGTCTTTATGCATCAAGAAGAGAATGTAGCTGGTAATATGTTGTCCTAAAAAGAAATAACCTGTGTTTATGACAAGGCTCAGGCTTGATGAGAGTAAAAGGATACTTCTCTAATAGTATTATTTTTTCAAAGTACACATTAATACATTTTATTTTTAAATGCAAGTCATGTCTCTCATTAATGCTGTAATTATGAATTACTAAGACCTCCATCCATTAGTTTGGCCACAATGTTCTTAATTAATAGGTGACCTATCTTTAAGCAGATATCATATTTTACATAGATTGTCTGGTGATAACCTGAGACAAATACCAATGCATAATTAATTTTTAAAAAATTAATTCTCAATTTATGATGCTGTATGGATTCAAAACCAGAAAGGTACTAATTAGAATTTTGTTTTAATTAGCCTTGCATATGGCTGTTTCTGTATTAAGTATTCTGCAGTGCTCAGTGCAACAGAACTAGTGATCAGGGGGATGGTTTGAAACTCCTGATGAGACTAGAAAAACAGCTCAATGTGATCACAATGGTAATGTGATTCCAGTGCTGCTCAAGAAGGGTAACTGGACATCCATTTTTCCATAGCCTTTTCCCCACAGCTGTGATTCTAGAGCAGTTTCAAGTTAGTAAAGAGCTTAAGGAGTGGAGATGTTACTGTAGTCATCTCCAGCTGCCAAGGAATCATGGAAAGCAAGTACTGCTTTATCCAGCCATGACTTAACCTTCCGCTTGCATGCATGACATTGCTAGAGCTTCTGTGTGTTCCAGTCTGTGAGTTTGCACTAATAGATAGTAAAGTTCTCTATAAGAAAATTTCACATCAACTGAATGCCCCAAGTTCACCTAAACCAGAATTGATTGTGGTCCTGCATGTGACACCAATTAGAGGGCTTTTTTCAGAAGTGGTGAACAGCTGACCTATGGCAGGGCACCAAGCATGAATCTGGGTAACACATCAGCAGACCTTCTGCATATCTCCCAGACTTTTTGTTTTTTTCTCCATGTCTCTAGATTATTTCATTTTGTTTTATTTTATTTTCAAACATTGTTAGGAACCTGAATCACTGAAAAATGTCACCTTTTGCTGCTGTGAGGATCCTGGTCTCTCTGCCCTTGGGCTGTTTCCTTCCTTCTGTTATGCTCATGAAGACCCATGAGTGGGTCTTTATACCAGAGCCAATGGAAGAAAGAAAGATTGTTTATTATAATAGCTTTTTGGCAAAAAAAACAAAACCACGGTCAGATCCAATTAATAAATCTTACCATTTCTGCTTGACTTTAAAATGGTAATGTTATACCATAGGCCCCAGCAATTCTAAAAACCTTTGGAATTGTGGATCAGAAATATCATTACTGCATCATTTTTGCTTGTAATGCACAAGAACAGCTTCCAAGGAAAGTAGTGCTTCAGTTCTGATGCAGAAGGGCGTTTCTCTGCTCTCATTTTTGTCACAGAAATTCCCATAATATCATAAGTTTGAACAGCATTAAATGATCATAGAAAGAGCTGGATTGAAAGGGACCTTAAAGATCATCATGTTTCAACCCCACTGCCACAGGCAGGGACTCCTTCCCCTACACCAGGCTGCTCAAAGCCCCATCCAGCCTGGCCTTGAATGCTTCCAGGAATGGAGCATCCTCATCTTCTCTGAGAAACTTGTTCCAGTGGCTCGCTAGTCCCTGTTTGTCTTCCCAACATCAATCTAAACCTCTCCTCTTTAAGTTTAAAAACTTTCCCCTTGTTCTATCACTATAATAGGAAAGTATGTCTCCACAATAATTTTGCTGCTGCCTGTGGAATACCTCCCATAAGCAGTCATCTGCAGACAGACGAAGGGACAAGGCTGCCTCTCGCCTCTCTATTTAATGTTCTGCACTGAACACCAACCTTTGGGTCAGCAAAGCTTTAAGGACTTAATTCTTTGCTATTGTGTGTAGTGACTGCAGTATAAAGCCCTAAAGATTTCTTCACCTTCTGGTCCAAAAATATGTACATTTTGTCCCCATGAACATTCTTGCTGGCCCTTGAAGAAGACAGCCACCTCTGTGACAGGCCAGGAGGTGATAGTCTTTGGCTTCACAGGTTTTTTTGCTTCTCTCTGCTGTACTCTTCATAAATATATGAAAAAATAGTGAAAAAGGAGTCCATAACTTGAATTTTGTCTCACCTGAGGCTTTTTAGAGGACATGGCAATGTAACTCTTAAGATTGGCACAATATAATGGCCAACACATGTCCAAAACATGTAAGTTAGATGTTCAGCCCAGACCAGTCCAGATCTGAACTCAGCCACATAGCCAAGACGTAATTTTTCAGAGGTCTGGAGGAGTCCAGCACCTTACTGCTAACATGCATCACACGGGTTAACAGTTTATTATTAGACAGAATTATACTAAATATAATGGTGCATCAAAGTCCAAACTATTTTTATGATGCCAATAAATTTTTTTAATCTATCCATTATAATTGAAAGTAATAAGAACAATTTAAAATTATGAGTGACTCACCAACAGGAAATAAAATTCCAAATATGGGATTGGGTTTGACTATTTGCTCAGCAGAAGAAACTATCTTTTAGTATAAAATAGCTGTTCTGTTCAGGTGTCACAATAAATTTGTCAGATCCAATAAAATGTAGAAAGTATTGTTTTTCTAATATTAGTGAAAGATGATGTCCATTTAAATTAGATTTTTCATTCATTTCTAATTGGCTTAAAATCCAGTTTAGCTACGTCTTTCATTCATAACTTGTTTAAAGGATTCTAATTCTCATATATAAATAGGCATCCTGACGTTTTTCATTTTCATCCATCATTAAGTTTCTTATGGCTGAGGTTACTGGTTGTGCATTGCGTTTCCACTATGCTATCACCTTATGAGGTAACTGAGTTCAGATTGGATCCATTTATTTCATTCAGTGCCTTATTTGCCTCCTTCCCTCACTTTTTTGAGCACTGCCGAGGGTCATATTGAAAAACTATCTCCAATTCCAACTGAAATCAACCAGGAAATGGCTTTATTTTACTTTTAGCTGCGACCGAAATCAAACAGGACTGCATCATTTCATAAAACGGTCATTTACAATGCAGTAGCATGTATGCTATGTTGAAAGCACCTTAAATTTCTTATATATGCCTGTTTTTCATTTCATTCATTTAGAATTGCTTAAGAAATAGGAAATGATGTGAAAATGCTGGTTTTGTCTGAAGCAGACAATTTTCTTCAGAGTAGCTGCTGCGGGGCTGTTTGGGATTTGTGCTGAAAACAGTGCTGATAACACAGGGATGTTTTCATTATGGCTGGGCAGGGCTTCCAGAGCCAGAGCCATTTCTGCACCTCACCCCACCAGCAAGGAGGCAGGAGGTGGACAAGGGGCTGGGATGGGACACAGCTGGGATAGCTGACCCCACCTGCCCCCAGGGATATCCCAGACCATGTAGTGTCATGTTCAGCAGATAAAGCTGAGGGGAAGAAGAAGGAAGAAGGGATGTTCCAAGTGATGGAATTTGTCTTGCCAAGTCACAGTGACATGTGAAGGGGCCCCGCTCTCCTGGGGATGGCTGAACACATGCTGGTCCATGGGAAAGGGTGAATTAATTCCTTCTTTTGCTTTGTTTGTGTGCATGGGTTTTGCTTTACCTTTTACCCTTCTGATGGTCTCCCCTATCCCACTAGGAAGAAGATGAGGAAGCGGCTGTATGGGGATGAATTGCAGGTTGGGATTAAACCATGACAGTCCTACAGAGAAGTAGGGTGCCATTAAAAAAATGTATATTTTTTGGATAAGAGACATTTAAGGGACTTTAGAAGGTACTTAGTTATAGGCTCTGAAAGGCAAAATAAATCAAAAGAACATTCTTTTCAGTTGCACAGAGAGACTGAAAGAGAATGTCAGGACAGTAGAGGCAGAGTGTGTGTTTGGATGCACCAGTTTCAATAAGAGGAAACACTGAATAGGAGAGTATTAGAAATTCTTCATATTTTGCTTTTATTTGCAAATGCACTTTTCCAAGGACTGCTTTCAGAGGCAATTTGTAATATGTTTTCATTCTGCTTTAGCCCTTACTCATGTTTTCAGTGATCCAGGGTGTCATCAGGGTGACTTTTAAAATCTATGGCTTGTTTTTGAACATATAGGGCTTGCTCTAGATTTGTCAATATGTAACTTAATGGTATCTTTTACAAGAGTGAAGAGAATGGAGTGATGACCGCAGGATAGATTTTCCTGATGCTGTGGAACTGCAGGAGGTTGGGAATTTTTTTCTGTATTTCACCTGGTTCTTGTATTCTTTTTTTTAACTTCCTGTGGTAGTTATTGGTAAGGATGGCCTAGAAGATGTGTGTGGGGAAAGTTTGACATTCTTGAAATTTATGACTTATAAAATGGCTTATAAAATTTGGCAATGCTTTTTTTTTTTTTTTAATGAGGCTGGTGTTAGACATAGACATATTAGACATATTAGATCAGTCTATTAAAGAAACTAGGAATCAATCAGTTTTATTTTAGAGCAGTTTCTATACATTCTGCTGTTCCTTGCATCTTTATCTTCACTTTTTAATGGAACTAATTCTGTTAAAAGGTGATAGTAGGAAATTGCCTCAATTATCTTGCACGAATTCAAGAATGGGAATACTAAAGTAAAAAGTCCTATGTGTAGGTCTGGTAAATTGATAGATATGATTTTAATATTTGTGGTAAAGATCAGACTCCTATTCTGAAATGTAAAGAGTGAATATTAATTCACTGAGTGTTGTCTCAGGCTGTTTTCTTGTTAACAACCCACTAAAGAACATGGCATTTCCCATCTGCTCATGAAATAGTCACCAGGTCTACCTCAGGAATGACAGCTGGCTCGCAGAGCTCGCTGAAATGTATGTCCTGGATACAAACTGGCTCAGGATTCTCCAAGGTTTTCATTGCTGGCTTTTTGAAAGGTTTTTCATCCTATACGTGCTGTGTTCCTTATACTCTTTCACTGAGCATCTGGGGCGGTAAGGACAGAAAGAATGTTGAGCTGAATCTCCACTGCAGTTCATGGCACCTCTCCAGATTTTTGGGCACTTTCTGTGTGTGCCAGGAGGACATAAGCATTATTTCAGTGACAGGGTGCCTTTGGCAAGGGCTGATATCAATATCCTTGCAACCCTTCTTTAGGGTCTCCAATATGCAGAATAAACCTCACAGAGAGCATGCACTCTATGCCATCATATCAAATATCCTCAGGACCAGGATGGAGGACCTCCAGGGCTGAATGCAAGAGGTCTGACAATTATCTCAAATCATTCCAAGATGCTCATATTGGCTCCCAGCTCTCTGTGTACGACTGTGTGTTGGTGATGATAAAGGAGATGAGGCTGGGAGAGGGTAATATATTTGTCTTTTGTGCATGATTTTCCTTTGCTCATCTAATCCTACCCTTCACAAGCCATGAATTCACAGACATTTGGCATGAGGTCCTTGATGTCTGGCAAGGGGGTAGCACGGGAAAAGGAAAGATGAACGGAACAAAGCTTGATATTTCATAAGTAGTTTACAGAACATTAAGGGGAATATTTTGTTCCAGCAGATTTTAGAATTCCTTGCAAATAAAGCTGGAACACAAAAGAAGTACATTTTGGGTTTTGGAGACTAAGATTCCTTAACTCTTTTACTGATTTATTTGAATGAATTTCAGATTTTAAATTGCACCTCCTATAATGATTGAATGCACTTTCTGTATACCCAGTATTTATGGTGCAGCTGCTGGCAATGTTAATGTGAAAAGCACATCTCCTGGACATTGTCAAGCTCTTATTGTCACCTTTAGTTCCCTGGGAGATGGGGACAGAATTTTATTTCAGATTAAAAGGAAGAAAACTGTTACCTTTCAGGGAAAACATATATTTATGTTTCTGGATGTCTCTAAAGTGACTCAGACAAGGAGACACATATTTGAGTTATTGTTACTAGATTTCATTATGCTTGGTGCCTGGGTGGCTATACTATATTTTATGCTGCAAGCTTTAGAGTTGTTTTGGAAGGGAAGAGAAGGGAAGCATTTTTCGTATCTTGATGAGGATGATAAAATGTAAATTTTAAGGGCAAAATTCAGAGGTGATGCCGTTGAGAATGAGAGATCTATTTTTCATGCATGACAGCCATTTAAATTCAGGCTTCATCTTATCTTTTCTCTCTTTTCCACCTATTTCTGCCTGTTTTTCAATGAGTAAATATGTCAAAATTGGTGAAAAGTACATGCTGGTAGCCTATAGAAGATATGAATTAAAATATGATGATAAAAATCTAGGCTCAAACCCACTGCACACAGGCATCTGACTTCATAATATGTTTTAGATGTCTAATCAGTAAGTTTCTCTGAGGTAAATGTTTAAATTGTTTGTGTTCAGTAGGAAAAGCAGATGCTTCTGAAGAACTTTAGTCTAGTGAAAGGTGTCCCTGCCTATGTGAGGGACCAGATGATCTTCAAGCACCCTTCCAACCAAACCTTTTTATGATTTTGTGACTCTAGAGGGAGAATCTGTCAGTCTCAGGATAGGTACTTATCCTGACTCTTCTCCCTGGAAACCCTTTACAATCACCTACCTCTCCCCAGTGATATTATGAAACTTATTTCTGATGATCTGCCTCATTAGGCCTCTGAAATTATAGGAGTTTGGTGAAAGAAAGAGGGACTTGATCCTACCCTAATTGAGTCTCCCAGGGAGTCGTAGTGAGTACAAGTAGAACACAGAACTGCCAGCCAAGGGCTCCCAAAGAAATGTTTCTCCAAGCTCAGGCTGTGACACTGCAAATAGGGTCACCTGCCCAACAGAAATTCAATCGCTAATTCAGGCTCCCAGCTGAAAGCAGGGTCAAAACCCTAATTATGAAACCTAATTAGACATTGAGTGTATGCAAAATAGAGCTCCTCCTTCCTTTCCATCCAACATAACATTATATACATTTAATGGTACCGTAGTACTTTGTATGAATGCAGCACTTCTAATTAATAAGTGATGGTATAAAGACTTTGTACTTAAAACTGAAAACTTTTGATGGAAAAATATTACCCTATCTAATTGCAATTATTTGACAATGTTGTAAGTAGCAATAACAAAAATTATTAAGAAGTTTAACTTGTACCTTGTAACTGCTGCATATACATTGATTTATAATAAATTTAATCTTTTGCTGGAGGGTAGCAAAGGCACAGCAATACAGCAAATTATATGACCATATTTATAGGACTTGTTTTGATTATGGGTTGGCTCTGCAAATGTACAAACACAATGCACACCTGAACATGCACCACACACATCTTAACAACTTCTAGTTTGAAAGGGCAAAATGTTGACCATCAAATAAAGCAAATAAATACCTGTTAGTAAATTTGATCACTGTATTTGAATTACCTGATGTGAGTTAGCAATGACAGCAACAGTAAAAGGGAGGAGTAACCTGTGGTTGGTTATGTGTGTGTGATAAAGGTCCTCAGGTAGGATTGTATGTGCGCTGAGGAAAAAAAGCTTACAAATATATCTGGATAGCTGTGAAACACCATGGTACTGCTGCTCCACAGTGGGTTCCTGGGTCAGAATTCATGCCCAGGGAAGCTCTGTCTGTGCCAAGCTCTTGTGGGTGAGCACAGACCTCTGTTGGTACGAGCCTGTAGGCCGCGAAGGAAATCCTGTCCCTCCTATTGATGTCTGTTTGGCTTTAATTTGGTAGCTGAAATCCTTCTCATTGTTTTCTAGCCTTCTGACCAGTCTTTTTCAACAGTGCTGGGTCATTTGTACACCAGTGTTGTTTTAGTATTATTATGAAAAAAATAAAAATATGCTATTTAAAAGTCCTGTGGATGTGCTTACTGTCAATGACTCATGCAGCAGCAACACGTCTTCTCTTGGCAGAGAAGGTTTAACCCATCAGCCAAGGAGTTACAGTGTATCTTCATAAACAGCTCTGAATTACCTGAACAAAAGGTTGTATTTGACTGTTTAAGAACCCTTTTTAGTAGATTTACATGGTTTCTACCTCCTGAGCTGACCTTCTCAGAGCTCACTGAGCACCCATGTTTTAACACTGCTATGGAATGCACCTGGATTTAGGTTATCCTTTGCATGGAAAAGTATGCCTGAAGCTAAAAAAAAAAGAAAAAGAAAAAGTGAAAATTCTGTCCTCATAGAAACAAAAAAAATATAACAAGTACCTCTGATAATTTTCTACCTCAAGTACACTCTTTGAAGAAACAGGTCTGTCCTAGAAAAATCAAGGTGTACACAGTGGAAGATAAAGTAGTTATGTAAGCTTTCTTGTAATCAATAAACAGGATGATTCATTCTGTGATAAATTTCAGAAGCAGACATGGTCTTACTTTATATGAAAATGAATTCTCAGTTGCTGTAATTGAAAATCCTCAAAAAATTACAGAACACAGACTGTGAAGGAAAACCAATGGAACAATATCAGCAATGTGGTCTTTGAAACTTAAATTTTAGAAGACCTGCAATCACAGTTTGAACTGACTAGACTAACTTCTTCATGATGTTTTGAAAGCTTTTCTTATTTTCCCTATTGGATTTAAAATCACTTGTATCCAAACTTGGATATTTAATTTAGATAAACTTCAAACTGGTACAAGTAAATTGAACTTTGTATTGAATAGTGAAGAAATTAATTTAACATTTCTAGAGAAAAGGAAAGAAACAATATAGTACACTATAGATTTTTCCCCTTATAACAAATTTCCACAATGGCAAGTCTGGTAAGATCTTTCTTTTGTTATTAGAATTTTGCTTTTTATTACTTTCCTGTCTACTGTTATTTAACTTCTTAGTTTTTTGCTGAAACACCCACAAAATATATGTGTCCTGGATTTTTATTTATTGCATTATTCCAGGTTATCTCAAGTTTCAGTTTGCATGAGAAATAATGAAAATAGCATATGCCAGTTATTTCCCATGGCAGATGGCTCTCACAGGAGATTCTATATTACTCAGATGTATTTACAGAGTAGAAAAAAATATTAAAATACCACACAATAAGCCAAAAGCTGTCTCATCCAGGGTCAGAAATTATTTATGGACTTAACATTTAGCACTAAAAAGTGTCCTTCAGCAGCTGCTGTTCAATGTGGAATTTTATTTCCTTGGGCTAGATGGCGCTGGAGTATATAAAATATCCATTCCTGTTTCCCAGCACAGAGCTTTCTTCTGTTTGGGAAAGGAACAAGCCTTTCCTACATGCAGATATTCAGTTCTTTCTATATCGACAAACAAAATGATAACTCTTCTTGTTTTATCTTGAAGGTTATTATAAGTTCCCATTTCACTTGGTATATATTCTCTTAGTGAAGTGTGGCAAAGCTGCATTTTATACATAGAGGATTATATATATACCAAAAATTGAACATGTGCACGAAACCCACAAACATCTTCTGTGAATATTTGACATTTTTTTCACCCTGGAGGAGGAGAAAGAAGCATAAAAGAAGAAGTTGTGTTATTCCCTGGCATAGTTTGTGTTTCTAGCACAAGAGAGGAGGATTTTCAGTCTAAAAATCTGGAAGGATTGAGATATACTGGGGCTGGTTGAACGCCTCTCATGTTCTCTGGTCTGTTATGCCCCATCCTAATGAAGCAGGACCTTCTTTCTGCTGTGTCAATATTCTGCACCTCCTCTGCCTTCTCCTTTATGCCTCTCTGTGTGGAATTCCAGCCATGGGACTGTCTTTCTGCTTCAGCCCTGGGAAGAAGTGACTGTAGATGAGTCCCTACCTGCATCCTCTGCTCAAGTGATGAAAGAGGAGATGAAACTCATGTCAATTTATGGTGAAATTTGAAAAAAATCTAGTGACATCCTCTAGAAATGGGAAGCAGTTCCCCTAACAAGATCAAATTGGGTCTCTATTAAGTTGGAGGAAGGACATATGGAGGAGAAAGAGAGAGCCATCACAACCCATCATCCCTGAAAACCCCACGGTCCCAAGGCTGGACTGTGTATCTGCCTGCTGCCATAGTAAATTTCTGTGCAGTCGTTAGCATGAAAGACTCAGTTATTGGCCAGGCTTTGGAGCTGTGAGAAACTAAGCCCACACCTCAAAATTTTAAGTTTAATAAGGGATGATAAGGGACATATCAATAAAGCAAAAGTAACAGTGCTGGGTGTGTGGCAACAGCCAGAGGCACACCCAATTCTTTACCAAGCAGTCCTTTATACTGTTGAAGTTGCATTACTTCCCCAAATGGCTTTGAGCATTTCTCAGAGCCCATTTACCACAAGTCAGCCTCAGGCTGCCACAGCATTGCATAAGTCCACAGCTACAGTCTCCAAGGGTCCATCAGGGAGGCAGTCTGGGGTGATCTTCTGATGCCACTTCAGACTTGGTATTCTTTTATAGTATCTTGTTCTCTGCCTGTGCTATCTTGGTTATTGTCTTTGTTTGAAAAGACAGGTGTCTGCTGAGGAAGGCAGGAGCCTCCCTTGAAATGGAAAATGTAAACCCCCTTCCTCTGAATTATTATAATTTTGAAATCAAGGGGCTCTCAGGCAAAGATATGGGAATAGAAATAACAGTTATTTACTAGGAAAATTAAAATAAAAATGCAATAGTACAAAAAAATCCACTGACAGAATCAGAACACAACCTGACACCCTGTTGGTCAGGGTGTTGGTATCAGTCCAATTAAATGGTGGCTGCAGCCCTCCTGGAGTGACAGATGTGGTTCTGTTGAAGCAATGATCCCGTAGAAGGGTGGAGTTTTCCTCAGCAAGGTCCAGTGGTGGTGTAGATGGGTCTGGTCTCTCCTCTGAGAATCCAGTGGAAAAAGACTGACCATGGTGTTCCAAGCCTCAGACTATATCCAGGTAGGAATGCCTGGCTCCTCCCCCTGGGTGGAGCCTCTCACAATGGGATGATGTAATTTTATCAGTCATGCAGTGAGACTCAATGGTCCATTAAGAGAAGATATCCCCCTGCAGGTATGAGGGATAGGTCACTGAAAAGATAAAGAACACTGCCCCAGATGGTAAGAGAATAAATACTTTTGGTTACAACTTGCATTGCAACCTAAGAGCATTATACATTTTGCAGGAGAAGTCATATGATACATCTTTGCAAGCATACTTGCATCTTGTGATGGCCTTGATTTGTGCACAATTTTAGTTATACTGTTCACAAAAGGAATTTCAATTTGCACTATATCTACAAAAGCAGTTATAATTTTTAATAATTTGCAAAAGCAAATACAAAATAGCAAAAGCCAGCTGTTATATAGCAGATTGTAACAGAGGGAAGGTAAAATGCAGGAGTTAGAGGAAGATGGTTTCATGGCCTCAAGTGGCCACAGAATGTTTTCTGTAAATTAACTTACAAGCTTTCAACACCAGCCAGAGGTGCTCTTCAAATGCAACTAGCCAGAGGTAAGAGAAGAGGTGCACTAGCCTGAAGTGTTTGTGCTGAACTCCTTCATTTGAGGATACCTGTGTGGTAGCAATAAATACAGACTTGCGTGAACAGCATCTTTAAATTTGTCTTCTGAATACTGTATGTGTTCCTCTGCTTTGGGAATAGAAATGAGTTTCACTCGTAGAGTATAAGCTACTTTCTTTGAAAGCTTGCCGGAGTTACTTAAAACTGCTTATAAGTTTTTACATATGTGGTCTAAGGTTAATTAAGTTTTGTGAAAACACAGATCAGGTATTGATCCTCACAAAAGAGTTAAAGCAAAGTTCAGAAGAAAAAGAATAGTGAACTAAGTTGGAATGTATTACACAACATTGCTTGTACATTGCTTTATTGTGCATTTGATGACATTGATGTTATTGCTTGGTACCACAGAAACACCTCTGAGGTGCAGGCAGGGGCAGCTCTGGCATCCTTGCCCATCTCAGGCATCCCTTACCTCTCCAATGGCAATGAAAGGATAGTCCCTCACAACCCTTTCATTTCTGGCTCATGCCTGTATCTGCACTGTGCTCTCTGCAGTGCTGTTTTGGAGAACTGACACAGGCTGCTGAAACCCATGATTTGGATTGCTTTACCATAGGGTTAGATTGAACTGCCAGAGACAGATTCAGCACAAGTACCAGTGCTGCTGAATGTGGAATCACAGCTATTACCTGTCTCTGGATGTGCTGAAAGAAAAAAGCCTTTGTGTATTGGCAAGATACTATTACATATGAAAGAATAAATACATTTGCCATTTTTGCTAAATTCTTCTCCTCAGGGGCAAAGATTCTTCTATTTTTCATGTACACACAAAGCATGGAATCTAGTTGGTAGAACATTTGCCCTGTGCTAATCTTTTCTATCCTTGCAGATTCAGCTTGAACAGTGTTTATTGCTGCTCTGGAGAGATGCTGTCTTCCCTTCAACACAGCCACATGCAGTTGTGTTTAGGATTCATTCTGCCATTGGCTGGGCAGTGGGGCTTAAGCTGGCAGCACAATTAAATTAACACAAATTGGGAAGTGAGTTGTTGTTAGTGGCACTGAACTTACATATCCTGTCATGCTGCTCGATGTAGAACTGCAGGCAGATTTAGAAATTCTGAGCTTGTTTGTTTCTGTTTGTTTGTTTCCTCTAAACTTTCTTAATGAGGTTTTTAAGTGTTCTGGAACAAAAATATTTTTTAGGCAGTATTAAATTGATCTTTTTTGCATAAAATGAAATTTTAAATTTGTTTTGCTGCTGGAAAAATACAATATTGCTTACATCTCAGATCTTGCTTACTTAGCTCATGTTATTCTTCTGGACTATGCTTTTGTTCAAGGAGTCTAGGATCTCAGTAAATGCATGATACAAAAAATACTGGTTTGGATTCTTCAATACTGAAATCTTCTAGAAGATGCCCACATTCTTTTGTTTTCAATAGGAATTGAGGATATTTAGGCCTAGTTGAATTATTACAAGCTCTCTGGGGAAAATAAACCATTTCAAAATATCTTATTAAAATCAAAGATAAAAATGATGAGACTGAAATAACCAACCTAATCTACTTTTCTTGGCTAGCTGAATTGCTGTGGTTCTCCAGCTGTTATAGATGCTCTTAAAAAGAATATTAAAAACAGCTGTCACCTATTTTTTTTTCCATCAAAATATATGAATTTTGAATAGCTGTTACAGTGAAAACTGGGTTGACATTCTAGTCTGGAATGAAGATATAAATATTTGTATTTCTAAAGCAAAGAAGTATAAAAGTAATTTAAATATGTGGTTCAATTAGAAAAAAGAAGTGTTTTATTTGGCTGCTAATAACTAATTTGAGGTAGGTAGAGAGAGGCAGGATGATCCCTGATGCTGCATCCAGTGAATGACCTATATAAAAAATGTTTCACTAACAGGGCATTTCATTGTGATAAATTGCAGACATTATTTAAGAGTTTAAGACACACATCTCCCTTCCTAGTATGCCAGGAAACTCCACTTTGAGAAAAACCTGAGTAGCCCTAAGTTTACTACATTAGTGTGTCCATGCCCTCTTAATATGGGATCTTCAGACAGCATCTGGCTTTTATTCTCTTTCAAGTGAGCTGTTTACCAGGTTCTCTGAGAGTGTTTGAGCTTTTTCTCCTTTATCTTCAAAACTACTTCAGCCCCTGTCCTGATCACCATTATGTTCCAATTATACATTACGAGTCCTGATCTGTCACATATATTTTGGGTTGATTTTCAGTCTTCCCTTGGGTTGTACTTGGTATATCCTTATCATTTCAGCAAATCCTTCCACTTTCAGGAAGCTTCATTTTTTATATGTTCTCCTGGCTGTTTCCTTCTCATTGCAAGAGAAACGATCTGTTCATGGGGACAGAAATGCCTAGCATGCAAAATGATTGGGGTAAATTTAGAAGGCAGATTAATTGGTACAAAAATCTAAAATGCATGGGATCTACCAAATATCACAAAATCTGTCTCTGCAAATGGAATTCTTTCCAGATTCTGTTAGAAATACTTCCTCTGAAGTCAGAGGCAAACTATATTTAACAGCTTACAGCTACTGGAGGAACCACACTGCATGTAGGCTTTGGCACAGGGATCTACTAAGTCCTCATCCATCTTTAGATCTTCTACATATCTGATGTGATACAGTTTTCTGAGCAAGAGTGAAAATTAAAGGCTGTGGTGAGGAGCTTGTTTATTAACACAGGAGACCACTTTGCCTCAAGTGGTGCAATAAGAGAGAGAGGGTTGGACTAGGTGACCTCTGGAAGTCACTTCCAACATAAATTATCTAGGACTTTATAATTTTTTCATTAGCAGTGGACTGGCTGAATACTTATTTCTCTGTATACTGTTTTTAAAAATAAGGAAGATTTTTTTTTCACCCCTGTGATTTTTATGGCTTCATTTACAATTTGTCATTTGTATTGCAGAACCAAGTTCCAGTATCTGCAGCAGCATTATCGCTTATTATTGTTAAAAGATAATTCCAGCTCCATAGTACTTCAGTATAGTAAGCAGCTCAAGGAATGATATGGGAGAATAGCCATAAAAAACCAAGAATAATTTGCCCACATTAATAGAAAAGATCTATAGACAAGCAGGAAACATGTTTTTTTCCTAATGAACGAATATTCTGTATTTTATGTTCACTCCGGATTATTTTGCCTTCAAATAAATTTAGCCCTATGAATATTTGAAGCCAAGTGACTAATTTCACAGCCAAAATCCTATGCCAGACAGAATAGTTTAAGATATCTGATACTGCTGCAGACATAAGCACATTTTAAGGGGAAAGTTTTTGTTTGGCAAAGTGAATTGCAATTGCAGTGAAGAGAAGCCTACACTTCTTCTTTCACTGCTGAAGGCAAATTAGCAAGATTTTTGATTCTTGCACATTGTTAGGTTAAGAAAAGAGTAATCAGGCCACTTTAACTTGTCTTCTTGTTGTGGTCTGTATGTCCAGAACCTGGGCAGGAGCAACAGTTGAGGCAGGAGATAACTGACTGCACTGGTCTGTAATGGTCCCAGATGGCATCCCCTGTTTGTGCGCGGTGTCTGGTGCCCCTGTAGAAATGTTTCTCCACAATCTTTGTTACCTGGAGGGTGTTTGTGTGTTTGTGTATGTGTAGCCAAATGTTGTCACAGACTTTTAGTCAAGTCAGCCCATGCTTATTTCTTGGTGCCCCTTTCCAGTGGTTTCAGATTTTGTTCTCCCATCCCTTGCTGATCCATGCTTAGGCCTCATTACACTCAGGACTTGTTAACTCTGCCCTGCTGTCTGCAGCTTATTATACTCAGGCACTCAGCTCTTGATCAAGGCAAGGTTGTAGCACTCCCATGACACATTCCTTTGGGACAATGAAAGCAAAGTGTCCTGGGATGAATTTGCAAAAGCGTATCCGGGAGATCAAGGGATGTGATTATGCTGTCTGGGGACTTGTCAGGTCATACCTGAACTATTATGTCTAGCTGGAGTTTCTCCATTTCAAGGCAAACTAAAACTTAAAGCTGATCTTCTAAATGGCCAGCATGAGGATTGGAGGGCTGGTGAATTTGATATATTAAAAAAACATGAATAAATAGGGTTTAGTCCGAAAAAACGGGAGGCTCCAGGGATATCTAATCATGATTTCCCAATACCTGAAAGGTAGTTATGTGCAAGATGGAGGCATTTACTTCACAAGAGTGCATGTTGACAGTACAAAAAGTATCAGGCACAAGTTGCTTTAAGTGAAATTCACTAAGGAAATAAGAAAACTTCATTTTGGGAAAGATTTAATATAGGAGTTATTTGTCCAGAAAGTGGTGGAATCTTTCCTGCTGGAAATTGTGGTTTCTCTTGCTGTTCAATACTTGGCTTGACAGGGTGCTGGGTAAACCAGGTGTTCAAGAGAAAGCTGGGCCAGATCATCTCGAAAGGTTGCTGCCCACTCAAGATACTTCTATTATGTCTCCCTGCTCATGGCACAGGAGTTGGAACTAGTTGATCTTTAAAGTTCCTTCCAACCCAAGCCACTCTGTGATTTTATGATTCTTTTATTCTCTATGTATTCAAATCAATAAAACCTAAAACCTACTTGTTTCAGGAAGGGCTATGTTTCAGGATATCACAGATTTATTCTGCCCTTATCTTGGTGACACTAGCAACTGAAAAAACCTTTTTTTAATTCTGTGACTCTTATTAATTATCCAGTAACCTTGAAAGATTTCCCATCAGCCCTTTCACTAATTGAAATTTCTCACATGAACTGCTTAGATTTTACAGAGTTTTTGGGGTTTTTTTATCTAGTACCTTACTATCCAATTAGAAAGATAAATAGATAGTGGGAAAATCAATTAAAGCAGAAAAGTTATAATGTGTTAAACTAGAATTGGTTCTGACCTGGAAGAATTTGGTCATTATCTAAATATTCCCAAGTCTTGGAATTGCTTTCATCTTGTGGTTGAGCTCTGGTTCCACTGAACTTTTAAAGAAAGTTAATCTAAATTTTACTCTAAGGCAGGAGTTCTGAAGAGTTCAAAGGTTTCTATATTTACATCATCAAACAATTTAAACACAAAATGAATGAATTTATGCCTCTATTCAGGCTCTGAAATTATGAGGTCATGGAAAAAGAGGAGTTCTTTTGTTAACTCAACTATTTCCATAATTAACATTCTTTTGGCTACTTGAGGTTTAGCATGCTATTTCATTAAAATAACACAATTGCAGATGGAGAAAAAAAGTTTTTAAAGTATAATTGGTTTTCATTGTCAATATAACTTAAAATCCCATTAGCCACAAAATTTCAGCATTGTTTTCCTAATGACTTGCATAATTGGATCATCAGATTTCTCTCCTTTAAAAAAAGAAAAGGAAAAAAGTCTCACACGGTGGCTTTAAAGGTTATTATTTGCATGAATTTCCCCCCCTCAGTGTTACATTTGCACTTTTATTTCCACCAGTGCTGAAAGGTCAGAGACCTAGCAAGTTAAATGAAATCATGTCAAGAGCAATTGGAGCTCTTACTTCCCCTTTCCACTCCTTTTTTCTTTTTAGATACTGACAGCTACTGGCAAATGCATGTG
>VWYI01013819.1:1642-16112 GCA_013399455.1 Anthoscopus minutus | reverse complement strand
TTTGTATTCTACAAAATAAAAATGGGATCAACACGTTAGTCCCAAAAGTTGCCCACTGACTGATTTATGTTAAAAGAAAAAAGAACACAAAACCCAGTGTAAAATGGTTGTACAGACAGAATAAAATCTGCTTTTGTCTACAGGAACTGTGAGATTTTATTTATTAAAACACAAAAAAATTACTTCTGCTGCATCTTCTGTAGAATGAAAGAGAGACAGGAAGAATGTGTTTCTAAGCACAATTGCAGTCATTACTGAAATAACAGCAACAGCTCTCTGGCCACTGGCTGCTGGTCCACAGAGCTCAGCAGCAGCAGGAGAGGTCACCTTGAGAAGAGGGTCAAACACAGAGGAACTCAGAGTGGTCCTTGGTTTCTTTCCCTCTCTACTAGCAATGTATTTAGAAGTTTTTGCACATTTTGATGATTTTAAAATAGCTTTTTAGTAATTTTCAGAACAGGGTTTACTCCTTGTGTACCACTCTTGTCTCAAAGCTTCTGGCACAGAAGAAGCTTGTTTTGTGCAGCCTCGCTACTCTGCTGGGTTACTTGCCACCCAAACAGTTGAGGCTGTTACCAGAGGGTGCACTTAGGAGGAAAAAAAGCACAAACTCAGCAGTTTTATTCCACACCCCTTGTCTTAGTGCTTTTAATCAAAAAACTAAAACTCCCTGCAGGAAGAAGTACAAAGGCAAAATCTATTTTAAATACTGTTGAGAATCATCTATCTTCAGTAAGGACATAGCAACTAAAGAAAGCTTTTTAGCTCTTGATTAGGTACATATCAGTCTAAACAGCAATCTTTGCTCATAATAAAAAATACTGACTTGTGATGTCAGTTTACAACTATGAATCGAAGTTACTGCACTTGCTGTTTTCATAGTCTTTTGTTTTGAGTCATATGTAAATCAGCATGGTCAATATTTAAGATCATTTTTTTCTCAGTTATGAATAGTTTAGTTTTCATTCTCAGAGGAGTCCAGAGACTGCTTTCCAGATCATTGGAATTCTGACTAGACTACTAGCATGCAAGAAATAACTGTGAAACAAGAATTTGCATATCTAAAATAGTTGCAAGAATAGAATTGTACATCAATCAGTAAGGAATAAAGTCCAGTTATTCTGTATTAATTGCTTCGTGTATAAAGTTAATATTGTGTACTGAGATAAAATAAGCAAACTTTGAACACAAAATCTAAATAATCACTTGTTTTTCTTGTGTACTTTTGGTATCTGTTTAATTCTGGGATTTTAGTTAATTGCAAATAGCACTTATATTCTCCACAATTCAGATAAGCTTCCCAGTAATGGGAAATAAGACTGGATTAAAAAAAGTCAATAAGCTCTTTAAACATGTTTCAGCTGTCCTTAAATAATAATAAAACACTACAAAATTGATTTAAAATTATAGAAACATAAAAAGCATGCATTTAAAATAATTTTTAATATTTTTGTTTTGTTTTTGTATGCTTCCAATTTGCAATGTTTATAAAATAAATGAAGTTAACATATAATATTAAGTCAAGATTTAGCAAAAAAATTACTAATCAACAAAAAAATAATAATAGAACTATTGCCATCTAACACGAACATGTTTCAGTTTCTGGCTGTAGCTACAGAACTCACTGAATATGTCAAGATGAAAGAAAATTAATTTATTTCAAATACTTCACATACACTAAAGAATTCCAAAGGGTGATGCACCTATAAATGTCAACTATGATATAAGAACTCAGTAATCACTTTCCTTTCCTTTATTCCCCTTCATCCTAGCCAGAGCCCATAGTCTAAAAATCACAATCTTCAGTTAAGATCTTCCTGACAAAGGTTCACAAGTTTAGAACCTCCTGGTCTGTGACTCAGGACAAGAGCAAAAAATATGTAACCAAAATTAAAATATGAGAAACTTCAATGAAGAATGTGTAGATCCTTTCTAAAATCCAGTATAAGGCTAAAAGGGTTTTGGCTGCAGGGAATCATAAGCAAAAGGGCATGCAAGCAAACAAAATTCTTGTCTTGGGAAGAATACCTGGAGAAGGATTCCTCAGAACAGCCTTTTCAAAGTGATCAAAGGAATATTACTAAGAAATCCCCAAAGGCAGAATTACAGTATGTGACAGGCTTCAAACATGCTTGCTTGTCCTTCAACTTGCATTCAATAGCTGCTCATCTTTCTAGGGAAATAAGGACAGTTTTAACCACTTGGCTTTTTGAAATGATATCAAAAAGCCACAAGAATATTTTACAAAGAGATGTGGAAAGAAATATCTGAATTGTCAGAAGCTACCTCTTCCTTCAGGGATTTCTTTTTTTTATTTTTTTCCTGCTAAGATGAGAATGACTGAAAGAATTTTGGGAGAAATGCAGAATTGTGTTTCTGCTCAAGTTCATTCTCAGTCTTCATATGAAAAGTGCCTGTTATTTATATGAGAAGTTCAGAGTAAGAAGTACTCTGTGATTTGAAGTGATTTGAAACCCCTGCGAATTTAAGAAACTGTTAGATGTCTTAACAAAAGAGACAATAATGGAATAAGAAATGTGGAAAGTCCTATTTTTGTTTTAAAGTGTATAATTTGATTTCATTCCATTCTTTTCAACATTCATTCTTTTGCAACTGTATGCTTTCAGTTTTGTTTTCCTTTTTCCAGCGATAATATCCATCTCTAATTTCCATATGAAGTTTGGTTCAGGTTTGCATCAACTACTACTCTGAAGGTGATAGTGTATAGACCCCTTTTAGTTGAAATGCCTTCAAATGGCTGTTTGCAGCTGAAATAGGAGGACTTACATAAATCAAACCCCTTGTTTAATCACCAAAGGCAAATCTACAATAATTGGAAGAGGGAAGGGTTTTAAAATTTTGATCACATGTCCACTTCTTTCCCTACAATACATTAAAGTAGTAAAGTGATGTAATAGCTTAATTTTCTTCCAAGAGAAACTTCCTAAATTTAATTTTAAGCTTTGCCATAAATCTTAGGGGATTGAACATTAGATCCAATTGATTACTAGTTGTGTGCAAGTCATTTTTTTTCCTCACAAGCATTGGCAATTTTATCTGACTCAGATATTTCTGGATATTTTATTTTTGGTGGCCAGGATACATGCTTCCCTGGCCAAGGAGGCAGTGACATTAAGTTTAGCATAACTTCATTGCAGTCTTTTCTATCACTGAGCAGGACTGACAGCCTCCACGGCCACTAACTTAAAAGAAGAGTTGGATGCCAGTAGAGCAACTTTGTTGTTATTAACAGCTTCATGTGTTTTACTACTCATGTAGAAGGAGAAGGTAGAAATTCTGATGCACAAAGATCTTCATTACTTAGGTGCAATAGTTGTCTTACAGGATTCTGATTGCCTGTGACAGGGATTTGCTGCAGCACAGAGATTGTTGTGATTCTGTTCTTATGCAAAAGCCAAAATTCTTATGCAAATGATTAGGAAAAGGCTGACAAATACTCAGTGAATCTTCTTGTTTATTTTTTTCTGAAGCTAGGTCACACTGACACTGATGTTTTCCATTAAGGGAAAGTGTTTCTAGCATCACCAGCTTTAGTAGAGTGAAGACACCATTATCTCCTTGCTATTAGTCTGCTATATTCCTTTCTCTAAAGCTAATACAAGAGAAACCAAAAACATTCTTTTGTGGATATTTACAGGAAGGAGGAGTGAAAAGACAAAGGTACTAGAATCTCCCTATCTTTACCATTCCCTGACTTCTAGACTTAGTTACTGCCTGAATGCATTTTGAAAACAGGCTCGTGAGTGCTCCGAAAGAATTTGGAGCTCTTCAGATGAAAGAGGCCATTGTAATGTTACTCTGTTTCTCTGCAGGATTGGGGAAAGCACCTGCAGGAAATGCCTTTACAGACATTTGATGAAACTCTGTAAACACTTGTAATGGCACAAGCACAGCAGCCAGGAATGACTGCTGGCAGCTGTGTTTGCTGCTTACGTACTGTGTGAACTGAGACTAACATCCCAATGCCTCTGAAACTCATTCTGCCTGTAAGACAGAGATAATTCTCTCAGAAGTGCTCGTTGAAAATTAATTAGCTATTATTTATGCACTGATCCTTTAAAAACAAAACCAATTCATTCACTGGTTTTTGCATTCCTGCTCACTATAATAATAATAATAATAATAATAATAATAAGAAGAAGAAGAAGAAGAAGAAGAAGAAGAATAGTAATAAAACAAATTAAAGAGATTCATTGATTTTGGTGGCCAGAGGGGAGCATTATGATAATCTATTCTGGAGTTCAGTAGACACAATGCCAACTCCCATTCAATAGTTCAGTTAATGAGTTCACAGTCTGGGCTAGAATGCATCATTCATTAAGTTATCTGGTCCTGATCCCAAAACTGAAAGTTTTAGAAAAATCAAATTTACCTCACCCCTAAAGAAGTTTTTCCACACTTATATTCAGTGTTAAATATATGCATTATTTCTACTTGGTTTGTTCATCCAGTCACTAGATCTTATTCTGTCTTTTGCTCTATATCCACACTATATTTTGCTCTATATCGCTCACTATAATGGATAAATTATTTTTAAGAATGTGGCAAACTAGGCTGATAAAATACTGACTTTGTTTCTATAACATTCAAATAATTAGGTAATTAAGCAAAATCTGTAATTTTTCTGGGACAGCTTGCAAAATGACAACATGATCTCGCTTGCAAAACATTCACAGGCTTTTTTTAATGCCTCTAGCTTCCCTTCTCCCTTCTCACAATGGATGTGAAAAATCAGACTAAAATAACAGCATGGATTTCCATTCATTTTTAGTGGAATTCATTCTGTTGTCATGTCACTGACTTAAACACCAAGATTCAGAACAGGATCACCAAAAGGTTTACAATTATCACCCACATTATGCCTTATAATCTAGCTGGGATTGTTGTATTTTACGATAACAGAAAGCTTTCAGGCAGCCTCCAGTATGCTTCATGCAATATAAGCAATATGATAACACAATAGCTCATGCTTCCATTTAAAAATTGTCAATAATTTTTTGTTAAGATAATCTCTATGTGATCAAAACTGATGACTTAGAACAACTGATAGAAATATTAAGTAGCTGTCATATTAATACATTGGAGGCCATGGTTAATATCCAGATTTTAGGAAGAATGTAACAAAAAAATCAATTCATTTTGAATAAAGATGTTTGGGATTTCTTAAAGAGACCATTTCAGACTCATATATATACACAATATAATTGTTTAGCCTTGTTAAGATAGGCTTGTTCATGGAAAAATAAAAGTATACTTTATACAGAATAAAGAGCAAAGCAAGGTGGGAAGAAAGCAGCAGTAATAGATCCTTGTTTTGAACAGCTTTTCATAAATTCTCTTGGGAAGCCAAGTGAATTTCATTGAAGGGAGTGAATCAATGGTGCTTCATAAAAAGAAAATCAATTAGAAAGTCATTACCTGAAAATTAGCACTCAAAAAACAAAATTCCATTTTAAAGCCAATTAGACTACATGTCAGTACTAAGTTGAATTGCATTTGCATTGATGTATGCAAAATGATTTACATCCTCCATCCCTAAGAAATGTAGAGAGTGAAAAATTAAAGAACATGTTTAGAGACGCTGCTGAATTTATTTTTTGGAAGCTATCTCAAGCAGCAGATGACTGTGCTGGGCTTTTAAATAGCTTTACACTGTATATCTCAAGTACTGATGCTATTATTGGAATTACAAGACTTGAGGAAACTATCATAACTACACATAAGAAAACAACTGCTAATGTAAAAGCCAGAGAGGGGGCTGAAGACAAGTACCCCAAGAGCCTCTTTCTCCCAATACAATTGCTGTAGTCCTGGAATGACTTTTGTCTTGAGCCACCCTGGAAAGACAAACAGTTTTAAATTTAGGGAAGAAGGAATAGATGGCATCTCACAGAAGAGTTAAAATCTCCTTCTGGGCTGCAGCTGGAAAATCAATCCATTTTGTTTATAAGGTGGTATATCCTTCCCTCACATGTCTGGTCCAAGTAACACAGGAAGCACCAGAACCCAGGCCCTGAAGGTGGGACATTGCAGCTTGCAATGCTGAAGAGACATTCTGATTAGTATGGCATTGCATCTTTGCAAGAGAGAGGGCACTGCCTCTACATCTACAATCAGAGATTTATCTTAAGGACAGAAGACAAAAAATAGAAGAAATAAGACATTGAATTATGCATTCATTATGGAACATTAAGCGCATCTTAATCACATACTTCATATTGTGCACACACTTATGTAGAATTAGGTTAAATGGCTAAAATGTTAAGTGCCATCTTGAAATGAGACACTTCTCTGAGCTGGGGTAAGTGTTCAAAAGTCAGCTGAAGAGGCAACAGCAGAGACATCAGTGGTGACTGAGGTCAGGCTTGCAGGGACTGTTGGATTGTGCTGTAGGGGAGGATCTCAAGTTCAGGGACACCTGATCAGCTGCCCAAAGCCCCCTCAGGACCCTGCAGCCCTCGAGAACCCATCAGGCAAGGAGGGGGGCATGGCCAGGAGCCATTGTCAGGGTGTTGCTGTTTAAATGTTTCCAGGGAGTGTAACCAACCATGAGGGTGCAAACAGGGTGTAGCACATCAGAAAGATTCGGGACATGAGGAGGATGTGGCACAGCAGTTTGCATACATGTTCATGCAGGCAGGTCACAAAGGTAGGGTACAGAGCCTAGGGAGTGAGTCATCACCTATCACACATTCTGTTAGAATGGAAGATTTTAGGATTTTTAGGAAGGAGAAGCTAGGGAGGCAAGTAGGAGGTTTAGCCCTCTATGTCAATAACTGGCTGGATAGTATGGAACTCTGCTTAGGGAAGGATGCAGATCCAGCTGAGAGTTTATGGGTGAAGATTAAAGGAAGGCCAGGGACAGCAGATGTTACAGCGAGGGCCTGTAGCAGACCAGTCAGGAGGATTGTGCAGATGAAGACCTCTGTAGGCAGACAGGGGTGGCCTCACACTTGTAAGCTCTGGTCCTCACACAGGATTTCAACCACCTGATATTTGTTGGAGGGAAAACACAGCAGGGCACAAGTAATCCCAGAGCTTCCTCAAATGGAAGCTCAGTTCCTTAGACAAGTAATTGAAAAACCAACAAGAAGGTGCCACGCTGGACCTTGTGCTCCCCAAGAGGAAGGAGCTAGTGGGGAATAAAGTGCTTCAAGGCAGCCTTGGCTGCAGTGACCAGGAGATGGCATATATGATCCTGAGGGTAGTGAGGAAGCACACTGAAAACTAAGAACAGACTCTGGCCTCTCAAAGGACCTGTTTGATATAGTCCCATTGGATAGAGCCCTGGAAGACAGAAGGTTTCAAGAATGCTGTCTGAATTTCAAGGATCACCTTCTCCAAGCTTGGGAGCAAGGTATCTCAACAAGGAGGGGACCGAGCTAAAATGCCAGGAGGCCTCTATGGATGGATAAGGAGCTGCTGTGCAAACTCAAAGTGGGAAAGGAAGCTTTCAGAAAGTGGACACGAGGACAAGTGGCCTGAGAGGAATACAGGAAAACTGTATAGGAAGCTAGGGACAAGGTTAGGGAAGCCAAAGCCCAGTTAGGATTGAGTATGGCCAGAGGTACTAAGGACAAGAGGAAAGGCTTTTACAAATATGTTGCAAACAAGAGAAGGAATAGGGATAATGTGGGCCCTGTCCAGAAGGACATGGGACACCTGACTACCCTGGACAAGGAGAAGGCTGAGGTTCTCAACAACTTCTATGCCTCAGTCTTGCCTGAGGCAAGCACTCCAGTCACGCCAACCAAGTTGAGAAAGGAAAATGCAGGGGGGAGAATGAAAATCCTGAGCCCCTTGCTGGAGAGAACCAGATTTGAGACCATCTAAGGAACCTGCATGTGCACAAGTCCATGGGACCCAATGATGTTCATTGCAGGTCCTGGCAGTTCATCGCTGGCAGATGAAGTTACTAAGCTACTACCCATCATTTTTGAAAAATCCTGGCAGTCAGGTAAATTCCTTGGTAACTGGAAAAAGGAAAATATAAGTTCCATTTTCAAAAATGGAAAAGTGGAAGGCCTGAGGAACTACAGACCCATCAGTCACACCTCTATGCCAGGCAAGGTCAGGGAGCAGATTCTGCTCTAAACTATGCTAAAGTGCAAGGAGAAGGAACACATGATTGGTAATAGGTGTCTTTACAAAAGGGAAATCATGCCTGACAAATCTGGTGACCTTTTATGACAGGGCTATGGCACCAGTGGACAGAGACAGAGCAATTACTTATCTGGATTTATGCCAAGTGTTTGGATACTGCCCTACAGAACATCCTTGTCTCCAAGTCAGAGAGATGAATTTGATGGATGGACCATTGGGTGGATAGAGAACTGGCTGGATGAGCTCACACAGAGATTCCACACTGACACCAGTAAAGAGTGGTGTTCCTCTGCAGTCAGTACTGGGACCAATGCTATACAACACTTTTGGTGGTGGTATGGACACTGGGATCAAGTGCACCCTCAGAAAGCTTGCTGATGACACCAAGCTCTGTGGCCATGCAGTTGACACAGTGGAAGGGATAATTGACAGACTTAGGGACCTTGACAGACTTGAGATATGGGATGAAGCAAACCTCATGGAGCTCAACAAAGCAAAGCACAAAGTCCTACACCTGGGTCACTGCAATCCCAGACACACCAATGGGTTGGGCAGAGAAGTGATTTAGAGCAGCCCTGCTGAGAAAGACTTGGGGGTGGCAGGTGATGAAAAATCCCACATGAGCCAGTTGTGTCTGCTCACAGCCCAGAAAGCCAATCGAATCCTGGGCTGCATCACAAAGAGTGCCACAAGAGTGTCAAAGGAGGTGATTCTGCCCCTCTACTCTGCTCACAGTTCTGGTGTCTCCAACATGAATAAGACATGGAACTGTTAGAGCAAGACAAGAGAAAGGCCACAAATTTGATAGGAGAACTAGAGAACCCCCCCTATGAACACAGGCTGAGAAAGGTGGGGCTGTCCATCCTGGAGAAGGTTGTGTAGAGACCTTATAGCAATCTTACAGTATCTGAAAAATCCTAGAGGGAAGTTGGAGAGGGGCTTTTTTTCAGGAATTGTAGTGATAGGACTCAGAATAATGAGTACAAATTCAGAGGAAATTTAGCTTGCCTAAGAAGAAATGTTTTATTGTGAGTGTGGTTAGACACTGGAACAAGTTGCCTACGGAGGTTGTGGATGCCTCAGCCCTGGCAGTCTTCATGGCCTTGAGTAACTCGGTCTATTGGGAGGCATCCCTGCATTTGGCATGGAGCTCCAGATACCCTTTAAGGTTTATTCCAATCACTTAACTATGTTTATATCTATAATTCAGGATCTTAATTTAGGCGGTAAATTGAAGCATCAGACATGCTAGACTACCAAGACATCCCTACCAGCTCAGCAGATGTGACAGAGGAGGTCAGATGCTTACCAGCAGCTTGTGGCCAGGCAGAACACCTGAGGTGTCTGAGCTGGTGCTGGGTACCTAAATTCAGGAGATGGATTTTCACAGTAGATGTCTAGAAAACACATGTCCTTGTATAAGATTAATCCTGCCCTATGGTTCTCTGCTTATCTTCCAGCAATAGAAACTTAGTTCAGTGAAGAAGTTTAGATAAAATATCTGCCTATTCTGGTAAGAGTTACTTGCAAAAATAGACGTATTCTAGGTATTCTATGCCAAAGAAACATATAGAGTAAAAGGTTCATATGCAAATTCATTTATATTTCTTCAGTTATACAGATCAGAGTGTTTGGGTTCAGTTACTTCTTTGGGATGAGTATATTTGGTATCAGTGTATTTTAGGCTCAATTTTGATAGAAGTCTAATGCCTGGGAACAAATAATACCAAAATCCTATTAGATCTCATTTAAGATGGGGTCATTTGTCTGGGCTGGCAAATTCCTCACTATGTTTAAACATAATAATTGAGTGAAATAATTGGCTCAAATAATTTTGCCATCAAACCGTGATTCTAAAATCTAGCAAAAAGTCCCTAAAGTGTTAACCTGGATCTATGGAGTGGCACAATAAACAGTAAAATGAAAAAATTGCATGCGCAAAATTAGTACAAATAATACAGAATGAGATTGATTCTTTTTAAAAAAAGGTTGTGATTGGAGTTCTATACTTAAAAAATATAAAACCTCTATATACCAGGCTTTTATTATTCTTCATTTAATCCATAGCTAAGAAAACCTACTATTAAAACAGTAAAATTTTATATTACTCTTTCATACAGGATAAAAGATTGTTATAAAACAAAAATGTATCAAGATTAGGTATCAGTGTAAGAATATAGAGAAAAGTTTCTAAATGCTCATTTATATTTTACGACTGTAGCTCAGCTTTTTACCTCTGCTTCCAAATAACCCCAAATGAATCTCAGCTGAATCCAAGTCATTGCCTGTGTTTAGGAAGGTGATTTTCTTGCTCATGAGAGGCCCTCCTAAGAGGAAGAATTCTAGAACTTTTTTCAGAAAAAATACCAAGTATCTTATCTTTTGCTCCAACAGGTCAATCAGTAAGTCAGCTCTGCTTTCTTTGCACATCATCTGTCAGTTAGAATGCTGACTTCTCATGTAGTTTGGTTTTTTTTTGTGTTAAGGGAAAAAGAACTATAGCAGTAAATGATGAGAATATATAAGAAGTTGGTTCTAATCATGGCTATGCAATGCAGCACTCCTGAAAGTAGCATTAAATCCTTAGGGCTATGCTGAAAAATTTTTGTGTGGAGCTGAAACAATGCACTTGCCTTTGACAGATACATCTTGACATAGTATTTGAAATATTTGAGCAAGTGACCTTACCCATTCTAGGCCCAAGTGAGGCACTACATTTCTATTCAGGAGAAAGTTTATCAATTCAGACATTTACAAGATTTCTAAACTATTTATATGTCTACCTAAATTATGAATTTAAAGTAAATATATCTTCTCAGTGTACGTGTACTGATGCATCTTAAAGGCCATAAAGATAATGAATAAATAAGGTTTTGTAGAAAGCCGAACACTAAGTACTGTGACAATGGTACTGAGCTCTCAAAAGCCTTAAAAACAGGGGAAAAACCCATAGTAGGGTAGGGAAGAAGAAAGAACAGGAAAAAAAAGGTAATTTACAATTTACAATTATAGATCCAGTAAATACATGCACATTTCTGTCATCTTCTGGTGACAAAGGTCTAGGAACAGAAGAAATCTAGAAATTAGTGGTTGCATTGGGTATTTTCTGGGCCTGATTAGTTCTATATCTCAAGCTGACTTCATATTTCAGGAACAGCAGGAAATTTTAAGTATTGCCTGTTCAACATGATAAGACACTCCCAGATTGCAGAGTAGTGTTTTGTATAAGCAGAGACTTCCAGAACACTGTCTAGAATTTCACTAAGTTTCTACAGCGAAGAAAGAGTATATGTTCAAAAAATCCTTTACTATAATTATTAGACGGAGTTTTTTTAAAAAAAAAACCCAAAAATTATTTAAATTTTTGTGTGAAATTTTAAAAGGAAAAGTGTTTTCCAAGCAGATATGTTCCTATCATTACTGAAAAGTCCTTCTGTTAGTGAAAATCCGTACAATCCTGTATCCTTTGCTTATGCTTTAATGAAGGCCAAAACATCCTCTTCTTAAGCAGCAAGGCTGATCACACTGGATCACAAAAAAATTAGATACAGAGGACATGTCATGGTCGACATACAGGATGTGATATTCTCTTTCCACACAGATCCACCTCCTAAGTAGAACCTTTTATTAACTTACAGTTTGAAAAGAGAGGGTAATTAGAAAACAAAGTTTCAGGTAGAAGAGAGTGAATATTACTTGTGGATTGGGCAAAGAGTGCTAAACAGAAGGATCATCTTGCCACATGACAGAAATTATGAGACAACATAAAAAATGAGTATGGTGTGATAATTGAGTAGAGATGTTGGTGTTAGGAAATGAATACTCAGGGGGCCTTTTTTTTTTCCTTAATGTAGACAAAAATGGATGTAGGCTGCAAAAGCAAAATAACTAACAAAAAATAAAGATTTGAAATGAAAAGGATCACATCAAAACAAGACTTGTAGATACAATGTCTGAAACAACTAAGAAGACAAGATAATTTTTATCCAAAGCAGAATGGAGAAAATTACGCATGAAATGGTAAATCATTTTGCCAGGATTTATGAATCTTTCAGATTTGGACAATAGGAGTAAGGAACAAAGACACGGGGAGTGACAAGTATTTGAAAATAAGCTACATATTTGTCAAGTTCAAGAAAAGCAAAATAGCTGATTAAAAAACTTCATTCTTTGAACACTAAATACATTTTGAAGCAAAGAAAGATGCATAAATCTTTGAGAAACAATAACATCCATCAATGGCAGAGGTAAAGTAACCCACTGATATCTCTTTCACAAGAACTTTTTTTTTAAATTTGTTTGGGTTTTTTTTGGGTTTGGTTTTCTTTTTTTTTGGCTTTTAAGTAACAGATGGAATATGGGCAAATTTCAAGGTACTGTTTGTTATTAACTCATGGNATGGGCAAATTTCAATGTACTGTTATTCACTCATGGGAGATTAGAGATTGAGATAGAGAAGATGGCAAATAGTGTAAGCTTTGGAAAGGAGAGAAGAGAATATGATAAGTGAACTAAGACAAGAGATTTTCTTGGTTGAGTTTTTCAAGAATCATTCTTGGTGTTGGCATTATTTCATTTTTAACTCTGACCGAGAAAATAAGGGATGTGATAATGAATGCACAAGTAACATGAAGTTTCTTCCAAGGTCAAGGAAAAACTATCAAACATCAACAATGCACTAAACCTTAAGAGACAGCAAAGCCAAAAGACCTTACCTAGGAACCAAATGATGATTTCTTCTATTATTTGGGGCAAAAGTGGGCAATAATTGAGGTCTATGGACTGTATTATCAGATACCAAAATGAGTAATAAACATTTCTTCAAACATGTTTTCAAAAGAAAACAGACTTCTAGACACTTTGAAATACTAACAGATAGATAAGCAGAATATAAAAGGAAAGCAGTGGCAGAAAAGTGAAATGCATTCTTTGCATTCTCTGGATGAAACTGGGGTGATGTCCCTCATGAATTTCTTCTTTCTAAGGGCTTTTGTCAATGATGCCGTTTGAAGCAGTTTTGAAACAAATAGTTCAGAATGAAAAGTTACAAACCACAAAGTCCAGACAGTATTCAGCCATGGGTCCTAAAGTAACACAGAGATGAAATAGCTGAATTATTAACAGTGGTGTATATAAATTCTCACCTGAAACTGCTTTAGTGGCTCACCATACAAGGGTATCTGTCGCTATTCTCACCAGGAGGGGAGACTCTCACACGACCAATGTGGTAGATAAGCACCCTCCGTTTATTCTTTCAGATAGGTTATATTTATACTCTTACAGACAACTACTCATTAATAGGCAAAACTGGCATTATCTAATTGGCTTATTCTAAAAAGTCGTATTAGCATATACACTCTGTTTTTCATTTCTAGTCTCTGTTCTTCTAACTACAAGCATTCTGTTATCGTATAACTGTTCTGTTCAAGGACATGCTGTCTTGGCTGCATTGGTATTTTTTAACACAGCTTCTTCATGTCTACGTGACCTTGTTCACCAAGCTATCTTTCTACAGGTATCAATTTAAAAAAGCATCCTTCAGGGAGCAAGGGACAAAACCAGATTGGTAAGATTGTCATCTATGTTAGACAAAGTCTTATGAACTAGAATAAGGAAATTACTGCAGATACACAAGTAATTATGATCTACTTGAGAAGAATAAGCTTGGTTTTTACAAAATAATCCATTATTCCCAATCCACTGAAGTCCATGAAAAGAGCAAATGTGCGTATGGATAAATGTGATGTGGTAATGGCGATCAATTAAGTTTTCCATAAAGCTGTGGAAAATATTACTTGCCAAAGGCTTTTTAGATGATGAAGCCTTATAGTGCATGGAAAACCCTTAAATGGTTAAAAGAGAAGCATTAGACAATGTTGAATTCTAATGGTGGAAATCTGCAGTGGAGTTGTTCTGATACTTGTAATGTTCAGCATATTTGTAAGCTATATGGGAAAGAGGGTTAGCAGAGAGACAAGAAAGTTTGGTGGTAGAACTAAATTATTTAGAGTGGTAAGGATGAGAGAGTACTGTGAAGAACTGCAGCATAATATGTCTTATGAACCTGAATGACTGAAATTAAGTGTAGATAAATGCAAAGTGCCACACGGGGAAAAGAATATTCTAATTTCACATAAAAATGATGAGTTCTGAACTAACCATTACTATTCAGAAGAGAGACCTTAAGATTATAATAAATAGTTCAATGAAACAGTCGTTTCAATGCTCAGTACTAAAAAAATAAATTAAATGCTGGTACAGGAGTATAGAGAAAAGAGTTATGCCACTGTAAACAGTGGTTCATCTACACTGGAGGAGGTCCAGACCCTCACCTAAAAATGGATAG
>VWYI01013816.1:51733-91976 GCA_013399455.1 Anthoscopus minutus | reverse complement strand
AATTCCAGCAATTCCCGCAATTCCAGCAACTCCAGCAACTCCCGCAACTCCCGCAATTCCCGCTTTCCCAGGGGATGAACTCCCCCAGGGCTGTCCCGCAGCTCCTGCTGCCCNCCAGCAATTCCCGCAATTCCAGCAAGTCCAGCAATTCCCGCAATTCCCGAAATTCCAGCAACTCCCGAAATTCCAGCAACTCCCGCAATTCCCGCAACTCCCGCAATCCCAGCAATTCCCGCTTTCCCAGGGGATGAACTCCCCCAGGGCTGTCCCGCAGCTCCTGCTGCCCCTCCCGGGAACGCTGGGTCAGCTCCCAGCGCCGCCTGTGCTCTGTCCTTGGCAAACACCGCCCGGCCCTGCTCCCGAATTTATCCTTACCCTCGCTCCCCATCCATCCCTCCTGCTCTCCCCATCCCTCCTGCTCTCCTTCCACCTCTGCTCTCCTCCCATCTCTGCTCTCCTCCCATCTCTGCTCTCCTCCCATCTCTGCTCTCCTTCCATCTCTGCTCTCCTTCCACCTCTGCTCTCCTCCCATCTCTGCTCTCCTTCCATCTCTGCTCTCCCCTCTCTCCTTCTGCTCTCACATCCATCTCTGGTGTCCCCTCTCCTTCTCTCACATCCACCTCTGCTCTCCCCTCTCCTTCTGCTCTTGTTCCACCTTTGCTCTCCCCTCTTCTGCTCTTCTTCCACCTTTGCTCTCCTCTCTTCTTCTCTTNCTTCTGCTCTTGTTCCACCTTTGCTCTCCCCTCTTCTGCTCTTGTTCCACCTTTGCTCTTCTCCCTCCTTCTGCTCTTGTTCCACCTTTGCTCTCCTCTGTCCTTCTGCTCTTGTTCCACCTTTGCTCTCCTCCCCTCTTCTGCTCTTGTTCCACCTCTGCTCTCCCCTCTCCTTCTGCTCTTGTTCCACCTTTGCTCTCCTCTGTCCTTCTGCTCTTGTTCCACCTTTGCTCTCCTCTCTCCTTCTCTCCCCTCCACTTTTTGTCTCCCCTCTCGTTCTGCTCTCACAATCCCATCTCAGCCTGTTTTCCCAGCCGGTTTTTTCTGCCCTTCTGCCCCTTCCCCGCCTGCCCGGGCTTTCTGCCCGGCCGAGCTCGGGCTCTGCGGGGAGGATGAGCCTCCCCCAGCCCTGCTCGTCCTCTCCTGTCCCCAGGGTCCCCCCCTCACCGCCAGGCTCCTGCTCACCCTCCCCACCGCTCGTGAAAGCAGCTCTGAAAAGCCAAAATCTCCGGGGTTTTTGTCCAGGTGTTCCAGAGGAGCCGGCTCTGAGCCGGTCCCTGCAGCCTGAGCCGGGTTCAAACCACAGGAATGAGCTGTGGTGACTCATTCTTACCTTCCAAAGTTAGCTGGAAGAAACTCCAAAAAGGCATCATTGAGATAGAGCTGGGTCAAATTTAGAAGTTGTGTGAAGCCATCTGGCAGCCTAAAAAAACAGAGCAAACCTTAATGCTCACCCCAGTTGCCATGGAGATAATAACAATGTATATTTAGAAGCAGAAAGGTGACTTTTCTCTCTCACCTTCTTCTACCCAAATTCTCCTGAAGAACTCACTTTTAACAGACGTTTTTGCCCATTCCCATCTTGTCTGCATTGCTACAAACAGGAAATGCAGAGGCCTGGCACATTCAGGGACAGCAGCCTGCCTGAGGGATTTAAACCTAAGCTCTTTTCTTTTTTCTTCTCTTTTCTTTTCTTTTCTTTTCTTTTCTTTTCTTTTCTTTTCTTTTCTTTTCTTTTCTTTTCCTTTTCCTTTTCCTTTTCCTTTTCCTTTTCCTTTTCTCTCCCTCCCTCCCTCTCTCTTTCTTTTATCTTCATCTTTTTTTCTTCTTCCTCCTTCTCCTTCTCCTTCTCTTTTCCACCCATTCTTCCTCCCTTTCCCTCTTCCTGTCTCTCCATTTGTTTTAAACTGGAACATCAGCTTTTCACCCTTTCCCCACTTTGCAAGTCCTGGATCTACAGCGAATTTTTGTTGCTATTTTTGCAGGATTTTGAAGGAATAAGGAATAAGAGTCCAGGTGAAGCCTCACTGCTGTGTCTGGAGCCTGCCCAGCCTGAGTGGCACTAACAGAGCCCTCAGGTCTCAGATAAACCCAGCCTGGGTTTAAAACAATGACAGAGACATCCAAGCCTGACCCTGCAGAAGGACTGGACACAAATCCCTGAGCTCTGAGCTCGTGCTGAGCACATTTTGTGCCCTTGGAATGAGCAAAAGGAGCTCCTGGTACTCACTTGGACACGGGATTGACGCTGGCTTCGATTATCGTTAAGCACTTACAACACTTAATGTTTTCTGGGAAATCTTGGATTCCTAAAAAGACATGGAATGAATGTTAGACACACAGAAATATTTATTAGATACAGAGGAATATTATCCACACAAAAACTGCTCAGCCTGATTTGTTCATAAATGCTTCATTGGGATTTTCAGCTCAGACTTCAGCCGGAGCAGGGAGGAATCACAGTTTGGAATTTTCACCCAAAGGGTGATGCTCAAGCCCTAAATAAATACATAAACATATGAAATTATAACTCTCCTGCTAATGCTTGGTTTATATCATGTTCTAGAATTAGCAGTGACATAATTGGTGCTGAGGTTTGTGCCTTCATCCCTTCCCAAACTGCTTTTCTCCCACAGAGTCCTCAGAGCCTCCTGGCCTCCACTGACAGGAAATTTCCCAACATTTCCAGGAGTTCCTAAGCCACATTTTTTAAAAACAAGGACCCCAGAGCTCAGACAGCAAAGGTTTTTAGGCCCATCAATATGAAAACAGAATTGGGAATGCACAGCAGCAAATCAGCCCAGATAAACCCTGGGGATTTTTTAAGCCCCCCACACAAGAGCCCAGCGAGCTCTAAACCACTTTGGAAATGGATTGTCCCTGAGTGCATGGAAAACTGGCCTCACATTCCTCTTCCTGGAACAATTCCCTGCCCCAGGCTGGGCAGAAGCCCTGAGAGCACAGGATGTTAAAGAAAAAACTCCATTTTATAAGGAAAAAAAAACAAACCCAGAGCTGGATTTCCATGGATCCTCCCCCAAAGCGCCAGGCAGGAAACCTGAGACGGAGCTGGAATTCCTTCATCACGAGGAGTAAAAACTCCATCGCAGCTCCCAGCTTTTTTTGGGGGGGGAGGATCGTCGGGAATTGGGGTCGGGAGGAGGGAATTGGGGTCGGGAGGGGATTGGGAGCCCTCACCATTCTTGCTGATGTCGAGCTCCCGGAGGTTGACCAGGCTGGCGATGGAGGTGGGGAGGCTGGACAGGTCATTGTCGGGGATGCTCAGCTTCCGCAGCGCTTGGCAGTTGAAAAGTTGCTGTTCCAGGGGTTTCATGGGGGGGAAAAAAATAAAATCCGTTTGGGGTCGTTATTGACACTCAAACAGCACAAACCCCCCTTGCCTGCCACAGCAGAATCCAACCTTCCTGCTGGGATTTTTGGGCAGGCATTCCCAAAGCTGCCGGGGATAAGACAAGCGGGTTGTGAGTAGCAGGAATGCTCAGACAGGCAGAGGCTGGGAATTCGTTGCAATCGATGTCTTGTGATTTAGATATCGCTGCATGTGATTAATATTTATTGAGATATTTCATATTTGTCATGAAAATTGCCAAGTTTTTGTGCCTCCTGGTGAAGTAAAGTATTTGATTTTGGTTGTTCGATTTCCTGGCAGATCTTAAGATACTGTGACTGCATTCAGGTTAAATAATTATCCTCAAGATCCAAAAACACTTTGGCATTATCCAGAGGATACTTTCTTGAAATCCCTGCCCAAAATGCAGGACTCAATTCTACTTTTTCCATCACATTCCAATTTTATAGAAGTGGATTCCCAGTTTTCACCAGGAATTCCTTTGGGAGCTGAGGAAGGCTCAGAACTCGGAGTTCTGACCCCACCTGGACACACCCAAGGCTTTGGAACGGCTGGAGGGAGAAGCCCAATTAAAAATCTTCCCTCTGCAAAGGTTTTATGAAGTGCTGTTGCACCAGAAGGAATACGAGCCATGGAATGTGGGAAGGAGGTCCCAAAATTGTTCTTTTTTTCACCCACTGGATGCTTAAGAGATACTTCTCCCAGTTTCCAGATCTCCCCGGCCATCAGGATTTTGTTGGAATCACCATTCCCTGTCCATGCACAACCTTAATTCCTCCCAGAACAATTGCAAGTGATGGCACCGAGCTCTGAGTTATAAAATCAGGGTTTTATTCTGCACCTCTGGGGAGAATTCCATCCCACTCATGTTTTTCTGGATGCTGATTCCAATGACTCCACTCTCATCCAGATCAATTTTCCCTTTATTAGTCATCAATTCACTTGACTCACACAAAGAAAGGATTTTTTGCGGCAGGAGAATGAAGTCAAAGGCAAACTAAATAAAAAGACTTGGCTGGATTTAGCCAAAAAAGAGAGTAAGAAATAAAAAACCAGCTTGTAAATCTTAAAAAAACTAGAGAAATACAAGAAACGAAGAAATAAATATCATCAGGAAAAGAATCAATATTATGATACCTAAAATGGAAAGTAAAAATAAAAACAAAATCAGGCAGAACCAGTTTAAGGCATCAGTTCCACATAAAATAATTTACTGGGCTCTAGAGCACCACGTGAAACTGAAGTGAAGCTGGACTTAACGGAGTTGTTTCCTCATCAAATAATAAAACTTGACCAAGAGTTTTGATTCAAAAGAATTTTTGAACATCAGGAGCACAGAATATTTGGCAAAGAACAGAAGATGACCAAAAATTTCCTCTGGAAGAAATTCTTTGAAATCTCATTTACAGAGGGAGGAGAGAATGGTAGAATTTAATGTATAACACAAAAGTTGTGTTAAGTAGTGCAGTGCTGGTTTCATGGAACAAAAAGGGATTTTTCTCTCCTGGAATATTAATTCAGTGATGGAAAAAAAGCCTTGAGCTCTGCAGCAAAAACACCTCAAGCAGAAAATTTGATAAAGGAATTATTTCAGCTGTTGAATTCCTGTAACAATTAATAAAGGCTTAAGACAAAAACTGATGATTGCTATTAACACTGCCATTAATCTTCTCCTCCACATGGCCAAGATTATGTTAAACTTGATTTACTCTAAATTAAAATTATCACCTTCATCCCAATTTCAACACTTTGGACCTCTTCCCTTTGGTCCTCAATTTTTTTCCACACAGAATTCTGGCTTCTTGCTCTGATCTCTTTGTTTTCCATCAAGCCTAAGTCTGAAACACTTTGATAATTCCAAGAGGCCCAAACCAAACATCCCAAAAAATCCCTCCCTAAATGAGACACTTGCAGCAGAAGGAAAAGAAGGGAGTTTATTATTATTATCATCATCATAATAATTATTATTATTATTGTGAGGAGGAGGAGGAGAAGGAGGAGAAGAGGAGGAGAAGGAGGAGAAGGAGGAGAAGGAGGAGAAGGAGGAGAAGGAGGAGAAGGAGNGTGCCATCCTGGGCTCCCTGTCCTCATAGCGGGGGGGGTACCCCCTGGCGCTGGGTGCCCGTGGTGCGCCGTCCCTGGAGCGCTCAGGGTGCCCGGTTCTCTCTGGGAACGCCGAGGATGGCACAGGCTGGCCCGGCACAGGGCGCGGTGGATCCCAGCGGCCGGCGGCAAGGGCGGCGGGAGGAGCGGGAGGAGAAGGAGGAGAAGAGGAGGAGGAGGAGGAGAAGAGGAGGAGGAGGAGGAGTTGGGACCTCAGGGCTTCCTGAGCAGCTTTCCCCAGGATCCATTTGAGATTTCTGGGAATAGAACCCAGCTGGTTCTGTGCTGTGCCTCCAGGAGAGCTCAGGCACTTCCCACAGCATTTTTCCATGAAAATAAAGGGATTTGGGCTGCCCTGCCCCACCACCTGTGCAGAATTCCTCCATGGAGTGAGACCTCTCAAGGTCCATCCCATCCCATCCCATCCCAGCAAAGCAACTCCACAGCCTGGGAAAGCCCATTTTGTACTTCTGTAAATGGAATTTTTACGAAGTCTCTGTGCAGCACAAATGGGAAATTTGCTGTGAGGTGATGGAGAATGGAGCAGTGTTTAATTAAAGGATTGTTAGCATCTTTCATTCTTGCAGAGAAAAATTCCATTAAGGCCTGGATCCCATCCCTTCACGCTTCATTATGGAGCCAGCACCTGCCATTAATTGGTTTTTCCACCTTCCCCTCTTTTGTATCCACAACATTTTGGTTACAGTAACTTTTAATTCCTTACAGCAAACACTGACCAGCAATTGGAAGGTTCCAGAAGAGGACTTTTACATGGGAAGGATGACTTGGATGATCTCAGGGCAAGTATGAAACTCCTGCTTGGGCAGTTGGCATTCCCAGGAATATCCCACAGGGATTAAGGGATAAAAGCTCATCCAGACACAGAGAGCAGCCCTGGCATTCCCAGGAATATCCCACAGGGATTAAGGCATAAAAGCTCATCCAGACACAGAGAGCAGCCCTGGCATTCCCAGGAATATCCCACAGGGATAAAGGGCTCTCCCTGAAGGAGAGCTTGCTTTGGAAGGCGGGGATGGAGAGGATCCAAAGGCAGCGGTGACTCCTGATCCAGGTACAGGACACCACGGGAATTTCTGCAGCCAGACCCGTTTATTTGGAGAATTGTTTCCCCCAGTTTCAGGCTCCAAGCTGCCCCATTCCTGTGCCATGAAGGAGGAGCAGGAGTCCCTACTCCTCCCAGTCCAGCCCCAATCCCAAGGAATATCTCTGGAGTCCCCATCTCCACCTCTCCCCAGCAGCTCCAGCAGTCCCAGAGCCAGGCACACATTCCAGGCTTTGCCCCAGCAGGACGTGGGTTACCTTGGGAAGCTCCTCAATCTGGTTGGCATCGAGGTAAAGCTCCTCCAGGGTCCTCTCGAAGTTGAAAACCTCCTTTGGCACCTGCTGCAGGCCACAGTGGGAATAATCCAGCACGGAGACGATCTCCTCCTCGCCGCGGAAACACCGGCACGGCACCAGGCGGCCGATCAGCTTCCTTTTGGTTGTCATCTCCAAGCAGCATACTGAGGGAAAAAGGGAGGGAAAACGGGATTCTGGCACCAGCAGCCTGCTGGGGGAATGTTCTTGGGAATTGCTCTCATTAAAAGGAAGGGATAGCCGGAGTGGGCATCGTGCAGTTTTTGTGGCGCCTTCACAGAACGGGATTTGGAGTGGGATGAGAAAACCCGGGCCCTGCTGCTGTTCCCTGCTCTGGGATGGAAGGGAACATAGCAAGCCCAGCCACAAGCCCAGCTTTAATGGGAAAACGAGCCACGGGAAGCCCCAAAATCCAAACACATCCATGGAAACACGGAGCCAAGGCTGGGCCTGGCAGGGACTCAGGGGGAGGCACCCGGGTCTGATTCCCGTGGGAAATGGGAATTACCCCCGGATCCCCCACGCCAGCAGAGCTCCCACTGCGCTTCCCTCGGGCTCCTGCAGCAGCTGAGGGGAGCGGGAACGGAACCCTTGGCTACAGAGCAATCCCAAACCCTTCCTGCTCCTCCAGCACCACCACGCTCTGCTGGGAACTCTGAGAGGGTTTAGCAAAATCCATCCCTGCACTAAGAAACGCACCCAGGAGGTTTTCCCAAACTTCTCCCAGCCTCGATGCCAGTGATCAGAGCCTCCCTCAGCCCCGGGTGTGAGAGCACCCCTGGCTCTGTGAGTGACCCCACACCGTGCCCTGCTCCTTGCAGCTGGAGCAAAACCAGCTCAGCATGGAGGGAACAGCCCAAAAGCAGATTTGGAACACGTCAAGTGCTCCCCAAATCCATCCTGGACACCTTCAGGAGTTCCTTAAACATTCTGGATGAACCAGGCTGTCCTGAAATGTATTTGCCACAAAGGCAACGAGGGCTCAACCTTCAGCTCCCATTTCCAAACCACTCCCAAGGTTTTGAGTTGTATTTAGGAACAGAAAAGGCACTAAATCAGTCCAAATAAAGCAAAATAAGGTTTTTGTAGAAAGCACCAGTATGGAGTGGAAGGACCTGGGTACGACTGAAAGGAGTAGAATTTCACACCCGGTGGGCTTGTGATAATTAAAACCCTTATTAATTTCAGCATTATTAATTCCTGCCCTGGACTAGTTCCAGCTTTGGAAATTACACTTTCCTTCCCTACATTTTGCTCTCTGCTGATGTTCAGAGATCCTTTCCTTGGTGGTTGCTCATGGAAAAGGATCAGTCCAGGAGCCACCCCCTGACTGAGCTGAGTCAGGGACACTGCAGCTCAATCCATTCCTTATTCCCTGCAAGGGATTCCTCATCCCTCCTCCACCTCCTGGAAACACCAGAGCCCGGTGCTTTTCCCCATTCCAGAACTAAAATTCCCCACAGCTGAGCCCTGAGGCCATTGCCCCACGTCACACCTTACACAGGAAGATCAGACCCTCCAGAAGTGCTCAAAAATCAGATTATTTCTTGAATGAAGACAGATAAATGAGGAAAGCAGCATAAAATAGCCTGCTCCTTTTCAGCTCCAGCAAGCAGCTCATTATCACTTCCTGCAGTTTATTGTCTTATAAGAAGCTCCTTCATCCGAGGAAAGCAGGAGCTTCATGGAAATCAATTATAACAAAATACAAATCCCTTCTCAATTCATGGATGCTTTGTGCAGGAAAACACTGATCCCTGTTTACCAGGAGGCACAGGAGAAGCCATTTCCCTCACCTGCTGGAAGGACAGAGAAAACTGCTGCAGGTTCACCCAGCTGATTTAAAGCTGGGATGAAACAGCTCAACAAATTCCAGCGTTCCAAACATCTTGGAACGGCAGGACAAGAGACAGAACAGTTTCTTTTTTCATCTCAAAAACTTCAACCTCTGCAACGAGGGCAGGGCTGGATGGGATATTGGGAAGGGATTCCTGGCTGGGAGGGTGGGGAGGGGCTGGGATGGAATTCCCAGAGCAGCTGGAGCTGCCCCTGGATCCCTGGCAGTGCCCAAGGATGGGTTTGGAGGAGATGGGACAGGGGAAGGTCTCTGCCCTGGCAGGGGTGGGATGGGATGAAATTTAAGATCCCTTCCAACCCCAGCCATTCTGGAATTCTGGGATCTCCTGAAGAGTCAAGCAGGGGGTGTAGGGCCCAGGAGCCGCCTCTGTGGGATTGCCAGGAGAAATCCATTGTTCATTTGCTGTGCAGGACCCACTCACGACGGACTCCACTGCCCTCCCCAAGATTTCCATGGAACACTTGAGGGAAGTGTTGGAGCCTCAGGGAGCTGTTGCAGCGCCCCAGTGAAAAGCCAGAGCCCAAATTCAACCAGGGCCAGCATGTTCTGGGATCTCAGGGAGCAGCCCAGCTCTCTGGGGTGCAGCAAACACCAAACCCCTCCTGCTCTTCCCCTTTCATTCAGAAAACTCCAAGCAATCCCACTTGCAGGGATCTGGCAGAGCTAGAAAGTCACTGAGAAATGCTGAAAGTCGAGATCTTGGGAGCGTGGCAGGGCTGGAGTGAGCAGTACAACATTTGCCAGAGGGTTCAGAAAATAGGGATTATTGCCAGAGCAGCAGGGAATTCTCTTCAGTGCCTCCTCTGCCACACACCTCACACGAGGGGGGTCCTTCTGCTCCTCTTTTCTTTCTCCTATTAGCAGCTGCACAATCAACACCATTCATATGGAATTCCTTCCCAGTGTCCCATCGAAATCTCCAATAAAGGATCCAACCTAAACCTCCCCTTCTTTAAAGCACATCCCTCTTTTCTCTAAATCCCATAAAAGACTTGTTTGGAAAGCAGGAGCCCTTTCTGGAGCATTTACCAGGATTCCTGGGAGGTGTTCCAGGGTAGCTGCTCCCTCCTCTGACTTAAGGAAGGCACTGGGAATTTCCCAGTTTGTTCCAATACCCCTGAATTTACATTCTCTCTGCCAAAAGAGGTTTGATAACAGGGACTACACGCAAGAAATGGAATAAAGCCGAGCTTAAGGTTGGAATTAAAAACAGAAAACAACCCTCAATCAAATTTCCTTCAGCCCAAAGCCTTTTCCCCATGGATATTCTCCTGGCACTGGCCAGACATCCACTTTTATTTCCTTTCTTCCCTTTAATTAATTCTGCGGGCTGCCTGGCTGATTTCCACAGTGTCCAGTTGCAGTCTGGGTCACTGCAATAATCAGGCAACTTCAAAGCTCTGGGAGCCATCTTCACAAGCAGCTCCACATTCCAGCTGGGAACACAACCCTGCTAATCACTCAGAGCTCTGGAGGAACGCAGGAAGATTCTCCCTGCGTTCACAGCCACGTGGGACCTTTCTGCAGCTTTGCCACCTCCTCATCCCGATTTTGGTTTTCAAATTCGCTGCTCACCTTTCTGCGAGCTGCAGCTCTGTGGGCTCCAGCTCTGCACCAACACTGGGAGTTTTTAGCGCTTTGTTCCTTTGCTCCGAGAGTTGTGTAACTCTCGCTACCTCCACCTTGTATTCTTCACCCCAAACTCCCGTCCCCAGCTGTAATCCCGTACTTGTGACGTGGGAATTGTGCTTACGTAAGCTCTGGCATCAGTCCTCGCTGCTGCCTGGCATTTCCTCCCCATTTTCCCATTCAGAAAAGGCCTCTGATGAGGGGGAATCTGCTCAGTCTCTGCCTGAAAAGGCAAATAGACTTTTCTCCCTGAAAAGTCTGCTTGACTGCCCCGGGGGATATCCGGGTGGGAAGGGGCATTCCCAGCCTGGATCCTCCCCCTCTGCCCAGGTGAGACCCCTCCTGCAGGGCTGTCCCAGCACCTGGAGCACCTGGAGCTGCTGGAAAGAGTCCAGAGGAGGCTCCAGGATGAGCAGAGGGATGGAGCAAGGGGGACAGGACACAGGGAAAGGCTTTCCATTGAAAAGGGCAGGGCTGGATGGGATCTTGGGCAGGAATTGTTCCCTGGCAGGGTGGGCAGGGGCTGGGATGGAATTCCCAGAGCAGCTGGGGCTGCCCCTGGATCCCTGGCAGTGCCCAAGGCCAGGCTGGATGGGTTTGGAGCAGCCTGGGACAGTGAGAGGGGTCCCTGCCATGGCAGGGGTGGAATGGGTGGGATTTGATGTCCCAAAAAACCATCAGACGGGATCAGTCACAGGTTGAACTCAAAGGCTTTTCCACCCTCAGGAATCCTGGGATTCTCCACTGGGATTTGCTCCATTTTATCCAAGGTACACTTTTCCACACCGTCTTTAGAAGCATTTTCTCCCAAACTTCCCCCCTGAGCCAGGTGAGGGAGGTGGGAATGTCGCTGTTCTGCTCCTAACGGGAAATGCAAAATTAGGGATTTGTTCAGGTTGTCTAAGCCATTGGTAATAGTCTTCATTAGCCTTCCTGAAAGATTAAGGAACTCTGGCTCTAAAGTCACAATAACAGAATTATTAGGGAGCTTCCAAAGGGAATTGGTCTTATCAAAGAGAGGGGTGTGCAATATTATCTGAATTGTTTGCCTGCACACAAATTCCCAGATAAGCAGCATATCTCCCCCAGAAATGCCATTTAATGCTGATAATTGAATTCTCTTCATTATCTCCCCATTACAATGGCCTGCATTCAGGTTTGGCTAATCCTAACATAAAATAAGCAAGCATGAAAAATCAGATTTCGGCTTTTGTCTCCAGGGAATATTAATGAGGGGGTTGCTGCAAGTCCTGGGAGGTCCCTGGACACCTGAACACCTTGATCCCTGCGAAAGGTGCAGAAAAGGGTAAAGTGAAATTGGAGAATTAGTTCTACCAAGTATCAGTCTTGAATGCTCAGACCTTACACCTTTGGGACAGAAAGGCAAATCTTTAGCTTTTCTGATAAGACATTCATTGATTCCAAAGGTTACTGTTGGCCTTGCCTTGAAATTCCCGATTTCATTTCCTTGAAATTCCTTCCTAAAGGAGCTTTTCTGACTAAAAGGTTTTGGATAATCCTAGATGATGATGACTCCAGTGGCAAAGTCATTTTAGCGACAGCAAAAGCAGCTGTTAGGGTTGGTTTGATTATCAAAAATCTATGTCCTGTTCTCCCTACAGACAATTCTTGCAAAACCCCAAGGAAAACCCCGGATTCTTTTAATAGAAGTGACAGAATTCCAGTAATTCGTTGCACATTAGTGGCACATGTTGAAAATTAATCATTATGCTGTTAATTGCTAGAAATTGCAATCACTCTGACAGCTCACCCTGCAGACATTTCAGCAGGAGAGAATCCCAATAAACAGGAGACATTTCTTGGGAAGCGTGCTGTCTGGAAATCAGGGAATTTACATTTCTGCTTGGATCTTTGATGTGTCGCAGCTTTTATGTGAAGTAATCCTTTCGTTTAAGAGATTATGTGCTGTGAAATTCGGGATGAAATGGGCTTTATTTGATGCTTTGTGGAGCAATGGCTGCAGAGAAAACATCGTTCACCTGCTGAAGGCACCAGCGAATCAAACTGGGACTGAAGTAGCGACAACAAAACTTCGGGGTTCCTTCCTCACAGGATCCTACAGAATCCCCAGTTCCTTTCCAGTGGTTTCCATCACAATCCAGCTGCAGTATTCCCATTAATCATCTCAGTGGGATTGCAGCAGGGGCACTCCTGAGCTGGCAGGGTGGCAGTGCCAGGGTGGGGAATGGCAGCCACAGCCTGCAGCCAGGACAGGGCTTTTAACTAAAGGTGACAGCTCTGACTCCCAGTGACAGCTGATCCTCTGGCACAGACGTGGCATCACGGAATCCTGAATGGTTAAGGCTGGAAAAGTTCAACCTCTGTGAGTTCTGCTGCCACCCAGCAGCCCTGGCCAGGTCCCCAAATGCCACCCCCAGGAATTCCCTGGGCACCTGCAGGGACGGGCACTGCAACCCTCCCTGGGCACTTCCAGTGCCTGAGCTCCCTTTCCATGGGGAAATTCCTGCTGTGCCCACCCTGAGCTGCCCTGGCCCAGCCTGGGGCCATTCCCTCTGCTCCTGTCCCTGTTCCCTGGGAGCAGATCCCAAATCCCCCCGGCTGTCCCCTCCTGCCAGGAGCTGTGCAGAGCCACAAATTCCCCCTGAGCCTCCTTTGCTCCAGCCTGAGCCCCTTCCCAGCTCCCTCAGGGATCCTGCAGCCCCTTCCCAGCTCCCTCAGGGATCCTGCAGCCCCTTCCCAGCTCCCTCAGGGATCCTGCAGCCCCTTCCCAGCTCCCTCAGGGATCCTGCAGCCCCTTCCCAGCTCCCTCAGGGATCCTGCAGCCCCTTCCCAGCTCCCTCAGGGATTCTGCAGCCCCTTCCCAGCTCCCTCAGGGATTCTTCAGCCCCTTCCCAGCCCCATTCCCTGCTCTGGTCTTGCTCCAGCCCCTCAGGGTCTCTCCTGTCCTGAGGAATGAGGGACCTTTCCCTTCCTGTCCCTGCTGCCTCTCTCCCATGGCACGGGACATTCCCACTGGAGCAGGTATTACTGAAGTTCCAAACAGGAGATTAAGTTCATTTCTGTATTTGCCAAACCTCTGGAATGCACACAGGAAACTGCCTGGAAAACCTGTGGCTCCCTCAGTGTGGGAAATGTTCCCACCCAGCCACAGAACTTTTTCCTTTCTGAACAAACCAGGGATTTTTGAACCATTCAAAATCCCAGTTCTGATCCCATGCCCAGTTTTCTGCCAACCTCCACCACTCTAGCTGTACCCTGAGAGTTTCTATGCCACAAGGTTCCCATTCTTAGGGATATTCCCACGATTTCCCAGCTTTCATTTACCTCCTTGAACCTCCTCTGCTCCTCCAGATATTCCCCAGCAATAACCTCTCACCTGGGCCATCCTCTCCTTGCTTCCCCATCCCTCCACACATCCCCTTCCCATTCCAGGCACAGCTCCCACCTCCAGACCCCTCTTCCCTGACTTCCCCCAACTCTCTGCAGCTGGGTTTGAGGTTCTGCACCACCACAATTATTTCCTGCTTTTCTGTCCTCTGGAATTATCCTTTCTTTGCTATGGAAGGACCCCTCTTGTAGGAATTCCTGCAGGAACATTCCACTGGCCTGCACAAACACAGATTCAGGTCTTCCCCTCGTTCATTCCCAACTAAAAACTTTTCCCTGCTCACTCCACTCATTCTATTTTGACAGAAAGCACAAAACCTTTTGCTGTCCACCACTTCCTCTTTGTCCTGTTATTCCATCCCTTTCCTGGCTATGGATGCAGTGCTGGAAGATGCTTCTGTGGCATAGGTGGGATTCTGGGAATGCCAAAGCCTGCGGCTTTACAGGGAATGTCAGCACCCGGGAAATCTCAAAGGCACAATTCCCACAAGCAGCCGTGAAAATCAGTTGCTCAGATATGAGAAAATGATTTTACATTAAACCCATTTATCTCCATTAACACATCATTATCCAAGAATTCCTGAGCCTGTCTCCTCTGTATTTCCATGGATAGCATGGAATCCTAAACAGGAGGGGCCCTAAATCCCAGCCAGTGCCCCCTGCCATGGCAGGGACACCCTCACTGTCCCAGGCTGCTCCAGCCTGGCCTTGGGCACTGCCAGGGATCCAGGACAGGCTGCCCAGAGAATATTCCCTCACAAAATGCCACACTGGCAAATGGGTCCTTGACTCTGGATTTCAGTTCCCTGAGGAAACCTGTGGCTGGCACATCCTCACTTCCTTCCCGTATCCTGGTTTTTAATGCTCCAATGCCTCCTGCTCTTTTGTGGTTTAAACAAGTTTTGTCAGAGTCAGTTCCCTCATCAGTAGGAGATTAATTCAGAACTCAGAACTCAGAACTCAGAACTCAAAACTCAGAACTCAAAACTCAGAACTCAGAACTCTGAACTCTGAACTCTGAACTCTGAACTCTGAACTCTGAACTCTGNGTTCCCTCATCAGTAGGAGATTAATTCAGAGCTCAGAACTCAGAATTCAGAACTCAGATCTCAGAACTCAGAACTCTGAACTCTGAACTCTGAACTTAGAACTTAGAACTTAGAACTTAGTACTCAGATCTCAGAACTCAGAACTCAGATCTCAGAACTCAGATCTCAGAACTCAGCACAGCCTCTCTGGCTGAAATTAAATCCTCTCCTTGCCTGGCTCTGGAAAAAGGAGCCTCCCAACCTCTGCCGTGGCGTTGTTGGAGTCACCCCAGAGCAGCTGCCCTTGTACAGGAAAATGGGAGATTCCAGGGCAGCTCCAGGACAGCTTCTCCTTTTTCCAAGGAAATGATTGTGCCAGAAAGCCTTGGCCTCATAAATCTGAGGAAACAAATCCCTACCAGAGCTGTCCCTGCTCCAGGTGTCCTCAGGAACAATAGACAAGACCTGCAGGGCCAGGAGTTGGGTTTGGATGGTCCTTGTGGGCCCCTTCCCACCCAGGAGATTGATTCCATGATTTTATCGTGTGGCACAGACCCAGCTTCTGCTTCTAACAACAAAATAAAAATAAAGAATCGATACTGAGCAGTTGGTGGCTGTGAACTTCTCCAAATCCAGTTAGCAGCTCACTCCAGAACTGCAGCTGGAACACCTCCAGAGCCAGGGCTTGCGGAGCAGCAAAATGGCAAGAACGTGCATGGACATGATGGAAAAGAAGGATGGCTGCTTGGGTGGCTGCAAAATCCCAGGAAAAGCCCTCCAGGATCATGGAGTCCAAGCTGTGCCCTATCCCCACTTGTCACTGAGTGCCACCTCCAGGGATGGCCACTCCAGCCCCTTCCAAAGCCTGGCCACGGTTTCCATGAGGAAATCCATCAGCAGAGGGCTCCAGAACTACATTCTCTCAAGTATCCTGCTCCATGATTAATCTGTCCCAGTTTTTTTTAGGCAATTAACATGCTGTTCTTCTGGTACAAATGTTCTGCAAAAAAACTCTCACAGCTGAGCTGTCAAACACTGAAATTCAGTGCTTTGGAATGTCAGGTTTTTAACAAAGTCCCGCAGTTTGGAAAGTATAATCAGAACTTTAATGCCCAATTATGCAATCTTAGCAATGACTTTCTCAAGAGAATTTTGTCGCTCGCATTGTAAACTGGGATCAGCCACCAGGACTGCACCAAATTGTTCCACTCCGGGAATAAAAGGGCTGGATTTCCAAGGGAAGGGAGCAGCAGAGCTCTGGGAATGGCAGGTGTGGCCAAAGAGCTCTGGGAGACTTTGGCACAGCCTCGACATTCAGCCACAATGATTTGCTTTGGGATTTTTTCTTTATTATTTCCCTTGTTTACCCGAAGCATTCCGACAAAACAGGGATTTTCCTTGCCCCAGCTCGTTTGGTTTAGGCTGAGACTCCTCCCCAGAGCAACCCCAACAAGTGCTGGATGTCCAGAGCCACAGCCTGGAGCCAGATTGAAAAAAACATGGACAAAACCCTTGGATAAATTTGCATCCACCCACCTGCTGGATTCAGCCTTGCTGGATACGGGCACTGAGAGCCTCTGGGCTTTTGCTTTTTGGCAGCAACTGCTAAATAACCACCAAATTCCCATTTACATCCTGCTCTGGTGACTCCAGAAAAGGAGTTCAAGCCTGGCCCAAAGGCATGGAGCTGTAATGCAGAGGGAAGGGAAATAGGGAATTTCCCATCCTGGACTGAAAGAGGATTTTATGGACATTTTCTGCAGCAGGTGTCAAATACTGAATTGTTTGGACAACTACAAACCAAAGCAAAGCCACCAATCTTCCAGATAAATCTGGGGGGCTCTGCCCACATCTGCCAGGAATTACAGCCACAGCATTCCCAGCAACACTTGGAATGTTGTTGTTACATTATCCTCCAAATCTCAGTTTACACAACTCAAGTTCATTCTGACAGGAATTGCCAATATTACAATTTCACCTGTTCCAGAGCAAAACCCTCCAACAGGTGCATTTTAAAAAGATTTAACTCTGTTTTCTGAACTCCACCGTTTGAATATTTCCCAGATCTTTTCCCAGAACCAAACTGAGAAATCCCTCTTTGTCATTCCCACAGTGCACGCAGAGGAGCTGAGGCTTTTCCTGAAGCTTTTCTAAATTCATTGGGCAGCTGATGATTCCATCAGTTTATTTCCATTTAAATCATCCCAGCCACCTTTCCACTGATAATGATGAAAAATAAAAACGTGGATCAACATCCCCACAGCAGCACAAGGCCCCCAGCGCCTCCTCCAGTGCTCCCTGGCATCTGACAATCTGCTCTGGCTATTGCCAAAACACTTTATTTATCCTTACATCATATCATCTATATTTCTATTCTATTTGATGCTAGATTCTGTTGAAATATTTCGAACAGATTGGTAATTGAGCAGTTTTGAGATGCTTTGTCGCTTTTCAGTCCACGTGGATTCTCTTTGGGAGGCCTGGAGGAGGCAGTGGAAAGAGCTCCACTCTGTGGGGATGGGGATGTCACCTCCACAACCCAGCAAAACCAGCCCAAAATGCACTGAATTGTGTCCACTGAAGTCCTCAGAGCTGGGTGACTCCAAGACAACCCTGAATTTACTGATTTACTACGCGTAGTGAGCTCTTACAACCCAGAGTGGATTAATTAATATTTAATTAAAACATCCCTTCTTCGAGTTCTCCAACGGCAAAATAAAAACTCAATCCCTCCACAGCCTTAAAAAGACAAACTCATCCTATCAGGGTTTAATTTAGAAGAAAGAAAAGGATTTTCCTAAAAAAAGAATGGTTTTAGAGCCATCCATTGCATGGGGAGTCAGGATCCATGAGAGGAACGTGGCCTGGAAGTGCCCAAGGCCAGGCTGGATGGGGCTTGGAGCAGCCTGGGATAGAGGGAGGTGCTCATGGAATGGGGTCTAAGGTCCCTCCAACCCAAAGCACTCCAGGATTTTGGGATTGAGCTGTGAACTCTGCAGGGATTTCAGTCCCCACAATTCCCACCCAAAGCACTCCAGGATTTTGGGATTGAGCTGTAAACTCTGCAGGGATTTCAATCCCCACAATTCCCACCCAAAGCACTCCAGGATTTTGGGATTGAGCTGTAAATGCTGCAGGGATTTCAATCCCCACAGTTCCCACCTCCCAGCCTTGGACAGTTTTCCAGTGTTGTCACTCAAAGGAGGCACTTGCAGAAAACTCTCCTGCATGAGACACTGCAAAAACCAGGAAAAAGTATCCAGAAGCTCCTCTCAGTTTCCCAGGCTTGGCTTTGTGGTGAGATTCACTGATTTAAAGGCAGAAAACTGCAAACTGGGAAAGAAAATAAAAAAAGGAATCTCACTGTGCTCAGTGTCAGCTGCCTATGGAAAAAAAAATACAGGGATCAGAAAATGAGGACAGGGATCAGAAGAAGAGGGAGAATAAGATCAGGGCTCTGGCCACTGTTTGAGTGGAGGGAAAATAAAGAGCATTCAGGGTGGGACATGAGAGGATCCAAAAAGCAATGAAAAATCAGCAGTAGTCAGGATGATCACAGAGATGTGGGAACAGAGAGAAGTGGGATAGGGCTGGAAAAAAAGCTGGAAAAAAGCTGAGGAGGGAGAGCTCAGTCCTTACAGACAGACCACACTGGGAATGCAGCACAGGAATTCAGGGACAGCTCCACTGGGTGCCGCAGTGACTCCCAGACCTTTCCATCCCCACCCAGGGCTGATCCCAGCTCCCTTGCATCCCTCTGGATCAGGACTGCCCCAAGCCCAGCCCTGGTGGCGTCAGGAGCTGCACATGAACATCTGAACCTCAGCCTCAACCAGGGAAAAACATTTGGCACAGCTTGGAGTGGGTCCCATTCCTCCCTCCCACCCAGGAAAACAGATGGCGTCAGGAGGATGAGCAACAGCCCAAGGCTCCGGGGGAATGGAACAGGGAGCGCCGGAGCAGGGCCTGGCAAGGGACTTCTCTGGGCACTCCGGAGCCCCCACCTCAGCCCTCCTGCCTCACCCCTCCCTGAGCCCTCCCAGCTGCAGCTCCAGGGCTCCTGCTGCCCCTGGAATGTTCTTGGAGGCCCCCACTTCTTTGGAACTCCCTGCTATTAATAACTGGATTCATCCAGAGGATATTGATTTATTCCTGCTTCTCCTCTGCCAGCGGGCTCATTTGGAGGGATGGGCTGCATGGAATGGAGACAAGTCCAGCAAAATCTGGGCATTCAGAGGGAGCACTAAGAACTGTCACAAAGTCACCAGAACCAGAACCTTGTAGGACCTTTCCTCAGCCTTTTAGGACCTTTCCTCAGCCTTGGAGGACCTTTCCTCAGCCTTTTAGGACCTTTCCTCAGCCTTGTAGGACCTTTCCTCAGCCTTGTAGGACCTTTCCTCAGCCTTGGAGGACCTTTCCTCAGCCTTTTAGGACCTTTCCTCAGCCTTGTAGGATCTTTCCTCAGCCTTGGAGGATCTTTCCTCAGCCTTGGAGGATCTTTCCTCAACCTTGTAGGATCTTTCCTCAGCCTTGGAGGATCTTTCCTCAACCTTGGAGGATCTTTCCTCAGCCTTGGAGGATCTTTCCTCAACCTTGGAGGATCTTTTCTCAACTTTTTAGGATCTTTCAGGCTGGGTAAGGTATGAGCAAAGCAAATATTCTGAAATCCCGTTATTTCAGTGATAATTTGGGGGCTTTAACCCTAAGGGAAAGGGGAAAACAGCAATAAGGAGGGGCAGGAAAGGGCTTCACCCCATTTGAGAGGGTGGCAGAGAGGACAGACCTCGACTCTCCCCAGCAGGGCACGGGAAAAAGCCAAGGGAACAGGCTCAGGGAGCAGCACTGGGAATTCTGATTAAAGATGAGGGGAAAAAAATCTCATTTTCCCATGGCTGATAGCAGGGTCTGAGGGAGTGAGACCCTCTGCAGGATGAGCACCAAAGGCTGGCTTTAAACAGCAGCACAGCCTCTGCTCCTCACCTTCCCCAAGGACCTGGGTTATCCACAGGTTTCCTTCTCCAAGTTCAGCCAGCTGGAAATAGATTTAAGGCAGGGCAGAGTTCACATCGAGCTCTCCTTTCCATCTTTTCATCACAGCAAGTTCCCCTGGAGTAAAAACATTCCCCCTCTCCCAAAAGGTGCAAAAAATATCCCCATTCTTCTGCTCAGCACAAATGGAACAGAAAGACAGCAGCAACCATAGTTACAGAGTCTTTTAGAATATTGAATCTATAAAAAGAGATAAAAACTGTATTTTAACCAGCTTGTTCCCTGCTCAGAAAGCTGACAGCTTCCAGCCTTGAAAGTTTGCTTGGTTTAAACCCTGCTTTTAATATTTATTTACAGCACACTCTGGAGTTCTCTCCTCACTCTCCAAATTCAAGTTTGAAACAAAGAAAGGAAAAAATAAATTACAGCTCCGTCCATATTTTACATTTGTTGCCTTCCTAGCTGAGAATTCATTGCTGTTATGAAATTTAATCCCATTAGTCACGAAGGTGGTGGTTCAGAGGCTCACAGGTTTCATCCTGCTCAACCAGCAGGTGAATTATTTTAGGGAAATACTTTGGGATTCCAACTGTTGGCTATTGACAGCTGCCAAAACCAGGCTGGAAGTGCTTTTGCTTGAAAACTTTTTAAATTGGAGAAATCTTCTGAAAATGGAGAATGTGTTTGGTGGAACGCTGATCTCACACAGTCAGAAAAAATGAATTCAAATAAAATTCAAAATAAGACAGAATGTTTCCCTGAAATTATTTTTGATCCAAGTCATTTCCAGCACATTTCTTCTTGTTTAATCCTCTCCAATTGTGGATTAGTCCCATATTCAGGCAGAGATGAACAATAAAATTCCACAGGTCCTTTCCCTTGATCATCTCCCAGCCCTACTGACCCCATCCAGGCCTAAATGTTCTGTGTATCCCAGGAATGATCCCAAGGAAGCTCCTCAGAGCTGGCATAGGCATTAAGAGGAAGTATAGGAATGTTAATTCATATATTCTGAAATCTCTGGCCTTTTTCTACAAACCAGACATTTCTGCTCATCCACTTGGCCTTAATCCTTAACTTATCCCACAAAAACAACGGGAATGTTCGCAGCTGTGCCAGCAGATAAATTGGAGAGAGGTTCCTTGCTTCCCTGGCTCCACCCTGATGTTCCAAACCTCAGGACCCAGACAAGTGCTCCCTGTTGGGCCTGCCCCGTGCTCCTGTGACCCTCCAGGATCTCCCTCAAATCCCGCAATTCCCATTCCAAAGGTTCCCATTTCACAGCCCAAGGGGCTGGTGGGGACAAGATATCCCAGGAGCACCCTGCTGGGTTTATTCCCAGCAAGAAGGATGTTCAGCAGTTCCCTCCTGACCCCCTCAGCTCTCAGCTGTGAACAGAACTTCCTGAATTATTTACACCGGACAGGCCGGCACCTTGCTGGGAAGATAGAGGGGAAAAGATTTGGGAAGAGACAGGAAAACCATGTCACAGCCACGTGCAGGAATTCCTCTGTGCCAGTTCTGTGCCTGTGAGGATGGAGGGAAATATTCCAGTGGAATTCCAGGGGAACAGAGCCTGGCAAAGGGAATCCCACCCCAGCTCCTCACCCACAGTGTTTTAAGCCGTGTTTATCCCTGTGAAAGGAATCCTTGTGCCTGGGAGTCAGCGGAACCCAACAGGAATCATGGAATGGTTTGGGATGGAAGGGATCTCAGACTCATCCAGTGCCACCCTTGCCAGGGGCAGGGACACCGGCCACTGTCCCAGGCTGCTCCCAACTCCATCCAGCCTGGCCTTCAGCACCCACTCAGCTCCACAGAGCAGAGCTGGGATGGAATTTAATCCATGGAAGCTCTCAGTGTTGGAATTAGAGCTGCCAGTGCTGACCCAGGACTATTAAATTTTAATTTCTGGCGAGTTGCTCTGAGTCAAAAATACAAATAAATGCTGGCTGGAAGAGAGAGAAGCTGAAGTCTGGCAATGCCTGAGATGAGATGGGAGCTGTGTGAGGTGTGTGAGCATCCACTTGGAACAGACGGAATTCTGAGGGAAAGATTTCACTTTGTCACTTCCCATGAGAGCAAAAAAGCGATTATTTAGATGACAAAGAACCTGTCTTCTGGATTTAGAAGATGATTATAGGAGATGTCAGCCTGCCAGAGAAAGAAGTTCCTCCTGGTTTCGAACAAGTTTTTCTCGTGACATTTTCCTGACTTAATTTTTTGCTTTTAGGGAATCTTTCTTAAGAGGATCCAACAGTTTACAGAGACAGAGCCAAAACCTGGGAGCTCTACAAGAGCAGCAGCGAGGCACAAAAACATTCTTAAGGCCAACTTGGAGAGGGTGTGGGGTGGAAGGTGTCCCTGCCCACAGCAGGAGTGGAGCTGGAAGGGCTCTAAGGTCCCTTCTATCCCAAGCCATTCCAGGATTCTTCAATTCCCCTTGTGTTTTCACAAAGGGCACCAAATATTTTTCCTGGTTCAGTAGCCCAGCTGCATCCCACAGATTTCTTGCCTTGGCAAGTACAAAATCTGAAAAATATGAAAGCTAAAACTGAAGGCATCACACGAGGAGTTGCTCCAATGCTTTACAAGGGATGTTGATACACCTATGAAATAGTCTGGCCTGGATTTTAATCCTAGAAAAACCATGGCAGCCTGGCACAGTCCAGGACCTTGTGAGACTGGGATTTGATCAGAGATCAGGGGGGAGGCAGATAGAATATTCCCTCCTTCTCCTCCAGTTCTGAAATATTCCAACACAAAATTCCAAACCAGCCCAACTCCCCCTTGGAGCACAGATTTTGCCCTTTCCAAGTGGGAATGTCAGGCTCTGCCGTGACTAAAGATGAGTGACACCCAAAATCCCAGCTCTGAGCAGCGCCATGAGATCAGGGCTGGAGCTCGGCCTGGAAACGTTTCCTTGTGGGAGCACACGGACCTGCCCTGCTAAAGGCCCGCTGCCACATCGACAGCGGAACAGCCAAACACCAGCACTCCAGCTCATCTCCCCCTCCTCTTTAGCCTCTTTTAATTAAATTTAGGTTTAATTGCTTTACTCTCTTATTTGTACGATCGTGGCTCCCAGCTTTGCCACGGGCCGTGGGAGGTGAGGCCTTGGTGAGGCCTGGGCCCAGTTTCAGGCTCCCAGTAAAACACAGGCCTGGAATGAGCCCGGGAAGGGCCAACACTGGCACAGCATGGCTGGGATTCCACCTGAAGCCAGGAAATGCTCCTGTGGCATGGCTTATCCCAGCTGCTGAAACTCCATCCATGGAGAAATCCACACCTGGACAGGCCTGGCCAGGCTGCCCCAGGGCACTCCCAGTGATGGCAGGGGATCCAACCTCAGCCTCTCAGGAATTCTGTGGCTCTGACTTTTGCTCTCTTTAAAACATGTTGTAGGTGAATTGCCTACATGTCCTGCGTGAATTGCCCATGTGTTCCATGTGAAAAATTTCTCACATTTTCCATGTGGATTTCCCATATTCCATGTGAATACTTTCCTACATGTTCTATGTCAATTACCCACATGTTCCATGTGAATAATTTCCCACATGTTCCATATGAATCTCCAGTGTTCCATGTGAATTTCCCACATGTTCCATGTGAATAATTTCCTACATGTTCTATATGAATAATTTCCTACATGTTCCATGTGAATTTCCCACGTTTTGTATGAATTTCCCACATGTTCTATGTGAAGAATTTCCAGCCTCAAGGGATGCAGACTCCCTGCCATCCTTAAAGGATGAAGTGAGAAGTCACACCAAGCCAGAGCCTCTCCCAAGGAAAAGAAGGGCAGGATCAAACCAAAGCCCCCCATCCCAGCAGGCTCCAGCTGGGGTCACAGGAAATTGGGAATTCCCTAGGAAGGAAAACAGGGAACTAAAACTTCCTATGATTGCCTCTGAAGCCATATCCCACCAAGGAAACCTGCTGGACGTACATTAAATGTGGATGCATCCGCGTTCCCCCAACACTGCACACAAAAATAAGCCCAAATCAAGCACTAATTAGTCCCTCAGATGCTATTAAGTGTGGTGAAAGTCACCACACAGAACATTCGACCCAACCCTTTTTGCTTTAATGCTTTCAAGGCTTTGTTTGAGGCCATGAGCCCCAGAACTGCTGTTTCAAAGCAGAATTTCAGTGTTTTGAGAGCAGTATCAGAACAGAGCCTTTGTCTAAGCCTGGGCTGGGTTGATTTTCTGTTGTTCCAGTTGTAAGGGAGCCCAGCACGACGTGTCTGAGCTTTCCAAACCATGTAGGAAAATGAAATACTCGGTGAACTAATTAGAGGAGCAGATGTTTTCAACACCCGTGTGTGAGACTGTGATAACATTTCTACATTAATAAAAACAGCTTTTCCTTTTACTCTCAAGGTATCCCAGATTTTTCTGATTCAAACTATCAAGATGTTTCTTTAGAACAAAACAGGAGGAATTTTGACCAGAAAAAGATGTAGCAATTTGTGCTGTTTAGGAAGGAAATGAAATAAAGATAATATTTTGATTTTTAAATCAATGCCACCCATATGTTGTGTCAAATAATCCCAGATGTTGCTGGGACCTTCTAGTGACAAGTCATGGGCTAATTAGAGCAAAAATCAATTTCACAGAAAAAGAAATGAAACTCAATTCTGACATTTCCCAGTGAGAGGTCTTCATTTTGGAATTTGCTGTCCAACCTCGAATTTTGATAAGTTCAAGATTTTTTTAAGTATTGTGTGTGCAATTCTACGCCCTTTAAAACAGACTGGGACATGCTGCTCTGGAAGTCCCAAGTCCTGAGAATTCTGAGCCAGTAAAGATGGGGTTCATTAGGTGCTGGAAATGCTTTTCTCCCTGGATTTTGTGCCTGTTGATCCAAAGGCAAAGAGCTGAAATCATGGAACACTGCAGGAACAGGGATGAGAGGTTCTAAGCAGCCCTGCAGCTTTGGAATCTTCACCACCTGCACATGAATTTCTGGGATGACAAATCCTCCTTGTTCCGGGAGGATTTTCTGTTGTGTCTCCACAATATCAAGAATAAAGGAGTTGGAAGCCAAAGCAGGATCCTCCTTGAGAGGTGGAGCCATGGAATGGAGCGGAGCAGGAGGTGAGTTCCTCTGCTTCCCCCGCTGCCAGAGGGCAGGGATAGAGGGGATTTTGGGAAGCAATTCCTCCCTTTGAGGGCTTGAGGCCCTGGAATGGATTTCCCAGAGCAGCTGTGGCTGTCCCTGAATCCCTGGATCCCAAGACCAGGCTGGATGGGGCTTGGAGCAGCCTGGGACAGTAGAAGATGCAGGGGAGAGGAACTGGATGTTCTTTAAGGTCCTTCCCAACCCAAACCATTCCGTGATTAGGAAAACAGAAAACCTTGCAAAACAAAATTCAAAAAAGCTCGAAAACCCCTTCGGGCTTTAACTGCTACAACCCCCTCCAGCACACAGGTTTTATTTCCAAGGAAGAAGTTCCTTCCCAGCACCAGAGGCTCTGGAAAGGTTGTTCCCACACCTGCTGCTGACTGATCATTTTGTCCCTTCCTAATTGGCTTTGGAACAAACAAACTCATCTGCTCCCTTCCCAAATGCCACAATAACATCCCCAAAACAAACCCTGCGACAGATGCAGATCCTGCTCATTGTTTGCTTGCATTTTAATTAACTGCAATCCAACCTTTTCCAGCAGATTTATAGCCTAATAAACAAGACAAAAGCTTCCTTTTGGAGATGGGAACACTTCAATGAGCGGCAAGGTTTCATTAACAATTCCAGGCTGATCCAAGCCACGTGTGACCTTGGAGACCCCGGGATTTCCCTCTCATCGCCAGAGCTGCCTCGGGATAAATGAGCTATTAAATGATAATTGTTGGGTGGTCAGGCCCTGCTGTCAAGTGCAAATCCGCAATAATTTACTGCAGCAGATCTGCTCCGACATAACCCAGAGTGACATTTGTTTCCGAGTGAATGGGGAAGCCTTGAAAGCGCTTGGAATCCAGCACTCTCCGGGCGCTGCTTTCAGCACCGAGGGCTGCGCTCTCAGGGAATTCATCCCGACCATTCCCGACGGTTTCCTCCTTTTTGTTGGGAATGAAAAAGCAGTGAGTGCTGCTGAGCACCCTCCAGGATCACAAAGGCATCCATGAGCGCCGACCGAACAGCTCTGAATACCAGAACAGGACAATTTATCAGGGAAAAAGTGGGATGTCTCCCGGCACACCATTCCCAGAGCTCCCATTTCTAGGTAGTGGCCGTTGGGATGCACAAAGGGCTTTCATGGAGTGCGTTAAAAAGGGAATAAATTTTAATTAAGTGCAGTTAAAAAGGGCCCAATTTAAAGCAAGTAGGTCAGCACCTGCTTTGAAAAGGCTGTTCTGAATGAAGTCACTGCAGCAGTGCTGGAGCCGGGAGCTTTTCATTTGCACTTTCTACCCTGAGCACAGGCCCAGCCTGAGCAGTTCCCTTGAAAATGCAGGAAGCAAAGGAAAAGAACCTAAAATTGACAAAAAAAGAAGGGCTACACTGTGCCTTCAGAAATGGGAGCTTTGTGCTGTCCCTGAGCCAAGCCAGTCGTGCCCTTTAGGAAAGGTTGATAACAAAAAATAAAAAAGTATTTGACAGCAGGTGAGTTCTGCTGTCTCAACCCCATGAACACCACAGGGAATTCTTACAGCAAATATTTCATAGGATCACGTCCCAGAATCCCAAACTGGTTTGGGTTGGAAGGGACCTTAAAGCCCATCCTGTGCCTCCCCTGCCACAGGATCCAGGGGCAGCCACAGCTTCTCTGGGAATTCTATTCCAGCCAGGAATTCCTTCCCAACATCCCACCTATCCCTGCCCTCTGGCAGTGGGAAGCCATTGCTCCTTCTTCATCTGAGACCAAACATAAATTTCACCGATTTCCTTTTAATGCTGATACAGAAATACAGCAATAAAACCCTGCCGCCCCTAAATTTGTCAATGCCACGAATTAGGGTGGAACAAAATGCCAGGGGGAGAGGGGAAGGAGTCAGTGTGCATCTTTGGAGTTCTCCAGGAATTTATTTTTAGGACCTCCCTCTCTACTCTTCACCACAAATTAATATTAGCGCCAGCACAATGTCAAAGAAATGCCAAGCACCGGCCTCCATCTGATGGGAGCAGGTAGCAAAAGGGAGCTCAGGACAGAAAAGCAGATTTCCTTTGCCTCGGGTGCATCCTGCTGGGAGCAGAGCTGGTTCCTGGTGCTCTGACCCAGTTCTCACCCCTGTGCCCATCCCTGTTCCCGGAGCCAGCCGGGAAATCTGCTCCGTGCCACAGTGTCACAGTGTCCCTGCGAGGGTGACAGCCCTGGCAGCTCCTGCCACCTCCCCGTGTCCCTGGATCCCCTCCGAGATCCCCCGGAGCACCCGCGGAGAGGGAGGGAGGGCAGGAACCCTCCTGGCCACCACAGCTCCAACTCTTTTCCTCCTGTTCTCTCCAGCAGCTGTCAGGGAACGTCCCAAGTTTTACACGTTAAAACCCAGGGAAGAAACAGGCAGTGCCCCTCAGCTGGAAATAAAACAGGCCAGGATTTTAAAAACTCACTGGGCTGGCTCCAGGATGAACTGAAATCCCAAAGCTGGGCTTGGAGAAACAACTGGAATCCTCTAAAATTTCCCAGCCATGGAGTTTTTAAGTGAGGACAATATTTTGCCAAAAATACAACTTGCCATGCAAATATTTTCCCCTGAGGGTTTTGGTTCCCAAGTGGGAGGTGTCAAAGTTTTCAATCAGCTCCAGAAAATCCATTTTAACCTTTCTAGGACAGAACACCAAAACCTCTCCTCATGCAATTGTTCTGTATCCTTCACCAGCCTCTACATTCAGCATCTGCATCAGGTGGCACTGAAATGCCTCCACTGAACACTTCTGGGGCAGTTTGGAAGGAATTCTGCAGCCTTTGTTCCAACCTAAAAGAAGGGGAAAGAAAGAAAGGACCCCCAGAATTTCCTTTGGAACTGAAATTCCAGTTGGCTCAGCTGTAGTTTCCAGGCAACCGAATCTCTCCTCCAAGGAGGATGTTCAGGCTGTGGCTTGGGCTCCTTCCCCGGAGAGAGGCAGAGGATTCTGCCAGGAGCAGCCACAGCCACGAGAGGAGAAGCAGGGGTGCAAGAAGGAGACACGGACAGCGTGGCCAGCTGCCACCCTGAAAATGCAGATGGATCTGAGGGAAAAAAAGGGAGAAATCTCCCCAGACCGAGCTCCCCCAACAACAGCTCCCGTTCTTTTGTTGTCTTGCACCATTTAACCTCGGCTCTGGGCAGCTGCCCGAGCCAGGCAGCACCAGGCACCCAGAGCCCCTGAGCCACGACCCAGGACAAGGCTGTGTCTCAGAGGAGGCCCAGGAAAAGCGCAGGGCAGCAGTGGTTTTATTATCCAGGAGTGGAGAAGAAAGGCAGCAAGCAAAGCCGTGCTATCTAAAAGCCCTGCCTGCATTATCCCCCAGAACACTGGTGCTTTGTGCAGCAGCCCCCGGGGCAGAAGCGCTCTCAGAAAGGCTTTTAAATAATATTTATAGGGCCGGGGACAATCATATCTGAAAGCATTTGAAAATCAGCCCGGGAGCTGAGGGCTGGCCCTGCTGGCATTGAGGCTTTGTGCTCCTCGGTGCCCACCAGAGCAGCTTCCAGGGGCTGGGAATCGCTGGGAGAGAAGCACTCCAGAGGCAAGGGGTGCCCCAAATCCACTGCCCTCCCAAGCCTGGTTTTACCCATTTTTGCATCACACTGTGACCCAGGCTTTAATGATCAGTTTGATGTGACCCGAGAGCGCTGTGAGAATCGAACTGGACAAGAAATAAAATCCACCAAGGATACAAAAGGTCCCTGCGTGACACAGCCCAGAATTCTCCCTCATAAATGCGGGAAGAGGAACAATTTGGCTTCAGAATTCATCACTGCCACATCTCCCTGTTCTGCACCAGGTGCCAGAATGTTCAAAACTCCTCTGACAAAGCCTAAAAACAAAAAGTGAATTTGCCCCTGGTCTTCAGCTGCAAAAACTCCAAAATTCAAGAAACCCCAACACAAATCAACAGCAAAAGAAATTATCCAGAACCAAGCCTAGGAAAAAAAAAATAAAAATCAATCAAATGCTTAAGGCAGCTAATTTATAAGCAATTAAAAGTGTGTGGATATCCTGGAAATTATTCAGCCTGCTTAATTCTGGAGATTGCTGCTGCTGTGTCTGTAAAGCAAAAGGGAACAGATGCAGCAGCAGGAATTCAGCCTCACACGAGTAACCCCCAGTTCTGGGGGAACAGAAGAGCAGTTCCAATTTTCCTGAAGTTTTTATGAGGAAAGGGATAAAAACAAGCAAACAGCACAATCAAGTTGTCCACTGAAGGTGGGATAAATGATTGAGGAGCTCTTGCTGCAGAGGGCAGCTGTTTTTAAATATAAAATCCTGAGTTCTGGCCATTCTTGGCTATAAATATCCCTGAACATGGCATAAGGAATATTTATTCCTTTTATTTTATCCCTCTTACCCAGCACCTTCAGTCAGCACCTCGTTAACCCATAAGGACTTCATAAATTTCCACATAAAAACTTCCCAAGGCCACTGAGGGAATTACTGAGGTGAAACCCATCCTCTGGATACCCCAAATGCTTGTTGGGAGAGCATCATTCCAACAGCATCCTAAGGAAAGCTTTTCTCCTCCTCACAGCACCAAGCACCTGCAGCCACATCCATGGAACCTCGCCCTCCATGCCTCACATGGAGCATGGATTTTGTAGGAAAACACATTCCAAAGGGCCAAAGGCAAAACATTTCCTTTCCAGAATGAACTTTGTCATTCCTAACCCTGCCTGGCAGGTTTTTGGGATAAGCACAGGGTAGTCTCTGAGCAGGGCAGGAATCACTTCCAGGTTGCACATTCCTGGTGATTCCCAAAGCACTCAGGGAATGTTTTCTGCTGCAAAAGCATGGATGGGGTGAGCAGCACATGGGATTGGCTGGAATGCACCAGGAATTGCAGCAGATCTCTAAATGTGGCAGGGTCCCGTTCTTTCGTAACCAAGGATTCCTTACATAACTCATTACTAATAATAGGGAATCTCTTTTCCCCCACTTTTTGGATGTCTTACTCACACTTTGAAAATCCTTTCTCCTCCAGAGCTGGAGTGCAGGGAGAAATCCAAGGACAGCCTGGTGCCCATGGATGTGCAGGGGACAATCCAAGGACAGCCTGGTGCCCATGGATGTGCAGGGGACAATCCAAGGACAGCCTGGTGCCCATGGATGTGCAGGGGACAATCCAAGGACAGCCTGGTGCCCATGGATGTGCAGGGGACAATCCAAGGACAGCCTGGTGCCCATGGATGTGCAGGGGACAATCCAAGGACAGCCTGGTGCCCATGGATGTGCAGGGGACAATCCAAGGACAGCCTGGTGCCCATGGATGTGCAGGGGACAATCCAAGGACAGCCTGGTGCCCATGGATGTGCAGGGGACAATCCAAGGACAGCCTGGTGCCCATGGATGTGCAGGGGACAATCCAAGGACAGCCTGGTGCCCATGGATGTGCAGGGGACAATCCAAGGACAGCCTGGTGCCCATGGATGTGCAGGGGACAATCCAAGGACAGCCTGGTGCCCATGGATGTGCAGGGGACAATCCAAGGACAGCCTGGTGCCCATGGATGTGCAGGGGACAATCCAAGGACAGCCTGGTGCCCATGGATGTGCAGGGGACAATCCAAGGACAGCCTGGTGCCCATGGATGTGCAGGGGACAATCCAAGGACAGCCTGGTGCCCATGGATGTGCAGGGAGAAATCCAAGGACAGCCTGGTGCCCATGGATGTGCAGGGGACAATCCAAGGACAGCCTGGTGCCCATGGATGTGCCAAGGACAGCCTGGTGCCCATGGATGAGCAGGGGACAATCCAAGGACAGCCTGGTGCCCATGGATGTGCCAAGGACAGCCTGGTGCCCATGGATGTGCAGGGGACAATCCAAGGACAGCCTGGTGCCCATGGATGAGCAGGAGGAATCCAAGGACAGCCTGGTGCCTATGGATGAGCAGGGGACAATCCAAGGACAGCCTGGTGCCCATGGATGGATCCAGCATGGAAAAGCCTGACCCAAAAACTTTGGGATAAAATCGATGCTTTGGGAACAAATTGCATCAAGAAAAGGGATATTCCTGACTAAATTCCCATCCTGAGCTCTAAGGATCTGCCAGGAGCTCACACCTACACAGCGAGCCGCCGCTCCACATTATCCTAATTATCCATAAAACTGCCCAGACCTTCCTGGAGAAGAGCCTGGATTTGCATTTATGGCCCAGGAGCTGCAGCTCCCCAGTTCCAGGTGAGGATGTGACTGCCACAAATCCCCTTTGGAATATCCCCATCCCTTTTCCCTGCAGTTTTGCTCTCAGCAGTGCCCTTTTCCCCATCCTGCCCTGTGATCTGGAAAACCAGCTTTGGGACAGCTGCTCTCTGGAATCAAGGACACAAACTCTCTGTAATATCCTGGATTTCCTACTGAATCAAACACAACCTACTGGAAAAGTGAAATCCCACTTCACTTCCAACAGGAACACCCAAAACCTGGGAGGAACGTGCAGAATTTAGGGCACCTGGGGACACGGGCAGAGCTGGAGGAATGGCGAACTTGACGATCTTAGAGGGATTTTCCAACCTGAACAATTCCAGGCTTTTAGCCCCAGCAAAGCACTGGAATCTCAGCGATGGTTCCAACAACTGGAATAATTCTGACTGGGAAGGTTTCAAAGCAGCTCTGGGTGAGCTGGGCCTGAGCAGTGTCAGGCAGAGGTTCTGGGGTGGAACACTGCCCTTCCTGCAGCCCCTGCCTTCCCTCCTGGATAACCGAATGACTCCCAGTGCCTTTCCCATCCAGTTATTTCTAAGGAAAACAATTCCAGGCTATCAATCTTGCAAATTGCCCTCTGGAATAAAACCTTTAAACTTTGCTTTTTTCCATTCTCCTCACTGGAGGCAGGATGATTAAATTCCTAATTACCCAACTTTCACGTAAAAGCGTCTTTCAGGAGAATTTAAACGTGGCTTTTAAGGATGGAGGTTAAAGCCCAGTTTGGAAATCAGTCCCTGGGTGTCCATTCAGGAGCTACCAAGCTGCTAAAAACGGGGGAAAGTGCACAGACACCCTTAAATAACAGCAGGGTCTCCCTCTGGGTCCTCACTGAGGCGCATCAGGCCTCTGCTCGCAGGAAGGAAGGCAGAACTCCCCATCAGAATTCCTCTGCCTGCAGCCAGGGAAAACCAGGATCTCTGCTCCTGGGAGAGGCACTGGCTACATCCCAATTAAAATCCCTTCAATGCCACGTTTTAAATGTGTAAATGCAATTACCCTCCGAGCTTTTTAATTACATTGTGCTGTCTCTCCTAAAAGGAATTTTGAGAAAGGGTTTTCCTGTTAGCTTGGAGCGTTCTGTCAGAGGATGCTGGAGCTGTGGAAGGGACCTCAAAAGCCACCCAGTGCCACCCCTGTCATGGACAGGGACACCTGCCACTGTCCCAGGATGCTCCAGCCTGGCCTTGGACCCTTCCATGGATGGGTCAGGAGCGCTGGAAATATCTCCATCTGGAAATATCTCCATCTGGAAATATCTCCATTTATGTTTTCTATATTTGTTTCTGCTTCCGTGTTTGCATATGGAAATATCCCTGGATTTGGTATATTAAGCTATATTTGCATATTTAAATTTCCGTGTGGTTTGGGTGTTTATGTATTTATATGTCCGAGATTTGTATTAATAAATGTATTTATTTATCTACTTGTACATGAGGTATTTACAAATGTCTGTTTATATTTGTATTAATGCATATTACATAATTATAGCTATTTATTTAGATATAATTTTTTTTTAATTAAAGAAACATTGGGAAAATATTTTATGCAACTGAACCCTTTCAAAATTAAAACCCTTTCAAAATTTTATATTTTAAAATAAAATATAAAAATATTTTAAAATATAAATTTGATAGTTTTATACTCATTTTCACAGTAAAAATGTTATTTTAAAAGTCTGAAATTCATTTCCTGTGCATCTTCCATACTTAACTCGGAATGACAGTAATGGGAATTACAGGAGCCCTTTTTTAGGAGCAGAATGAACCTTTTAACTGCTTTATTTGGTGGGGCTTAGCCCCTGGTGATAACAGCTCTCCTGTCACAAAGCAGATTTATATCCTACAAAATGCAGGGAAAGAAATTCGTCCCAAAAACTTCTGGATTTTTTTTCCCCTCCCATCTCCTTCCATGTTACTGATTCGCAGTGACAGAAACGCTGGGAATTCTCTGGGATAGGAATTCAGCACGCTGTGGTTGTTACAGCACTCAGGGATATTTCCATGTGAGAAACACGAGGCCAATTCCAGATGCACTTTCCCTGTCATCCGTTTAAATTCCATTAAAAATGCATGGCAGGGCCCGCAGGCTCCAGGAGAGGCTGGGTCTGAGGGATACCAGGAGAGGCTGGATTTTAGGGATAGCAGGAGAAACTGGAATTTAGGGAAACCAGGAGAAATCAGATTTTAATGAAATCAGGAGAGATTTAATTTTAGGGATACCAGGAGAAATTTGATCTTGGGGATTGCAGGAGAGGTTGGATTTTAATGATACCAGGAGAGGCTGGATTTTAGAGGTACCAGGAGAGGCTGGATTTTAGGGGCACCAGGAGAGGCTGGATTTTAGGGGCACCAGGAAAGGCTGGATTTTAGGGGCACCAGGAGAGGTTGGATTTTAGGGGCACCAGGAGAGGATGGATTTTAGGGGCACCAGGAGAGGTTGGATTTTAGGGATGTGGCAGCCCCAGCTCCCTGTCAGGCCCAGCTGCCTCTCATCCAGCCTGGATCCTCCCCTCCAGGGAGCTTTTCCAGGAGTGGGATCCCTCAATTCCACTTGGGAACAAGTCAGAGAAGCACAGGATGGTGGGAAGGGACCCACAAGGATCAGGGAATCCAACTCCAGACCCAGACAATCCCTGAGGGCCTTGTCCATGCCCAGCATTCCCAGCAGAGAGTTCCAGTGGGGACTCTGGATTTCTGAGGGAATGGCTGGAATTATGTCAACCCTGCCCATTTCTACTCAGTGATGCAAAACATCCCTCAGTGCCCAGGGCTACTCCTGCCTGCTGCTCCATCCAGCTCCTCCAGCACGGAAGGATGCAATTCCTTCCTCTCCTTCTCCCTTCTCCCTCCATCCCAAACAAAACTGAGACACAAATCCTTATTTTGACCAATTTTCTCCAACAGAAGGAACCCAACCCAACTTTCTCTTTTCCAGCCAGGAGTGAAAAGATGGAGCTGCTGGTTAAACACTGAAATCCTGGTTTGATTCCATTACAGGACTGGTTCAGGGCCCTCTGGAACTGGAAACATTCCAAGGCTGGGATGTGCATGTGTTCCTGTCATGAGGGGTCTCACTCCAACTTCCCAATGTTCTCCTTATGTACAGCACAAGGCACTGCGTGGGATTTTTGGGGCAGATCCAAGAGGGAATTGCTTGGCTCTCCCAGCAAAGCCTGGGGCGTCCTTTACCTGCACAGCAGCACAGAACCCTCAGGGCTCTCTGAGGGATGTTTGGAAAGGGAGGACAGGGAATGAAATGGAGCTGGAGGAAAGGAGGGGTGAGCAGACAGGGACTGGCTGACCTCAGTCTCTCCAAGAACCAGAAGTTCCTGGAAAGAATTCAGCCCAGTTCCTGCTGTGGGTTTTGGGAATGGCAGCTCCCTCAGGAGCCATCCAAGGCAGCTCCATCAGCCCTTGCTGCTGCTGCTGCTGCTCCCCAGGCTCTGCAGAGTGAGCCTTCCCATCCTGGGACTCCCATCTGGCCACTCTGGGATCACCTGTGCAGATCCTGCTGGCCCCTTCCCCTGGAAAAAGGGACAAAAGGAAAGGGCCTCAGGCTGGGCCAGGGGAGGCTCAGGCTGGGCAGCAGGAAGAGTTTCCTCATGGAAAGGGCTGCCCAGCCCTGGCAGAGCTGCCAGGGCAGGGGGGAGTCCCCATTCCTGCAGGGATGTCAATCCCTGGGGATGTCAATCCCTGGGGACGTGGGGCAGGGCTGGCCTCAGCAGTGCTGGGGACTCAGTGGGCTCAGAGGGCTTTTCCAAGCTCGGTGATTCTGTGATTCCCAGGATTTGGGGGATGCCCAAGGCAGGAGCTGCAGGTGTGAGGATCACCCTGGCCCTGCCGGGAGCAGCTGCATACAGAACACCAGGAAAAGGAGGGTGTGGAATTCCCAGCTGAGCTCCCTCATGGAGACACAACCCCTGATGTTAAATAACTTTCTGTTCCTGCCTCTCAGTCCTGTGCAATTCCCTTTGCTCCTGCTGTACCTGTATCACTTTCAAATCCCTGTCCAACAAATAACCCCAGGACTTCACGAAGAAAATCCAAAGGATTGTGACTCCCTGAATATTTCAGAATCAGTAACACAACAGCAGAAGTGACAGCAAATAAAGGTGAGTTTAGAAGCACTGGGAATTCGATGGTTTAAAACAGAGATGTCCAAAGGTTTGCCTTCTGCAGCCCTTCCCAGCTGGGCCTTCTGCCAGGGGCCATCCAAGAGGGATTTCCCAGTTCTCAGCTCCTCTCACACCTCAGTGCCCAGCACAAATCCAGCACCTGAGGATCCCAGACTGGGCTGGTCCCTCAGGGTCCCACCTCAGCTGGAATAATGTTTATGACAGTACAGCCTGAACCCAAGCCTAAAAAGATTTAACTTAAATCAGACAAATTTGAACTGAACTGAACCACAATATTTATCTTTAGCTATCCAATTATCTCCACTGGGGATTTGGAAATAAGGGGTCCAGCCCTTACTCCAGGATTGGCTCCTCTTTGGGCAAAGGAATAAACAAGTAATCCTTTCTTTTCCCTCTTGCTTTGCTCCCTCGAGGAATCTCTCCTTTATCCCAAGAAATCCCAGCAATCAGCCTCATTTCAGTGGGACTCACTTCTCCCCTGTGCAGCCTGAGCTCTCCATCCTCCCCGTGTCCTCAGCTGTGCAGTCACAAATGCAAAGGTAAAGTGAACACATTTCCCTTTCCCCAGAGCTTCCACACCGAGCTCAGCCCTTAATTAGCAAATTGTCCTGTGGTTCCAGCCTTGTCCTGCTGCCCTCAGCACCACGAGGCTCCCAGAGCACCAAAATGCCACCAGGAGAGCCCTGGACACGGAGTTTAATAAACTCCTAATCCCTGCTCCTTCAAAGCCACCTTCCATGGGGGTCAGCAAAGGCCAGCTTGGAATTCCAAGGGGTTTCTGCCCTGCACCTCCAGCTGCCAGAGAGGTTTCCCTGAGCAAGAGTGATGGAGTAAGAGAGAAATTAAATTAAATTAAATGAACTCAGAGCAGCAGCTTTACATCATTTCCCTTCAGGTTTTCTCCAGACATCTGAGGAAGGGCAGCAAATCCTGTCCTGGTGTATCAGGAACACCTCAGTGCTGGCCACGTTCACAGGGAGACTTTTCCAGAGTCCCTGAGCAGCACTGGGGATTTCTCTGCCTTTCTTAAAATGGATTTCCTTATTCAGGAGAAAAGGAAGAGCCACCAGCAGCTGGGGGAGCGTGAGTTCCCCCAGTGCAAGTGCACCATCAGCCCCAGAATTCGCTTTATTCCACAGCTTTTTAGAGTCAGAAAAGTTGTGCTTTCCCTCAATATTTTCCTGACAACTAAATCACTTAAAAATATTTTTAAGATTTTATTTCTTTAAAATTATTTTGACAATAAAAATTTTCCCGCCAAAAATTCCCAGCCTCAGATGGCAGCTCCCCTTCCCTCACTGCTGAGTTTGGGTGAATTATTTCCCTGGTAAATAAGCAAACAGGGTGACAGTGACTGTCAAAATCTGTTACTAATGTTACTTTTCTCTGTGGTACCATGAGATATCGTCCCTTTTTACTGCTCGGGTGTGTGTCCTGATTTATGGAGTGTTAAATCATCCCTGGAAAAGCAGGGGGTGGCCTGGGGTGGTTCCCAGCACACAAAAGCTGCTCTGGCTGGGATTGTGCACCTGGCAAGAGCAGTTTCCCACATCCTGCAGGAATTTCCCAAACAGGACCCGGAGAGCTCAGGCCAGAGGGGTGCCCTGTTGATCACTGCCAGGATTTTGGGAAGAAATCTAGAAATGAACTGATCACTGATTGGAGCAGTGAATATATTGACGCCTCTGTGCTGGTTCTACCACTGGATTAATGAGAATTTATGGGAATTCCTGGGGATTTATTTCAGCAAGAACCACCAGGACAGTCCAGGCCAATGTTCCCTGCAGATCCCTGCTTTCCATGGTGCCTTCTTTCCCAAAAATCTTTGGGATTGTAACTCTCTGGAGCCTTCGTGTTCTGAGGGAAGAACAGAACTCTAACTAAAATAACACTTTTGTGGCAAACTGCACTTCCTTGGCCAAGGGAATTGGAAGGGAGCAGGCAGCTGCTGCACGGAATTACTGCAGAAAATGGGATAATGGGAATAGTTACAGGCCTGGCAGCCTGACACTGATCCTGCACAGTGTAATGGAATCAGCAGCACACAACATAATTTAGGGAGAATTACAGCAGCTTAATAAAATTAATGCCAGTCCACGTGTGCCTCTCCACCTGCTGCTGGGATTGGCAGGATGAGGGACCCCAGAGCTGCAGCTCCAGCTGCACTGGGAGCTCAGGGAGCTGCAGCCAGCGCTGCAGGGCTGGGCATTCACACGGGAAAAGTTCGGGGAAGGAGAGGAATTGTGAGTGGGAACTTCCACAGCCGGAGCGGGGCCGCACCTGGGAACAGCCCCGAGCCCCTGGACACTTCAGCTCCTCCCCAAAGCACCAGACATGGAATCGCTGCAGGGTGAGGGATTTAAACTCAGGGCCAGCACACAGGGAAAGGATTCCACTGCCAGGGGGCAGGGATGGAGGGGAGACTGGGAGGGAATTCCTCCCTGGGAGGTGATGTGGGGCTGGGATGGAATTCCCAGAGCAGCTGTGGCTGCCCCTGGATCCCTGGCAGTGCCCAAGGCCAGGCTGGAGCAGCTGGGACAGAGGGAGGGGTCCCTGCCATGGCAGGGGTGGCTCTGGGTGACTTTCAAGGTCCCTTCCAACCCAAACCATTCCAGGATTCTGTGGAGAGGGACAGGGGAACAAGGAATGGAGGGACAGGACACAGGGAATGGCTTCCAGCTGGGAAAGGGGAGATTTGGGTGGGATATTGGGCAGGAATTCCTGGCTGGGAGGGTGGGGAGAGGCTGGGATGGAATTCCCAGAGCAGCTGGGGCTGTCCCTCGATCCCTGGCAGTGCCCAAGGCCAGGCTGGAGCAGCTGGGACAGTGGGAGCTGTCCTTGCCACGGCAGGGGTGGCTCTGGGTGGGATTTAAGGTCCCTCCCAACCCAAACAAAATTTCAATTTAAGTTCAAGCCCCCAGAAAAAGCCAAAGGGAGGAGTTCCAGCTGCCCTTGGGAATGCTGTGCTGCAGAGGGATTTGGGATAGCAGGAAGCAATTTCTGCCCGGGGTATTACAACACTGGGAATAAAGATAGAATGGAGAGCAAAGAGCACTGCAGAGCTGGCCCTGTCCCAGCAGTGCCCCATCCCCTGAGGCACGGGCAGGGGATTTTGCAGCTTCAAAGACCCCACAGCAACGTTCCCCTGCGCTGGGACAAAAGTGACAAAACCCTTTCTTGCTCAGCTCAGGCCCTGTGGTGACCTTGCTCCTACAGAGCTGCCAGAGGAGCTCCCGTGGGAGGGGGAACTGGCTCAGAGGGCCCAGGGTGTCCTTACAGTGGACACAAAAAGAACACAGCACCTCTCCAACTCATGCACAAAAGAAAGAAAAAAAATGAATGAATACTTCATTTTGACCTTCTCTACATCTATAGATTCTGAACCATGGCCAGGGATTGGAGAATAAGGTGATCTCCTCTCCAATTGAAAAGTCCACCAAAATGACCTGCTCACAGAGGCACGCAGAAAAACCAGCTTGTGTTTATGGTACATTCATGGGAAACTGAACTACAAGAACGAAAACCTCAGAAGGCCTGCAGTTATCAGGGCTACACCAGGGCAGGCAGCCAGGGCCACCGAGCCCTGAGGGGCTGACCCGGGCTGCAGGAGCCTCCTCAAGCCCAGCACTCATCCAGGGAGCTGCAAAGGCAACGAGAACATTCCAGGCTGGGCCCCCAGGCCACGAGCAGGGTCTGCTCCCTCCTCTTTGTCCAGCACGATGAAGAACACGGGCACTGCTCCCTTCCCTTCCATGCAGCCCCTTCTGATTCCGTGTATTTTCCTCTCGGAGAGCCGCAGGAGCTGCTGACGCATCTCCAACCTTTTTCTTAGAGATTCATCAGCTAAAATAGATCCCACATATAAGAATAGGAAGTTTAATGAATTCACACTCCTGTGATGTAACAAGTTAAATTAAAAGCACTGAAATCGTAAGGTTTAATAACAAGCCTTTTATGGTGATTTCGCTTTTCCTACAGGAAAACTTCCTCCTACCAAAACTGGGAAGGATATTTTTAAAACCTGTGAAACTGGAAGCGATGCTGGAAACCATTGCAAGGAACAAAGCCCTTCAGGGACAGTCAGAGTGCCTGAGAGGTTCTTCTGCAATTGTTTGAATTCCTGCATCACCAAATGTTGGAGCTTGTCCCAAGCCCGCGGTGGAGAATGGGCAGGGACCTTTATTCCATTGGTGCCACACCTACAGGGCTGTGAAATGTCCCCAGGAATGGGGACTGCACCTCTTGCCCAGGCAGTTCCAGGCCTGACCACCTTCTCCATGGAGAAATGCCTCATTTTCTCCAGCCTAAAAGTGGGAATTACAGCCCCCATTTTAGAGGGAAAAGCCCCAGGATACTTAAAATAGCCAGCCTTGGGTTGAATCCTCCCCCTGCAGCATCGTCCCTCTCACAGGGTAACAAACCCCGCACCCAGCCACCAGGCACAGATGTGTTCATCTCACAGCAAACAAAGGTCACTCTGACCAAACTGGAAAGGGAAAAAAATCACAAAAAACCGTAAAGGAACGTGCCTGGCAATGCCAATGAACATTCCAAAAAAAAAAAAAAATCCCCAAACCAATCCCCACCAAACTCCAACCCCAAACCCCACCTGCCGAAACACACAGGCTCTGACTCCTTAAATATTTAAATTATTCTGTGCTTGATTTGAAATAAGCTCGGATTCAGGGCTTCCGACGAGCTTTGGAATGGTGCGAGCGCTGCATTAAGGTAGGGAACCAGCCCGGGGCTGAGCCCGGCCCGGGGCTGAGCCCGGCTCGGGGCTGAGCCCGGCCCGGGGCTGAGCCCGGCTCGGGGCTGAGCCCGGCCCGGGGCTGAGCCCGGCTCGGGGCTGAGCCGCTGCCCAAAGCCAGCCCTAAACCCCTGAGCCCGCGACTCGCAGGCACCGGCAAAGCCCCCAGGGCTGCCCGCGAATCCCGGGCTCCTCCCGCGGCAGGAGCGGGTCAGGGAAGGGACAGCGGCGTGGGCAGGGGCCGCCTCCTGCCACTGCCACCCCTGCATGTGCCAGCGCTGTCACCTCCTGC
>VWYI01013816.1:24481-40859 GCA_013399455.1 Anthoscopus minutus | reverse complement strand
CCGGGGAATGCGCGGGGATGCGCGGAGGATGCGCGGGGGATGCCCGGGGAATGCGCGGGGGATGCCCGGGGATGCCCGGGGATGTGCGGAGGATGCGCGGGGATGCGGTGCGGGACGGAGGATGCGGTGCGGGGATGTGCGGGAATGCGCGGAGGATGCGGTGCGGACAGGTGCGGTGCGGAGCCGTGCGCGCAGGCTGTGCCGCCCATCCCCGCTCGTCCCCGTCCCGACGAGGCGCCCCGCGAGCGGAGCATCCCCGGAGCAGCCCCGGAGCAGCCCCGGAGCAGACCCGGAGCACCCCCGGTCCCAGCACGGCCCGGTCCCAGCACAGCTCGGCCCCGCGCTCGGCCAGCCCCCGCGCCGCTCCTTCCCCTCGGCAGGAGCCAATTCCTCAGCCGGGCCGGGCAGCGGGAAGGGGCTCGCAGGCTCCCGGTCGCTGCACGGGCGGTGTTGGTGACAGCTCAGTGTCCCCTGCGGGCTGGGGGTCGCAGGCCACGGGCTAAAACTGCTGGGGAACAGGCGGCAGAGCCCGGTGCCCGGGGCTGGGGCTGCCCGGGCTGCCCTCCATCCCCGGGAGCGCCTCCCAGCGCGGGCAGAGCAGGGCACACGCGTGGGTGTCCCGCCCTGCCCTGTGCGTGACCTTGAGCGATCCCGGGAACCCTCCGGGGGTTCATGGAAACACAGAAACCTTGGCTTGGGAGGGACCTCAAAGCTCACCTGGTTCCACCCCCTGCCACGGGCCATCCCACACATCGCTGCCCACGAGGCTGGGCTCCTGCAGCCTCTCCCGGTGCTCCTCAGCTGCTCAGCTCCTTGGATTGAGCTCTTTGCTCCCAAAGGCGGCGAACGCCAGCCCCGGTCCCGCCGTGTCCCCGTGCCGGGGCTCGCTGGGGCAGCCGCTGCCCCCAGAGCTGCGGGCGGTGACTCCGCGGCTCTGCTGGGTGAGGTCACACCTCGCTCCTCCAGCTCTGCGGAATCTGCCCGGCAGCACGGAGCTGGAAGAGGATCACAGCGGGGTTTGTGGCGGCAGCGAGCTCCCCAGCCCTGCTCCACGGGGATAATCCCCTGGCTCTGCTGACCTCTCCTCTGCCTGTTGCTGGTGGAGGAATTCCTGCTCTGGGGACACTCCCAGGCTCTCCCATTCTCTCCATCTTTAAGTGGGAGGTCAAATTAGGCCCAGAAAGGCTTTGCTCCACCAACATTTTTGCATCCCCTGGTTTGATGTTGGCCAGAGCAGCTGGGGCTGCCCCTGGATCCCTGGCGGTGCCCAAGGCCAGGCTGGATGGAGCTCGGAGCCCCTGGGACAGTGGGAGGGGTCCCTGCCATGGCAGAGCAGGGATGGGATGAGCTTTAAGGTCCCTCCCAACCCAACCCAGTGATTCTGATCTCAGGGGTGACAGGGGCAGTGTCCAGGGTCAGCTGGGACAGGGGCAGCTTCTGGGAGGCAGGAGATGGAAATCTGTCTCCCAGAAGATCCACACGAGCACAAGACAGGAATTTTTTTTGTCAGAGCTGAGAGTTCTTTCCTTTCCTGATGTTCCTGAAGAACACCAAGATTCTGAAGGGTTCTGAAGGAACTGGAGAACCCCTGGAATGGTCGAGACCTTATGTACAAAACAGAGACTTCTCCTCCCTGAAAGGACAGGTGTGGAGAGGGAGGAACACGGGGATGTGCCAGGGGGAGCTGCAGGAGGACAGGGAGGAGTGGGAACCAAACCCCCCAAGCCAGGAGCTGGGAAGCACAAGGCTGGAACTGAAATCCTCAATTCCCATCATCTCACAGCAGTTCCACTGACTCCAGCAGAGACAGGAAAAGCAAGGCCAACAAAGAGGAGTCCAGAATAGTAAAAAACATGGATGCCAGCACATCCCTGATTCTGTTGATGCAGAACTCCAGCTGATCTGTGGAGCAAATCTCTAAGCTGGGCTTTACTGCTGCTCTTCCATGCATTTCCCCTGCTAAGCTCCTATTAAAAAACCCTTTCCTGCTGTGGGCCTGGCTAAGGCCAGGTTTTAGAATAATGAAATTCTGTCAGCAAATTTTTCTAGGAAAGCTGGATGTGTTCCCTAAAAGCGTCCTGCAGGTTTGGGCTCAGAAAAGTCTGGTCAAGTCCAGCTGGGAAGACGGGGAGTAAATAAAAGACTCACATAGATAACCCTGAAATAAAGATATTTTTATCCCTCATTTTTTAGAAGTCTGGACTATAGAGAGAAGGAACAGTTTTAAGGACTCAACTCCTATTCAATCAATGGTGGAGCTGCGCAGCTTTGAACATTTCCCTTTAGAATTCCCAATATATTTTTTTTTTCCTCTCTGGTTTCACCAAGTCCTCTCAAGCTCCACTTGAAGTATTCCCAGACAAAGCTGATCTTCATTCTGGAGCTTTTCACTGTGGGATTGAGAGGAGGGGACACGGGGGGGGTTCAGGTCACCCTCTGTGGATGGTGACAGAGCCCAGTTGGGAGCTGGGAGAGGGTGACAGTGCTGGGGCAGGAGGGACCTGGCAGGCTCTGCCCAAAAAGGCCAGCGAGCCTGGGAATTCCGACTGAGGCAGAGTTTAGGAGATGAAAAACGAGGATGGAGAAGGAAGGAAAATCATGGAAACCCAAAACCAGCCGGGTACTGCCCTCCCTGCTCGTTCCCAGCGTGCAGTCGGTGGATAATTGTCATTATCCATGAGGAATTGCTGGAGCTGCTCCATCAGGATGATGCTGGAATAACTTGGGATATTTGAATCCCTGCACTGAAGGTAATTTAGGGAAAAGTTCATTTTTCTGGAGCGATGACATCATCAGGCTGGACCTGCAAAAATGATAACTCTTAAAACTGGAACCAATTTCTTCTTTTAACACTGAAATGATTCCATTTCTATCATCTGGAAGCACTTTAAAAACCTGGGGCATTAAACTGCTCCGTGTCTCATCACAAGGACGAAGGAATTCAGGAGAGAAGCTGGGACAATGCTGATGTGCTGCTCTGGGATGGTGGGAGGTGTCCCTGCTGGATCGAGATGAGCTTTAAGGTCCTTCTGACCAAACCAGTCTGGGATTCCGTGATTCCATGGGAATTCCATGGGCACCCTGGGAGCCACTGGGACGTCCAGTGCTGGCCACAGGGCTCAGGAATGTTGTCAGAATTCCCGATCCAATTCCCATTTTGTCTCCTCCAAAGCGAGTTCCCGCCTCCTGGGATCAGGTGATGCACAAACCCCTTCCCTCCTATTTCAATTCCTCCCTGGAGCAGCTGAGCTCTCCAGGTCTACAAAAAGCATTTCATTCTCTGCTTCCGAGCTCACCGCAGCTGCCTCTCACACGCACAGCTCCCTCTCGGCTCCCCACAATCCGGGCGTGACTTTCCCGGTGGGAGCCGCCGGTCTGAGGAGCAGCTGAAGGTCACTCCCAGCTCCGTGCCGGGATCGGGGCTGCAGGGGCTCCCGGCTGCCAGAGCTGGGGGCTGCTCTGTTTGAGCAGAGCCTCTCCTCCCAGCTCGCAGCCTGCACAGGGAATTCTCTCCCCTCCTCTGCTGCAGTGGGCTGCACTCTGCAGCAGCGTGTGGCAAAAATACATTGCAGGCACTGCAGCAGGAGCAAAGCTGTCCGTGTGCTCCGCTGGGTCCGCGCTGGAACGGGCGCCCTCCGTTGCCTCTTTCACATCCTCCTGACCTTTAAGTGACTTTCTCTGCTCCTAAAATGAAAACCTGGGCCGAGGGGGCGAGGTGGGAGGGAGGGGAAGCAGCCACGGATGGCTCCCGGCCCCGGAGCGCTGTCAGTCCCGATGGGAAAGGGAGAACAGGGATAAATTACCCTCCTGTGCCAGCCGCGGGCCGCTGCGGCCGCGGGAGGGGACGCGGTGCCTCGCTCTGCTGGGGCTTGTGCCGCTCACGAGCGAGTGCCTGGCCATGGAGCCAGGTGGGGTTTAAGGATCTGGAGCATCTTTAATGCCTCTTCCCGCTGGAAGCATCCCGGGATTCCTGCCCCGGCAGGCGCTGGCACAGGGCGGGGAGCGCACGTGTGCCGGGAGGAGCTGCGGGCCGGGGCTGGCACCTCGGACAGCTCCAGGAGCGAGCAGCGAACCCTCCTCCCCTCGCAGGAGCTCCCCGCGCCGTCCTCCTCCATCCCCGCTCCCCGCCGCGGTCCCTCCGGCTTTCAGTGCCCCGGGAAACGCCGCTGCCACCCTCAGGACCCTGTCCTAGCACAGCTCCCATAATTTCCCTTACAACACCTGCTGTCCTGCCACGCTCTGATAATTACCAGCCCTGAATAATCCCTGGCACTCTGGGCGCTGGTACCTCAGCGGGTTTCCCCTCTGGGGCTGCTTTGGAGGAGCTGCCGTGCCCAGGCCCCTCGCAGGGCAGGGCAGAGGAGCCGAGCAGGGGCAGCCCAGCCTGGCGGGGCTCCCCCGGCAGCGCCACGGGGAGATCTCAGAAAGAAGCCAGCATCTCCTTCTGCTGCGTGCCTTCCCTCTGCTGGGCGCCTGGCAGCGGGAGGTGGCTCTGGGGCGTGCCCACAGCGAGGGCCTTGGCTGTCCCCAAACCCTGAACCTTGGCTGTCCCCAAACCCTGAACCTTGGCTGTCCCCAAACCCTGAGCCTTGGCTGTCCCCAAACCCCAAGCCTTGGCTGTCCCCAAACCCTGAACCTTGGCTGTCCCCAAACCCTGAACCTTGGCTGTCCCCAAACCCGGAGCCTTGGCTGTCCCCAAACCCTGAACCTTGGCTGTCCCCAAACCCTGAGCCTTGGCTGTCCCCAAACCCCGATCCTTGCCTATCCCCAAACCCCAAGCCTTGGCTGTGCCCAAACCCCAAGCCTTGGCTGTCCCCAAACCCTGAGCTTTGGCTTGGCACCTCTTTGCCAAACTTTGGGATTTGGGGCAAGTTTAATGCCACATTCCTAATGGGAATGCATTAAGCCCACAAGGACAGGTGGTGGCGGTGGCACAAGGCTTCAGGGACTTGTCTTCAGCTCTTTGTCAGCCCTGGGCTCTCCTCTTCTCCCCTCCTTGTGCTCCCGAGGGATTTCCAGGAGTTTATCCTCTGTGTCCTTGAGAAAGGAAAGGAATAATCAATGCTAGGCCTGGGTAGAGGGAGTTCTGCTGCCCTCTGAGAAGCCCAGGGACGTGAATGAAATTCCATGGATGGGCACAGGATAAACAATCCCATTTATCCTGATTTTATCCTTGAGGGAAGATCCCATGGGCAGGAGGTGGCCTCAGCCATCCTGGAGCAGCTGTGTGGGATCCAGGCAGGGGGAAAACAGGTGGTGCTCCCAAATCCATGGGGCTTGCAAAAGCTGCTTCCCAAATCAGATTTGAGCAAGTTTGGATACTTCTGGAAATGTATTTCAGCAGAAACTGGTGGAGAGCTGCTTTAAGCTGAAGGAGGCAGGGATGGATGGGATCTTGGGAAGGAATTCCTGGCAGGGAGGGTGGGGAGAAGCTGGGCTGGAATTCCCAGAGCAGCTGTGGCTGCCCCCGGATCCCTGGCAGTGCCCAAGGCCAGGCTGGATGGGTTTGGAGCAGCCTGGGACAGTGGGAGGGGTCCCTGCCAGGGCAGGGGTGGCTCTGGGTGGGATCTGAGGTCCCTCCCAACCCAAACCAGTCTGGGATTCTGGGATTTCGTTCTGAAGTGGTGCTGGGGCAGAAGCAGATCCCCTAAGGAAGGAGGCTCCCCCTGAAATGCCCTGCTGCTGCACCCACACTCTCCCTCCCCACGTGGCTGCCCAGGAACATCCCCTGCCTCTCCAGGAGATCACCACGAGCTGGGCACTGCACGGATTGCCCAGGCTGGGGTTTTCCTCACCCAGCTGGAAGCGCTGGAGGTGGGCGTGGGCAGCTCCTGGCCCTGATCCCACGTGCTCCCAGCCCAGCTCCCGCCATCCCAGCGGCCCCATCCCGCTGGGTTTGGTGCCTGTGGGATCAGAGGGGGAGCAAACTCCCAGTTTTTGGTCTCTTACCCTCTCAGCATTTAAAAATAGAGCTGTTACTAAGCAATGGCAGCGAGGAGAAAGCCAAGCCTGCTGGGGAGCATTCCTGGGAACAGGTATTTTTCCCAGCCCTACTGCTGTAAACACTGTGGGATGAGGAGCTGTGAATCAGAGCCTTCCCTCCCCGCCTCTGCTGCTGCTGCTCTCCCTTTACCCCCAAAACCAGCAACGTCAGGAGCTGTTTGTGTCCACCCTGCCTTGGTTTGCAGGTCAGATTTTCCAGCCTTTCCACACATCTTTCCAGTAAAAAAAAAAAAAAAAACAAACAGAAAAGAAGAAGGATGATGCTGCCATGGAGTGGGGGAACCATGGGGGCAAGAGACCAAGCACTGCCAAGGCCACCTGTGTCCCCAGGTGCCACAGCCACAGGGCTTGGAAACCCTTCCAGGGATGAGGGCTCCACCCATCCTCTGCTTCTCCAGCTGCTTTCCCTTCCTGGGGCTCAGCATCCCTGTACAAAGCCAAGAGCAGCACTGGAGGACAAGGGGAATTTATGGAATTAATAAAAAGATGGACAGAAATTGGGAAAAATAGCTGTAATTTTCCTACATGGGGTTCAAATCCTCGTGAGCCCCAGTAGCTTTCCGGAATCCCTCCTGGATTTATGGCAGCAGAAGTTTTTGCAGTGGGGTTTTAGGACTGGATTTGGGATAAAGTCTCTTCTGACAGGGTTAGAATAGGGCAGAAATTCTCATTAAACACGAGGAGTGACATTTTCAATTAAGCAGGAGGAAGAAAGCAGCAGAGAATTGATAGGCCTGCTCCAGAAAATGGGGAAAACGTCATAAAAAATGGGAAGATGCAGCTGGAGAAGGCTGGATATTAAAAATCACACTCATACATTGAGATTTTCCAAAAGGAATGATGGATTTGTCCCTACTCCAGGCTCTTTTGTGCCAAAATAATGGGGAATGCAGCAGTGGGGAGGCAGAGCTTGGCTTTCCCCACGTGCAGCCGTGGCCGTGTGGGATGGGGAGGCTCAGCCCTTCCCAAGGGCTCTTTGGGGACCCAGAGCTGCCCTCATCCTTAGCAGCAGGAATTCAGGATTCCAGGCCCTCCGTTAAATGGAGGATTTGGGACCTGAGGCTGGAATTAGGGACCTCAGGAGCCACAGGTGCGGGGCTGGAAGGCAGAGAGGTGTGATGGCTCCGTGTGGGTGGGGTCATGGAATCCCGAAATGGAATAAGGTGAGGAAAACTGGGATGAGCAAATCATGCCCCAGCCCAGTCCCTGCATCTCCTTTTGTGCCAGCCACACAGGGATGGGGCTGATTTTTCCTGGGAAGTCCCCGAGTTCAGCTTGGAGGCTGCAACTTAGAGGGCATGGTGGGAATGCTCTTAACCCTTCTGTTTGCCCCAAAGGGCTCCTGAATTTGGGAATGGCAGAAAAACGGGGAAGGGGTGAGCTCTTTGTTGCTTCCCAAGAAACTGTTGAGGGATGATCCAGAGTGGGACAGGAGCCAGGGGAGCTTTGTGGCTGGAAAAGCAGGGATGGGGCTGCCCCTCACAGGGGAAGGAGGAAAATGAGCGAGGAAAGGATTCCAAACTTCCATCTGCTGGAATTCCAAACTTCCATGGAAGTTTGCTGCCAGATCCCTCAGCCCACGCTGGATTCCACATCCCTACACAGCACAACTTCTTCTCCCCAGTCCAGGTTCCACCATCCCAGTGCTGGAATCCTGCTGTGTCCCAGGGACACGGATGTCTCCCCACACTCCCTTTAATCCCAGCATGAGGAGCTGCCACTCCTCCGGGACTCAGGGGGCTGCTCTGAGTTATGGATTCTGCCCAGCTCTGCTCTTTCCCTCTTTGGCCAAAGTAAAACCTGTTTGATTCCCCCCCAAACTGACTAAAACACGTTTTCCTCTATTAATGCTCCCACTTCTTTCACATCCCAAATCCAGCAGCGGAGTTGCTGAAGGAGCTGGGATGAGCACGCTGCCTCCTCCTCCCTGAGCAGAGCCCAGTTCCAGTTCCTGTGCTCAGATGCTGCTCAGGGCTTGAGCTCGGTGATCCTGGAGGCCTTTCCCACCCCAAAGGATTCCCTGATCCTGCCTTTCTCCCCAGCTGCCTTGGCTGAATTTGTCATTGCCCTTGCAAGGGCTGGGGTTGGATTATGGAATGTGGCTGCTCCCTGCCCGGCCAGAGAGCCCCAGGAGCTTTTCCCGTGGTCAGGAGAAGGCTTTGGTGGGATCCCCATCCCCCTTGGCTCATCCCCATCCATCCAGGGCGCTGCTGTGCTCCCCTTCCTGAGGCTCCCTGGGTTTTCCTTCCCCCTCCACAGAGGACTCAGCCCTCCATAATTTATAGCCAACCTTTCTTGTCCATGCTCTAGGACAGACACTGCAAAAAAACCCTAAAAAATTTATTTTCTGCAGGAAAAAATAGCAAGTGGCTGTGGAAGGAGCTGGTGCCTGCATTAGCTGCTCCCTGCTCTGGAGCTGGCACGGGGGATGCTCCGTGCACGGAGCCGAGCCAAGGCAGGGGACGTGGCTGGGCAGCCCCAGGAGTGGGAGCCTCCATTTCCAGCCCCTTTCATGTTTATCCAGCCCCTTTCATGTTTATCCAGCCCCTTTCATGTTTATCCAGCCCTTGTACAGGATTCTGAGCTGGGCTCTGTGGCCTCTGTTAGGGAGGGAACCCCTGGGTTTAGGGGTGAATCCAGCAGGGCCTCCCTGTCCTGCTGGGATGAGGAGGATCCAGCCTGGGCAGGATTCCCACAGGGAGGCTGGGCTCCCAAAATTCCATTTCCATGTGACAGAGTCATAGAATCCTGGGTGGATTTCTGGTGGGACATCCCACCCATCCCACCCCTGCCATGGCAGGGACCCCTCCCTCTGTCCCAGGCTGCTCCAAACCCATCCAGCCTGGCCTTGGGCACTGCCAGGGATCCAGGGGCAGCCACAGCTGCTCTGGGAATTCCATCCCAGCCCCTTCCCACCCTCCCAGAGAACAATTCCTGCCCAAGATCCCATCCAGCCCTGCCCTCTGGCACTGGCAGCCATTCCCTGTGTCCTGCCCCTCTCCAGCTCCTTTAGGAGAAACCACAGAGGCTGAATCTCAAAAACTCCAAAGCAAAGCGATCAGGGACACATCTGGAGGAGGGGGATTTGTTCCCAAGCGCATGGAAGTGCATAAAATGCCTTTTCCATCGCTTTCCTTTGCATGGAGGGTGCAGGAGCTGCCCAGTGCAGAGGATGTCTGTGGGCTGAAGACCAGGAGATTCCCAGCAGGATCCCCGGAGGACACAGCTCCTGCAGTGGGATGTGCTCCACGCCCAGGAGGTCTCCAAGCCTCCGCCTGTTTTTGGCTGCTGGTGCTGAAGGAGCTGAAGGGAAGTGGGTTTGTTAAAATTCAGCTCAGCCCATCCTCCCTGACAACCGAGGGAGCCAGGGGAGGCTGGGAGAGCTCAGCGCCGCTGAATCACCCGGCTCTCCTGCAGGAGAGATTCCTTCCCTGGGAGCGGGCCGGGGACAGGCAGAGTCACTCCGGGAGAGGTGTGACATTCCTGCCTTCTCCCTCGCAGCCCCACCACAGGCAGGGGGCTGGGTGCAATTCCTCCCGTCCCCTGCTTGGAGAGGCCGAGGGCAGGGGTTTGGCTCCAAACCCTGCGGAAGGAATTGCAACAGCAGCAATGGGATGGCCCTGGGTGGGAAGGAGGGAGTGTCCCTGCCCTTGTGGGTCTGCTCCCACATCCCTGCAATGTCCAGGACCTGCTGGGATGGATCTTGGAGCAACCTGGGACAGTGGAAGCTGTCCCTGCCCATGGCACGGGTGGGACAAGATGAGCTTTAAGGTCCCTCCCAGTTCCAAGCCCTTCTGGGATTCTGGGATCCCAGCAGTGCAAAAGGGGATTCCCAAGACCATCATTTTAAAGGCTGGGATGTTTCACAATTTCCTTGTTGAATATTTGAACAATTCTTTAATCTCAGTGGGTTGGTTGTGTGCGAACATCCAAGGAAAACCCATGGCTTAGCAAACAAACATATGGAAAGAAGGGTTGGGAGAAGTTTTTCCTGGTAAATTACGTTTACTAATTTCTTCCCAGCTTCTCTGGTTTCCTTATGATTGAGGAGGTGCTGTTGGGGCAGGGAGCACCGGGAAAGGAGCAGTGGAATTTGCACAAGGCTCTGCTCCTGCAGGGAAGGAGGATGGAGGTGAAGTGCCCAGGGAAACTTTGGAACCCGAAGCTGCAGGGGCTGGGAATGGGCTGAGGCCCTTGGCTCGGAGTAAATCCATTATCTCATCCTGGCCTAAAAATAACCACTCCAAATTATCCTGAGCTCTGCACAGGCTGCTGCTTCCTCCTCACACTTAGTCATAAACCCTTTAATCAATATTAATGTTGTCAGCCCAGGCACGTTCCCGTTCTCCAGGGAAAGCGGCTCCGGCCGGGATCCGGCCCTGGATGGAGGCCCTGGGCTGGTCCTTGATTCCCATGGGAAAAGCTCCTTGTCCCCTTGGCTTGGCTGCACCCCACAACGATTTCTGTCACACCCCACGTGGCACTGGGACACCCCCCGCCCCTCCCTGACGGGAGAGAATCCGGAGGGTGCAGCCTCAGACCAAGCTGGGAAGAGTTTGTTCAAATCCCTGGAAAAGTCTGGGGATCCTCCACGCCCCGAAGGCGGCACCTGCGTGGCCCTGTAGGTGTGAAGTCAGATTTGTAACCCACCCACAGGGTGTGCAGGGATTCAGCAGGGATTCATTCCTTCCCAAATTCCTCACAGTGTCCCGGCTACAAACTGGTACCTGCTCCACTCTCCTGAGCCACCAGCAATAGTTTAATACCACTGTTAATCATTATTAATTATTCATGAAGTGCTTGTGCACTTAAGGAAATGAATGGCCTGGGACTGGCTGAGTGGCAGTGTTGGATTTCCAGTGGTTGTCTCCCAATTAATTGGGAGATGCTTTCCGTGCACAAAAGCAAAGAGTGCATCACATTAATTTTTGATGGGGGAAAAAAATTCCAGAGATCAATTTACCATTAATATTAAACCAGCTGTGAATAAACATTCCATGGAAATGGAGCTGGATTGTTCACGTGAGCTGGTCTGCTCTGTTGGCTTTCCTGCCAGCCCACTGGGGCAGAAGCTTGGAAATCCATTCAGCATCCTGGAAATCCCTGCTCCAGTGAGGCTGCAGGAGCACAGCAGCTCCTGCCGAGGAATTGGCTTGGAAGAGACCGTGAATCCCCTGAAGTCATTCCAGCTCCGTGGGCAGGGACAGCTTCCCCTGGACACGCTGCATTCACAGGGAACAATTCCTGCCCAAATCCCACCCAGCCCTGCCCTCTGGCACTGGCAGCCATTCCCTGTGTCCTGTCCCTCCATGCCTTGTCCCCAGCCCCTCTCCAGCTCTCCTGGAGCCCCTTCAGGCCCTGCCAGGGGCTCTGAGCTCTCCCTGGAGCTTCTCCCACACCAGCAGGACCCCAAGAGCTGCAGTTCCAGTGATTGGAGCGATGGAGAAATCCAGAAGATGGAGTAATTTGGAGCAGCAGGAGAAATCCAGGGCCTTTTAGGACTCCAGGAGTCATGCTGGGATTGCAGTGAGGGGAAAAGCTGTGGACAACATTCCACAGGCTGATAAGGAAAACTTCACCTTTTCCCAAGGATCCAACCTAAACCTCTCCAGGGCTTTTTCCTCTTGTCCCGTGGCTCATTCCCTGGGAGCAGAGCCCGATTCCCACCTGGCTCAGGGAGCTGTGGGAACATCCCTGGCTCTGGGACTTCTTGGGGATGGATACTGGGAATGGCTCCCTGGGAACCAGAGCAATCGGGAGCACAAAGGAAAGATCCGTGCCCAGCCCCTGCCCTTGGCATTTCGGGGATGAGCTGGCTCGGGAGTTCTGCACAATAATGGGAAAATTAGAGACAAGAGCTGCCACCAGGAGGGATCTCCAAAATAATTCAGGGATGAGGAGCAGCACAGGAGTGGGCAGGAGCTGCTGATCCATCACCGGGAATTGCTGCAGGTGAAGCATCACCAGAAATGATAAACTGGGGAATGCGAGGAGGAGGAGGAGGAGGAGGAGGAGGAGAAGGGGGAAAAACCATCGGAAGGATGAAATTTCCAGGCAAGGAAGGCGCTGCTTCCCTCCCGGCCCCGGGGGATGGAGGAGCTGCGGGATGGATGTCAGGAGGGGATCGCGGATCATGGAGAGGCTGGAACGGAGCCACCGAGGAGTCAGGGCTGGAGGCGACGGGGACACCCCGGGGGGAGGGAGCCGTCGGCACGGGATGGGCGAAGGGAAGAGCCCGAAATCCCGGCTGTTCCAGCAGGAGGACTCGATGCAGCTTCCCCATCCCAAAAACAACCCAAAGGCAGCTCCAGAGCCACGGGAGCTGCAGCCAGGGGTTACCGGGGAGTCCCATCCGCAGCACCAGGGAATCATGGAATGCTCTGGGGGGAAGGGACCTCCCAGCTCCCCCCTGTCCCGTGGGCAGCGGTGTGCACAGATTTTCTGAGGCTGAGAGAGCCCTCAGCCTGGCAGGGGCTGAGCTGTTCCCAAGGGAAAATCTTTTGGGAATCTTCTCTCTCAAGGAGTGTTTTTTGTAAATAGGTGTTGGCTCTCAGAACAATGTCACACAGCTGCTCTGAGTGGGTTTGCTCTTGTTCCACCCATGGGAACAGAGAGGTTCCATGGCCAGTCATGGTGACCTGGATGGGAACACCTGACAAAAAGGGTTACAAACCTCAAAATGAAAACTTTTCTGCCTCATTAAAATCAAAGCCCGCTGCTGTGATTTAAATCCACTCTTCTATTTCGTGTCCACTAACAACAAAGGGGCACCTTCCCGGGTGTCCAGCTGCCCTGGGCATCCCTCTGGGAACCGGGAAAGCCCCGCCCGCCCTTCCCATCGGGCTGCTTGGAATCCGAAAGGGACTTAATGCCAAGCATTCCAGCAAATCTGCATTTCTTCCCGATGGGCACGAGGAGCTGGGGAATTAAATCGTTCCTCGGGAGGAGCAGCAGTGGTGGCAGAGGTCAAAAAAAAAGATATGAAAGAATCTGTGAATGGTGTAAAATGGGAACAGGGACCTGGATCAAAACGTGAGGTTAAGGACAGAAACAGGGAAAGAATTTAGAGGGGAAAAAAATAACTTATGGAGCATGGGAAGTATGAAAACTAGGAGTAAGTAAAGGAGGGCAAAAGGAGAGTAAAAGAGCAAAGGCCACTGTGTCACCACCCCCCTGGGGACGAGCCCGGGGCGTTCCAGGAGCAAAGGGATGGAGGGAAGGAGGCACCATGGAAGTTTCAGGCTGGGCTGGGCTGGGGAGAGCCCTGGCTCTGGGAGGTGATGCCAAAGGGAAGGGTCCTGCTCCAGCAGCCCCGTGCTCTGCCCAGCTTCTGCTTCTTCCTGGGGCAAGGAGCTGAGAGCAGTGAGGGTTTGTCTTTACAAACCGGCTGTGGGTAAAAACCAGCACTGAGAGATAACCAGCGGGAAGGGTTCCACTGACTGATGGATGGAAAAGGTATTTGCCTTTACAAACAAACTGTAGGGTTGCTGAGAAATGAAAATGGGTATTGAAGGGTGAAAGAAACAATGGGGGAAAACCACAGATTCCATAGGAATTAAAAATGAAAAGGGAGGGTTGTACATCCAAGGGGAATCTGAGGTATCAGGTGTTCTGGGAAGTCTGCAGCTCTCAGGTACCTCAGGCAAGGGGGAAAGAGAGAGGGAAATGAGCTGGGAAATTGGGATCCAAAGGAGGCTGCATCCTCCAAAAACTGGAGACACCCCAGGGGATGCCCCATGGCCTCTCCCTTTATTCCAATAAATATTTTTTTTATTCTCCTCTGTCTCCTCTCTGGACACAAACCCCTGCTGCCTGTGGGTTCATTTTCCTGACAGAACCAAGTGGGCTTCCCCAGCACCACTGCAAAAACACATCTCACCCTTGAGTCCCTCCTTTTGGAGATCATTTTATCATTTCCATTGACAGACGCTGACTTTTTCCTCCCTTTTTATTTTTTTCACACTAAATTATTTGCCAGGCTTTATTTTTAAACCTGTGGAACTCACATAACCTGAACTGAAAAAGAATATTTAAAGATATACATCTATAAATATATATTTCTATATAGTATCTATTATATATGTGAACAGATATGTAAATATATCTTTAAGCACACATATTTTTATATATACATATTTTTATATATTTTTTTCCCCTTTCCATCTGGAAAGCCCCCCTTGAACTCATTCCATGAACTACATTCCCTGTGACAGGGAATGAAGCAGGTTCCTTCCTCGATCCAAAGAAACTTAAATTAAGCTGGAAAAATCTCGGAGGAGAGCAGCTTCTATATTTATACAGCAAGGAGTGGTGCAAACACGAGGTTGAGGTTTTGCTGGTGTAAAACCGAGCAGATATTTCTAATTTTATGAACAGTCCAGAGAGTTTCTGCAGGAATATTTCCTGTACGAGCTCGTGCCTGAAAACATCCACGTGGTCCCTGCAGGGATTGGGAATTCTGTGACTTTGTCTGGGAATTTGCTACACACACACACACACACACTCACCCTGTGTCACGGTTTTAAAGCAGCTCCAAGCTGCTCTCCTCTCAATATTTGGTATTTTGGGTTCTTTCTGCATCCCTGAGCTGGAGCTGAGCCTGCCTTTCCCCCTGTCCCGGGAGTGATTCCATGGAACTGGAGGGAAGGGAGGAGTCCTGGGGAGGCTGGAGAGGGAATTCTGCCCCTGTGCCCCCCTCAGAGCTGCCCCAGCCCTGGGCTCCAGCAGCAGCAGCACCTGGAGCTGCTGGAGAGAGCCCAGAGGAGCCCCGGAGCTGCTCCAGGGCTGGAGCCCCTCTGGAGCCAGGCTGGGAGAGCTGGGGGTGCTCCCCTGGACAGGAGAAGCTCCAGGGAGAGCTCAGAGCCCCTGGCAGGGCCTGAAGGGGCTCCAGGAGAGCTGGAGAGGGGCTGGGGACAAGGGATGGAGGGACAGGACACAGGGAATGGCTGTAAGCTGGAAAAGGGGAGATTTTGGTGGGATCCAGGGCAGGAATTCCTGGCTGTGAGGGTGGGAAGGGGCTGGGCTGGAATTCCCAGAGCAGCTGTGGCTGCCCCTGGATCCCTGGCAGTGCCCAAGGCCAGGCTGGATCAGCTGGGACACAGGGAGCTGTCCCTGCCATGGCAGGGGTGGCTCTGGGTGGGATTCAAGGTCCTTTCCAACCCAAACCATTCCAGGATTCCGTGGAGATGGACAGGACACGGGGAATGGCTTCCAGCTGGGAAAGGGGAGATTTGGGTGGGCTATTGGGCAGGAATTCCTGGCTGTGAGGGTGGCAAAGGGCTGGGCTGGAATTCCCAGAGCAGCTGTGGCTGCCCCTGGATCTCTGGCAGTGCCCAAGGCCAGGCTGGATGGGCTTGGAGCAGCCTGGGACAGAGGGAGGGGTCCCTGCCAGGGCAGGGGTGGGATGGGTGGGATTTGAGGTCCCTCCCAGGAGCTCTGGGATCCCAGGGTGGTCCCGGGCTCCTTCCCTCCTGCCCTGGTGCCCCCTGCTTCCCCCAGCCCCTCCCTGCGCTCCCAAAGCTTCCAGCGGGACATTCCCGGCTCCCCGGGAGCAGGGAGGAGCTGACAAGCTGTGAAATCATCCCCGGGGAGAGCGAACGCGTTCGCTCCTCTGCCAGATAAGGAATTCCTTATCGGAGCGTGCCTTGTTCTGCAGGAGCGCACAAGTGCCTCCCGCCAGGGATAAATGCGGTGTTAAACGCGATGCTCTGACCTACATTTTATGGATATGATGTCTCTCACGCTGGTAATGAGCACAGAAACCTTGATATATTAGCACTTCCCAGGCAACGTTTTTCCCTGCTTCCCTCTTTAGGATGCTACGGAGCATTTCGGGAACAAGATGGATTTTCTTTAATTTCTGTGAAATATTGAACCCTCTGTAAACATTTCCATTTAAAAAAAAACCCCAAAACTAACAGGGAACACTCTTTGATAGGAATATTTTCCTTTTTTTTTTTTTCTTTTTTTTTTTTTAGTTGGAAAGTGCTCATGGATTTACAGACAAAAACACGGATTGGAAAAATAACAACAGGGAGCCACTTTGTCCTTCCAGTTCTTCCTGTTCCAGTCTTGGGGTGTCCAGAGCCTCATTCCCAACTGGAATGTGGCACTCTTGAATTTGGGAGGAATTAGGAGTGGATCATCAGCTCCTCATTCCTTCCTGGATGAGCCAAAACTCGGCATAAAAACGGGAATGTCCCAAAGAAATCCTCCCTTTTCCATGAATCCCTTCCCAGGCACCCACAGATGCTGCCAGGGCAGAGTTTTTCCATCTGCCACGTTCCTGAAACACCAAAGCTGAGGGAGAAATTCCCGGGAATGAGAGGATCCTTGGAGGATCCTGGTGCTCCCTAAATTAGCAATTTTTTCTCTC
>VWYI01013816.1:12103-24470 GCA_013399455.1 Anthoscopus minutus | reverse complement strand
TTAGCAATTTTTTCTCTCTCACTCTTTTTTTTTTTTTTTTTTTCTTAAGTAATTTATTAAAATGTATCAAGAATAATTATACTTTCTTCAGAGTGGTTTCAAGCCTCCCATCCTTAATTACTCCAGTCTGCCTTCTCTAATTACTCCTGGCCTGCTTTAACGAACTCCCGGTTCCTCAGGGTGTCCTGGGCCCTGCTTTGGGGACGCTGGGATGTCCCAAGAGACCCAGAGCCTGCATTTATGGCCTGCCCAAAATTAGTCAGTGCAAGGCTGCCTCCAGATCGTGGAGGTTCTCGCTGGTTTTCCTTTCTTTAATTAAAGGATGCTGGAGCCCAGGAGGGGCTGGACACCCCCTGAAGCTCCTCTCCCCCCCCAGACCCCATTTCTACTTCACCTGTGGGGTTCTCAGGAAACCCCAGACGCTTGCAATGCCTCTGAAAGGATGCAAAAACCATTCAGTGTTTACTAAAATCTCCCAGCTGTTTCTGTCTCGTCCTTTTCTGGAGCAGCTTAAGCATCTCTGACCAGAATTCCTTCAAGCCTCTCCTCGGTCAGGGGCTTAATCCAGGAGCAAGAGATGAGAAGGAGATTTGGGTCAAGGCCTGCAAGAATCACTCTCATTCCATCAGGGCCCAGCTCAGCTCCTGCAGCCCTCACCCGAGCAGGAGAGGCTCCCTGGGGGTTAAAGCATCAGAGTTATAAATTCCATACAATAATTCCATCAAACAAACCTGAGCCTCAAAGCCTCACTCAGCTCAACTGGAGAGACCCAAACAAGAGCCCAGCTCAAGTAATCTTTTCCATTTTTAGAGGAGAGCCTGGAGCAGGGAAAGAAGCCCCATTTCCTGCAGAAATTACTGGCTGGGAAATATTCTCTGCCTTTCCTCATGGCTCCTTTCCAGGGGCTCCGTTCCATCAGGAGCCTTTGCTGTCTCTGGCAGGGGCTGCCCCGGCTCCCTCAGCTGCAGGGGCTGGGAAGAGCAGCGGGAAGCTCCTTTCCACCCCTGGACATGGATGCAGAGCCTGGATGGGGACAGGGCACCCCGCACAGGATTCCTGGAAGTGAAATCCAGTTGGGATTTGGGGCAGCACCGGCTCTGCCTGCAGGGGTTCCCTGGCTTCCAGGAGAATCACAGGGTTTGTGGGGAATGGTTTGGGTGGGAAGGGACCTTAAAGCTCATCCCACGGGCAGGGACACCTTCCCCTATCCCAGAGTGCTCCAAGCCCCATCCCTGGACACTTCCAGGGATTCAGGGGCAGCCACAGCTCCCCTGGGCAGCCTGAGCCCCCGGCAGTGCCAGCTCCAGTTACCCCACTCCTGGAACCAAAGCACCTGGAATGTCTGAGCACCCTGGGGAGCCCAGGACTCAATTTGTGAGTCTGGAGGGCCTTGGAAAGGCTCAGCAGTCATGGCCTGAGGGGATCCCAGAGAGGCTCTTCCCCCTCCATGCACAGGGGCTGATCTCGGGATATGAGCAAAGGACAGACCTGGCACAGGGGAATCCCCAGTGGGACAGGGGAATCCCCCATAGGACAGACCCGGGACAGGGGAATCCCCAATGGGACAGGGGAATTCCCCATAGGACAGACCCGGGACAGGGGAATCCCCAATGGGACAGGGGAATCCCCCATAGGACAGACCCGGCACAGGGGAATCCCCAATGGGACAGGGGAATCCCCCATAGGACAGACCCAGCACAGGGGAATCCCCTGGGACAGACCCGGGACAGGGGAATTCCCTGGGACAGACCCAGGACAGGGGAATCCCCAATGGGACAGACCCGGGACAGGGGAATTCCCAATGGGACAGACCCGGGACAGGGGAATTCCCAATGGGACAGACCTGGGACAGGGGAATCCCCTGGGACAGACCTGGGACAGGGGAATTCCCTGGGACAGACCTGGGACAGGGGAATCCCCAATGGGACAGACCTGGGACAGGGGAATCCCCAATGGGACAGACCTGGGACAGGGGAATCCCCTGGGACAGACCCGGGACAGGGGAATTCCCTGGGACAGACCTGGGACAGGGGAATCCCCAATGGGACAGACCTGGGACAGGGGAATCCCCTGGGACAGACCCGGGACAGGGGAATTCCCTGGGACAGACCTGGGACAGGGGAATCCCCAATGGGACAGACCTGGGACAGGGGAATCCCCTGGGACAGACCCGGGACAGGGGAATTCCCTGGGACAGACCTGGGACAGGGGAATCCCCAATGGGACAGACCTGGGACAGGGGAATCCCCTGGGACAGACCCGGGACAGGGGAATTCCCTGGGACAGACCTGGGACAGGGGAATCCCCAATGGGACAGACCTGGGACAGGGGAATCCCCTGGGACAGACCCGGGACAGGGGAATTCCCTGGGACAGACCTGGGACAGGGGAATCCCCAATGGGACAGACCTGGGACAGGGGAATCCCCTGGGACAGACCCGGGACAGGGGAATTCCCTGGGACAGACCTGGGACAGGGGAATTCCCAATGGGACAGACCCGGGACAGGGGAATTCCCTGGGACAGACCCAGGACAGGGGAATCCCCAATGGGACAGACCCGGGACAGGGGAATCCCCAATGGGACAGACCCGGGACAGGGGAATCCCCGTGGCCCAGCACAGCTCTGGTTTCTCTGTGTCCCGGGATAACCCCAGGCCAGGAGAAGGTCCCAGAGCCAAGCTGCCACAAGGAAGCTCTGCCTTGGGGCTCAGCGGGCAGGGCTGAGCAGCTGCAATCCCATTTCCCTTTGCCCCCGGCTCCCAGGGCCATGGCCCTGGCACAGGGAGGTGAAATCCTGACCCCCCCTCCCGGGGCCTCCCCCTTCCAGTTGGATTTTTGGCTGTTTCTTTCTGTGCTTTTATCAGAGCTTTTCTGTGCTTTTACCAGAGGGCTCTTGTGCTATTTACTGTCACTGCAAGAGGCAGGAAAAGTCAAGGAAGCAATTTTCACCTCCTAATAATTCTTCCCCGTCGTGGACATGAGCCTTGAGTATTTTTTGACAACCAGGGGCGAAATTATTGGCTGCCACCGGGTCAGAAACCTCGCCAGCCTTCAGGGGAGCTGCAGCAATTCTCACGGGCTGGAAAGGTGTCAGGAAATCTTTGCAGCCAATTTGGGAAAAGCAGAGGTTTGAGCGAGTGAGAAACAGCAGATGCTGCAAACCCAAACTGGCAGCGCCCTTCAGCAGCCAGAGAAGCTCCGTGTCCCTCAGCTGCAGACTCAGCCCTCCATTCATTACCCAAGTGCAACCTTCTCCTCACAACCCATCAGCTCAAATTCCAGCTTTCCAAGGAAAGCCACAGTTCCTTCACTCCATTTTTCTCAGGAATGATCAAAAACTCCGTTCTTACCCAGCCAGGGGGAAGGTGGGGAACGGGCCAGGCTCGGAAACATCGGCGTTGTTCCTTCAGGAGCAGGGGCTGCCAGTTTAACCCATGGAAATACCGATGCTGGTGTTTGTGGTGTCTGCTGGGGGAGGCTGCTCCTGGGCTGGGCAGGGATGGAGCAGAGCTTTGTACCGAGCCCAGCCCCCTCAAAACCATCAAACAACAGCAGCCGCGGGTCCAGCCAGCCCTGGGCGGAACGAAGCGTGGCCTGCAGCCCCTGGCGATAATTCCTTCATCTGCTTTGCTTTGCTTTGCTGGGGGCCAGCTCCTCCTTTTGAATTATGTCTCGGGTTTTGTGCCCTGGCTTCCTCCTCACTGGCAGTGTCTGGGTGGCCTCAGCAGGGCTGGGGCTCCAGGGCTCAGCTCTGCTCTTGGGATTGCTCAGCTCCTCCTTTGCCCTCTGCCTCAGGCTCCAGCCTTTTCCCGGGATGTGGGAGCAGAAGGAGCCCCCAGCGCCACAGTCAGGGTCTCCTCTCCAGGGTGTCCACAGCACCTCGATCCCCTCAGCTCAACGTCCTCAACATTCCTGATTCCTTCAGTCTCTGGAACCCACAAAAAGGACAAACAACCTCAGCATCAAACCAGCCCCAGTTTGCTCCCACCGCTGGCGTTTCCAAGAGCAAAACCACAAATCCAAATAAATAAAGGAAGAAACTCTCCAGGCAGAGGGAATGAGGGACACCTGCTTTCCCTGGAGCCACCTGCAGGTCCCCAGCCTCCCTCAGAACCAAACTTCGTTGCTAATTAACGCTCATTAACTCTCCTGGCTCTTTCCTGCCACACACAATTCCTTGTTTGGGTTTTACTCACCCAGCCCCACGTGGGGACTGCTTCAGCATCCAGAATTGATGGCATCTTTCCATCCCTGCGAGGGCAAATGAAGAATTTGATGACAAATGCACCAATTAAGTGGGAGCAACTCAATTGACTCCAGTGGAGTTCCACTGCCTCGCTCCTGCTAATTCCATTAGGCAGCCTCTGGATGACATTTACAGAGACAGACCTCGGCCTCTCTCCCTTCACCGGGATATGGAAGTATCCCAAAAAGCCTCTGGAGGTGGGAATTACTCCTGGCTGTCTCTCCTGAGCAAATTTCGTGCCTTCTAAAGGCCACTGGCAGGTTTAATCCTTATTTTTAATTCATTTTTGAACAGCAGAAAACATTGAAACAAAGAAAAAATTGGAGCTAATTAGAGTATCCTTAAAAAAAATGAAATAAAAAAGAAGAAGGGAATATTATTCCCTAAAAGTCTTGCATTTTAAAGGAGACCTTTCAAGCTACAAGGCTGTGACAATGGAAATTCTAAGTTATTTTCACTTTTCAAGGAATTCTTCTGCTTTCCCTGGAATGCCCTGGACATTCTGCTTGGTCCCTCAGTGCTGCTGCCCCTTCCACTGAAAATGCTTCTTCCTGGTAGACTCCAAAGCAGAATAAATTTGGTTTTTTAGCTTTAACTTGCACTAAGACTTCATAACTCCTTTAAAGATAAACCAAATTATGTGAGTTTCACCTGAAATCAATTGGAACAGACGAGGCTGTAGCAAAAACCTTTATGGATCCATCCTAGACAGGTCTGTGTTCCTAAAAATTATATTGGGATCTCTCCAAATTCAAGGATGGCCTAAACTGAACACCTCATCTTGCTGCCCCGTGCTCTCCCATGAGAAAAACCAGCAGAATCCCAAAAATCTGAAATTGCTGTTGGAAGCTGAGCATCCCAACCTGGATCCAGGTGCAGCCCAAAGCCCCGTGATGGACAGGGGATGCTCAGGGTGTTTGCATCCCTGAGATCAGGAACAAAGGAGCAACCCCACAAAAAACCAGGAGCATGAGCCAGCTGCTCGTGGGACACAGGCACTCTGAGAAATCCTGAAAGAATCTTAAAGGAATCAGGGAAAAACTCCCCCTCCTTTCCCCATAACAGAGTACCTCCTTTCCTGGGCAGTGGCAGCTCCTGCTGAGCTCCAGCTCCATCCTCCCCTTCCCAGGCTCCTGCTCCCAACATCCNCCGTCCCCATCACCCATGACGGCAGCGAAGCCTCTCGGGTTTCTGCTCCCATCCCAAGAAAACATTTCCATGGAAGGAGAGGCTGAGCAGAGCTGGGGGTGCTCCAGAGCAGGAGCTGGAGTGTGACCGTTCCCTTCCCAGCTGGAATTCCCTGCCCACGGGAATTCCTCACTCTGGGGATGGATTTTCTCCTTTACATGGGACAAGTGGAGCAGGAAATGCCCCCTGGAGCTCTGCATCCACACTTTGCTGGGCAAAGCAGAGCTGCTCGTTAACCAGTTCAAAGCAGCAGAAATAACATTAATCGTGGAAAAATCAGATCACAGAAGGAAAATTCCGCTTTTCTGGCTGTACCTGGGCCACACAATTAAGGATATTGGGAGGAATGAACAATTTTATTGCTCTTCTTTCCCGCTTGGGATGGTGGAGAGCGGGATTTGAGGCTGGCACAGACAGCCCTGGCTCTGCAGGCAGAGACAGAAATCCAGAGAGGCCCCAAACTCACCAATATTCCCATGAGACACGGATCCACTGCTGCAATTCCCCACACTGGGAATCTGAGCAAGGGAAGGCTCCATGGCCTGGCTGCGGAGCCTGGGAGCTGCTCCGGGAGCGCTTCCCATCCCCAGGCCCATCCAACCCAAGCTCCAGCTCGGATCCAGGGCTGGCCACGGGCTCCAGCCTGGTGTCCCTGGAGTGAGAGCTCCCAGGGAAGCAATCCTGCTGTTATTAATAATTTCTGGAGCACGTGGAAGTGGGAGCTGTGGAGACGTGCTGTTTCCACAGAAACTGGAGGCACTGGAGGTGGGATTCTCCCAGCACAGGCACGACCTCGGAGCTGCTGCTGTGCCCAGAGCAGCCTCCCCTCACCTCCAGTACCCATAAACACAAATAAAACCTCATCAGGGAGGCGAGGAGGGCGGAATTCAGCCTGCCCTGGGAAAACAGTCTGGAATGCTCTTCCAGAGTGGCGAGGCACCGGGATTGCTGCTCCCACAGCTCCGGGCTAACAAAGGCTGCTCCCTGTGGGCTGCAGCCGTGCCAGGGCTCCTGCCTGTTTAACTCTCCAGCTCTTCTGGCTTCCGTGGTCATTTCCACACATCCCAGCCCCAGGAAGCTCAGCAGCAGCAGCAGCTCCGGGCTGGGGCTGGGCAGACCAGGATGTGCAGCTCCAAGGACATTCCCGGCTGCTTTCCCTCCTGCCACCCTCCCCGCCGGCCACACGGGAGCTGCAGCATCCCGGGATGCCGGGGAATGTGGGGAATCTACGGGAATCAGCAGGAAGGAGCCCTTGTCCCTGGAAAACCGGGCTGCTGTGGCCACCAAGGAGAGGGAGTGGCTCCCACAGGAGCGTGGCAGTGCCGGGCTGGGAATGAGACAGGGCTGGCACTGCACACTTCCAGGGATTCAGAACCACTCCAGGATGGAGTGAAACCACTCCAGAGTGAGCCCCTGGCACCCAAGCAGCCAGGAGAGCACTTGGGAAGCGGTGGCTCTTGAGGGAAAAGGCTGATGAATTCCCAGTTATTCCAGGAACAGTGTCAGGGTGTCAGCCCTGCCGACAGCTGGGACCAGTCTGGGATCTCCCATTTTCCTGCTCTGCTTCACATAAATCAAAGCCCTGGAGCAGAGACGTGAGGGGAGGCCGAGCAGCTCAGGAGGGCCCACTGGAATGACAGAAGATGTGGAGCTACAGCCAATAAATCCCAATTTTAAATTCAACTCCACCTCTAAACCAGACTGCAGCCATCACTTGAGCTGGGAAGGGAGCGGACAAACAGACCCGGCCCAACGTGTCCTCGCTATTCCCACATGGAATAAATCATGGCCTGGCTGCTAAATCACAGCCAGGCCCTCCCCAATCCCGATGGTTTCTTCAGCACAAGTGACAGCTGGAGCAGATCCCAGTCAGGATTTTCTCAAGGAGAAGGGCTCCTGAGCCGGGGTGGGAGGCGCAGCGGCTCCGATGGGAGCCCTGAGGGACAGAGCTTGTTTGGCAGAACATATGTTCCTCTGCATTTCCTGCATCTGGGGATTAACAAAGTCAGGTTCATTTAGGAGGAATAATCAGGAATACTGACGCTTTGTCCTGAGGATTTGGCTGTGGAACAGCTTTTCCCATTAAAATGGGATCGCTGGGGGCAGGAATCTGCTCCAGCAAAACTGCCCCAACTGCTGGGGAAAATACCTGGGGGGAGAAATGGATAAATCCATTTTGGTGCCTGGGGGGACTCCAAGGAGGCAGCTTTGCACCCCGAGTTCCTGCTGGAAAAGATCAGGTCTGTGGGAGATTCCCTGCCCATGGAACGTGAGGGCTTTGAGGTCCTTCCCAACCCAACCCAGCCCAGTCTGGGATTCTGGGATTCTCCAAAACCCGGCCCTGCTGCTGCCACAGCTCCTGCTGAGCTGCCCCTCACCCAGCAGCTTTTCCCTCCTTTCTGTCCAATCCAGCTGGAAATTCTTGCCTGCTCTCCTGAGCCAGATGTAGAGGATGTTTGCCACACAGCAGATTTCTCCCTCTGGATGTTGGCCAGAACCTCCAGATTTTTCTGAGTAGATATTGCTGGGATATTGGGATGAATTTCTTCCCTGGGTGATTCAGCTTTGGAAAGGCTGCTCAGGGAGGAGCTGGACATCCCTGGAGGTGCCCAAAATCCAGCTGGATGTGGCACTTTGGGATGTATTTTAGCAGGTATGGGGGCGTTGGTTGAAGGTTGCACTTGATTATCTTGGAGAAATTTTCCAACCTTAATGACTCTGTGGCATTCCACTGCTTTTGGGAAGGGCTTAAATCCTAAATTACTGTAAATTCTCCCAGTGGCCAAATGGAGGATGAGTGCTGTGGGCTGGACAGGGATGGAAGGAAGAGATTTTGCATTCCAGAGTGACTCTGAGCAGAATCAGACCTCACCCCTTTCCCACCTGTCAGACAGGGAGGGGTGGGAGCTCTTGGCTGATCCAGGCCTCTCTCCACACGGATATTTCTGTTTCCTATATTATTTTCATTTGCAGCACCACTGACCACACCAACACAATGCTTAGGCCTGGACTTAGCTGGGCTGGGCTTAGCTGGGCTGGACCCCAGTCCGGGATTGCTGTCCCAGCAAACCACTGGAGATGGGAATGGGAAATGCAGCTCTGGGGAGCATTCCCAGGAGGATCTGGCAGCCCAGGCCTGTGCAGGGCTGGGTGAATTCCAGGGGAACGTTCCTTGCAGCAGGACGGAGGCGACGGCACAGACCCCACTTATGCTAATTAAACTGGGAGAGTTCATTAGGGAAATGGTAATTGCACCCACACGCTCTGAAGGAAGGATGAAGCACAAAACCTGGTTTCAGGAAAACCACAGCTCCCCTGTTCCCAACAGCCTCCTGTGAGAGGATCAATGTGAGGAGCAGCATTTCCAAACCTGAGCGCTCCGGAGCTCCCTAACCCATCCCAGCTTTCCTTCCCACCGCGGATGTTTGCTCTCCTCAGACCCATGGAATCATTTGGGTCGGAAAAAATCTTCAACACCACCGGCTCCAGCCCCTGCTGAGCCCCTGGAGGGCCTGGCAGTGCCGTGGGAAGGGCTGGGTGGCCTTCGGGGGCTTTTCCAAACCAAATCCCGCGGCTTGGTGTTTTTCTCGGGAGCTGAGCGCGGTTTCATCCCCACAGCTGTGGTGAAGATGTTTATTTGTGCTGCCGTGGCACTCCAGGCTCTGGACTGGGATCCAATTATGTCGAGTGCTCCCGGATTTAGCGAGGGATGGAGCGGGGGAGCGGTGGCGGCAGAACGAGCTCCTGGCAGAGGGCTGCAGCTCCTTCCTGCTGGATGCCCCTGGGGAAGGGCAAGGTGAGACAGCAGTTTGGAAAAACTAAGGATTTTTTTTGGGAAAATCAAAGGCTACAGTTGCTGAAGTTAGTAAACAGTTAACAGAAGGCGATCCTAGATGAGCTATCACAGACTCCGTAACTCACCTGCTTGTCAGTTTTGTGTCTACTTAAGCTGTGCTTGTAAATGAAAAGCAAAATGTGGTGAATATAGGTGAATAGGTGAATAGGTGAATACAAGGACACGAGGTAACTGCTGACATCCCGGCTATTGGGGCACGAGAAACCAGAAGTTTTCCAAAGATTCATTTCTCACACATGCATTGAAAAGGTGAAAAGGTCAGAATGAGGAAGAGCCATTTTACTTCCTCATTTCTGGTGACCCCACCCCAGAACAGACCCCAGACTCATTTTACAGAACAAAACACACATGCTTAATTGCCTTTTGCTAATTAGCATACAAAGCAGAGAAGAGGAGGTGACAGGGATATGGATCTGCATTTGTACTTTGGGTGTTCAACACTTGTGTGAATAAAGGGCTTTGCACTCCCCTGTGAACTTTACAGAGCATCGTAGGGAATTATCCCATGCACTGTAATAAACATCCACTTTCTAACTTCAGCTGTCAGAGAGCCTTTTGTCCATCCCATTGGATATCTGTATCAGATCAATATTCATATTTTAATAAATCAAAGGATTGCAGCTCCTGCAGCCAGCGAGCACAGGCACCTGGGAATGCCAGCACGTGTGGGAGCATCCCAGCACAGAGCCTGGCAGCTGGAGGAGCCCTGGCAGCAGTGGCCAGGAGCAAAAGGCATTCAAAGGCACAAAACCAATTATTAAAATGTAAAGACTTGAAAAAAACCCTGACATTCTAAAAAAGAGAAAAGAAAATAAAAAGGAACAAAAACCCAAGCCAGGACAAGTTACAATAAAAGACAGCTCAGGGGGAAAATGCCTTTGGAGCCAAGTTGGGCACATTAAGGCCTTGGAAAACATCAGGAACATTCACCTTGCTCTCAGCAATTGTCTGCAATTTTAGAGCTGAGGTTTCTCACTGTGAGTTCATCTCTCCTTCAGTGCTTAATGAGATAATTCTAAGCTGTAAAAGCTGCCAGAAAATTGGAACGAGGGACTTTTCTGCACTTCGGTTCACAAATACTCACAAAGGCATAAAACTGGGATTGGAGCTGCTGCTCTCCATTGTTTCCCATGGCTGTGCACTCAGGGTTAATTAATTCCCAACTGGAGAGCTCCGTGGTGAAGTGCAGGGCTGCTGTGAGCACAGGGCGGCACCTTTGGAAATTCCACCAGAAACGAAGCGCTGGCAATAAAAACCCATCCCATCATTCTGCTGGGAGATGCCATTTGCTGCCACCACACTCCTGCGGTGCCACGCTCAGCCAGGTGCTGAAATCCATAATTATTGGGCTCTGAAGGCTCGCAGGTTGCGGATTTGGGCACGCAGAGATGTTTCTGCTGCTTCCCCCGCAGCAGCAGCGTCAGGCACGGTGAGCACTGGGGACGGCTGGGATCTCTGGATCCATCCCTCTGCTTTCCCCCCGGCTCCTGGGAGGCTGCAGCGTTCCAGGAACGCATCCCATGCAACCCGGAGTCCCTAAGGTGGGAAAAGATCTCCAAGACTCCGAGTGGATTTGCTGAAGTTTGTGACAAAGCCCAGAGCAAAGCCCCCGCTGCTGCTCGCAGGGGCTGTGTCCTGCTCGCTCAGCAGCAGCCCTGGCTGCGGAGCGGAGCTGGGCAGCAAATCCCGGCGGGGTGGAGCTCGGGCAGGGAGCTGCGAGCACCCCGGGCTGGCCCTGGCAGCGGCTGTGTCCCCGCGCCTCTCCCAGCAGGGCTGCAGCCGCTGCAGCCGCGTCCCAGCCCCGGCTCGGGGCTCCAGCCCAGCCGGGAACTGCTGCAGCTCCAGCCACCGCTCCCCAGCGCTCCTTGAACTCATCCAGAGAGTCCTTCCTAGGGCTTCCAGCAGCCCTGGAATCCTTCCCTGGCACGGGATGGTCCTTGGCCACTGCTGATGCCACGCAGTGGATTTGGAAGATTTCAGAAAAATGAGTTACAGGAACCTGAGGTTGAAACAAACCCCAACCAAATCCTGGGGATGAGGGGAAAAAAAAAAAAAATCCTCCTTTAACTTTTTGTCCCTCTCCACATGTCCCACGTGCCCTCTCAGCTCAGAGCAGCCACTTCTGGAGCTGCCAAAACAGGCCACACTTAGTTAAGAGCAATTTAAACATGACCTTGCTCCTGGTGCAAATGAAATCAAATCCATTCAGAAATCTGTTAACTGCTGGTGACTGACTCTGGGGAAGAGCTGACATCTCCCAGCCTAACCTATTTTTGAGTCTAGACATGCCAGATGTGTCCTGCCTCTGGTTCCTTGAGTTATTTCCTGCTATTCAGGGATGTATTACAGCATCTGTGACAAGCTACAGCGGATGAGATCAGTGAAATTCCGGGACTCTCCACATGATTTATGGATATTAGCAAGGCTCTCTTAAGTGATTTACTCTCGTCCAACCTGCTGCTCAGAGCTCAGCCCTGCAGCCCCAGCGAGCTGTTTTCCAGGGAAAAAGCTGCTCCCTCCATCCCCACAGCTCAGAATATCCCGAGTGGGAAAGGATCCACGAGGGTGCAACTCCAGCATGGTCAACACAAGAGAAATAAACCCAAAAGTACCTCTGAGTACACGAGACCCTCGAACATCTTTGGGCAGAAATGGGAGCCACAAAGAGAAGAGGATGATGTGCTGCTGTCATCAAACAGAGGCAGTTCTGACATTCCAAGTGGTTTTCCCAAAAAACTCCATTAGAGACTACAACTGCCTTGAAAATGCACTGGATTAGGTGCTTGGCACTTGCAATTATTAGGAATTACATCCTTGGCTGATCTTCCAGCTCTGCATTAGCAAAGGGATCCGTGAGGTGCTGGGGAGGGAGCAGCAGAGGGAGGGAGACACAGCCCTGCAGAGGGGACACACAAATCCCTGTCCCTGCACACACAAATCCTGTCCCTGTCCCTGCACACACAAATCCCTGTCCCTGTACACACAGACCCTGTCCCTGTCCCTGCACACACAAATCCCTGTCCCTGTACACACAGACCCTGTCCCTGCACACACAAATCCCTGTCCCTGCACACACA
>VWYI01013814.1:319-11069 GCA_013399455.1 Anthoscopus minutus | reverse complement strand
TGGATGATGGATGATGGATGGATGTGGGACTGGTGGATGGAGCTATCCCGTGGCCAATCCCTGCTCCAGGCTCCGCAGGCTGTGGGGTCACAATGCTGATTTGTGCCTGGGCCTGGTGTTCCCAGAGCGTCCTGGCGCCAGGCGGGAGCGCTGGCAGGGGCTCGGACACAGCTGGGGGTTGTTTGTGGTTCGTGGCCGTGGCTGTGCCGGGATCACAGGGATCACAGGGATCACATGCCTGCTTTCCCATGGCTCCGGGCACTCCGGGCCGGCGCTGGGGCAGGGATGTGGCTTTGTGGCCTCGTGGCTCGGGCACAGGGTCATGCCCTGGCCAGCCCTGCCTCCTAAAGGAACTTTGGAGCCTCAAATCCCTCTGGAGCCTCCTCCACCTTTGGGCAGGAATTTTGGAGCTCGGGTACTAATGTGTCCATGAGTCTCCCCATGATGGAGCTCAATGCCCCACATTCACCACCCTGGCTCACAGCCCCAGAGGAACAAGCCGTGGATTACCCATGGAAAACCCCTCAGGTTGGAGCCCTGGAGCTCCCCTCAGCCCTGACTGCAGCAGTGACCAGGAACACTTTGATTTAAAGCCCCACAGGAGGGAAAAAGCGCAGTCAGGAAGTGGCAGGATGAGAAATTTCAGGATGAAGGTTGATTTTGTAGCTCACGTGAGGATGGTGAGAAGCCCTGGCTGTGCCTGTTCTATGTCATTATTACTTTATTACAGATTGGTTTTATTACTTCAAAATATATATTTAATAATGAATTTCTGTCATTTGTGCTGAGCAGGAGCTCAGTTGTACCTGCTGCCTTCCTCCTCCTCCTCCTCCTCTCCATCCCTCTCCACCTTCCCCAGTGCCCTTCCTGTGGCCAGAGCTGTTTATTCTGCTGCATGTGCTTCCCATTTTTTGCTTAATCCCAATTCCCAGCAAATCCTGGAGAAGAGGAGCCCTCCACCCCCACATGTGGAAGCAGTCTGGGCACACAGAGCCCGTGCCCGGCTGGGAGGCTCCAGACAAGTGGTGGATGTGGGGGAGAAGGCAGCTAAAGGGAGAAAACCACGGCCTGTAAACGGGTTATTACTGCAACCACCCAATTAAGGGATCTGTGGGCTCTTTGCTTCGTTTGTTGTAAGGCAACAATTGAATTAATTAGGGAGAAACCTCCCCTCTGCTCCCATCCGCCGCTTGGCCCCGAGTCCGAGCGAGCCCTCCCGGCTCCATCCCATCAAATTCTCAGCTGAAGGAAAAGGGAGCCCCAAACGGGCTCCATCCCATCAAACTCTCAGCTGAAGGAAAAGGGAGCCCCAAACCCAGTGCCGCCGAGCCCCAGCCCCACCGAGGCCGCGCTGCCACCGTGGCTGAGGTGACGCCACTGAGCCGGGGCTCTGCCGACCACAGAACCTGCCTGGCCTGCCTGGCCTTCCTCCTCCTCCTCCTCCTCCTCACTGCAGCCTCTCCCAGCCCTCCTCCTCCTGCATGGCCCTGAGGATGGGATCCAACAGCAGCCTCAGGTCCTTGGCCACCTGCTCCTCCTCCTCCTCGCTCCACGGTGAGTCCAGCTGGGCGCCCTTGTTCCTCGGCAGCAGAAACACCTTTGGGTTTTTTGTATAAATTTGGGGGGTTTTTTTTTGGTGTTGTATTTATTTGAGTGATTTTTTTGGGTGAGGCACTGAACAAGCAGCTGGGGCTTTGCTGGCACCTCTGTCCTGGCAGGGCTTTCTGCCGTGGTTCTCCGGGTTTGGGGTGGTTTGCTCCTGTTTGATCTTTCCCTTTTCCATGCGGCTGCAGCCCTGGGCAGGGTCAGGGCTGTGCTGGGATGGGTTTGGGCTCTTTGCTGAGCCAGGTTTGTGGGTGCTGCTGGGATCAGCCCCAGGAAGGGGAGAAGAGCTGGGGGCTGCCCTCGAGCTCAATGTTTTATGCAACACTCTAAACACACGAACACACCGCTGTGTGTTTGTGCTGAATTTGTGTCTCCTGTGGGAGATGGATCTGCCCAGCCTGCTCTCCCTGGCCTCTCCTCACACCTGGCACACGAGGCTCTCGTGATGGTGGCCATGAGGAGCTGGGAGGTTCCTTGGTCCCCAGCAGAGCAGGGCAGGGGGGCCATGGGTGCCCCAAAATCTCTCCTGCAGAGCAGGTTTGGGCCCGGCTTTGAGGACGCAGAAGCTCCTGTGTCCTTCTGAGATGGGTTTTGGTGTCACCACACCGCCTTGGAGTTTCTTTCTGAGCAGGAGGTGTTGGAGCTCCAGTGAAGGAGCCAGGGATGTGATGGGAGCACAGAGTCCTGGGATGGGTTGGGTTGGAAGGGATTTACAGCCTGTCCAGTGCCACCATGGCAGGGACAGCTCCCACTACCCCAGGTTGCTCCAAGGTCTGCCCAGCCCGGCCTGGGTGATTCCAGGGATGGGGAATGGAGTTGAGATGAGGATGAGATGGGATGGGATGGGATGGGATGGGATGGGATGGGATGGGATGGGATGGGATGAAAGGATAAATCCAGCCTGGCTTTCCCGAGCTCATCCTGGGGCACCACGTCCATGTCCCTGCCCTCTGCTCAGAGCTGGTGGCACCACAGACATGTCCTTTGTAATCCCTGCAGTTAATTAAAGGCAGTCCCATGGCAAGGAAAGAAGAGGAGTTTATAAAAACCATTTGCAGGGTTCTTTTGAATCTCTCCTTCTCTCTCCCTGAGCCAGATGAAGAAACGTCGGGGTTTAAGTTGCTTGTTTAAAAATAAAAAGCCGGCGAGCAGCAGAAATCTCACGTCTCGTCTGCAATTTCCACACAAATAGGAACCCATAAAAGCAATAAACATCTTTGTCTCAGACATCGTTTTTTATTAAACGGGGGCGAATTAAATGATTGCACCAAGGCTGGAATGGGGCCAAATGGTGGAACATTTGTTTAGGATTAGGACAAGGAATCCTTGTTTTCTTTAAGGAGCTCAGTGAGTTTTCTCCTGCCCGGCTGGATTCGGACGAGAGCTGCAAAACATCCTGGGATGTTCATTCCAGCTCCTCGTGGCTTTGGGGGGCACAGCCTCAAAGTTTCAAAATGCTTTGAAATAATATTTATTATTATTATTATTATTGTTATTATTATTACTACTACTACTACTACTACTATTATTTCTACTACTACTACTACTATTACTATTTTCAAGACAGTGGGACAGCCTCTGTGATCCTGGGTTATTTTCCACAATGTAAACGTATCAAAAGGAAAAGAAATTAAAAAAAAAAAAAAAGAAAGAAAAGAAAAGAAAAGGGAAAATAAACCAGGAACAATGATTTTCCATTCCCACTGGAAGCAGTGAGTGCCTTTGGAACATGAGGAATGCATTACTCAGGCTATTGTAAAGTAAAATATAAAAACAACCAAAATAGGAGGACAAGGGAGAGATTAAAAAAAAAAAGGCCTCAGTTGTGAAGGGAGACACTCAAAATTGGGCTTTTATTCAGCAAACTCCGTTGTCAGGAGAGTCTGGGATCGCTGAATCCCGGGCAGACGGAGAGGAGGCTCCGGGCTTTGTGTTTCAGAGGCTCCGGGGTTTGAATTCCCAGTGGGGAGGTGCAAGGACTTCCTGCCACCCTGGCGGCCCCATCGTCCCAGCAAGGAGCATTCCCGAGGGATTCCCATCCCCAAGGGATTCCCATCCCTTAGGAATTCCCATCCCCGAGGGATTCCCATCCCTTAGGAATTCCCATCCNGGGATTCCCATTCCCGAGGGATTCCCATCCCTTAGGAATTCCCATTCCCGAGGGATTCCCGTCCCTTAGGAATTCCCATCCCCGAGGGATTCCGTCCCTTAGGAATTCCCATCCCCGAGGGATTCCCATCCCCGAGGGATTCCCATCCCTTAAGAATTCCCATCCCCGAGGGATTCCCATCCCTTAGGAATTTCCATTCCTTAGGAATTCCCATCCCCCAGGGATTCCCATTCCCGAGGGATTCCCATCCCCGAGGGATTCCCATCCCCGAGGGATTCCCATTCCCGAGGGATTCCCATCCCTTAGGAATTCCCATCCCCGAGGGATTCCCATCCCCAAGGGATTCCCATCCCTTAGGAATTTCCATCCCCGAGGGATTTCCATCCCCAAGGAATTCCCATTCCCAAGGAATTCCCATCCCCGAGGGATTCACGTCCCTGAGGGATTTGTGCCCCAGCCAGGAGGAAACACCTTCCAAGGCTCTTTTCTCCCGGGATTTGGGGCTCCAGCGCTGCTTTTCCCCGCTGTGTGTTCACGGCGGCTGCGCTGGGATGTGATTGGAGAGGCTGCGTGGTTTTTGTTAAAATAATTCCTAAAAAAGCCTCCAAACAGGAGGGCAGGAATGATGCGAGCGGCCCGGAGCCTGTCCTGCTCCTCCTGGCTCCGGCCAGGGCTCAGCACGGACGGACAGACGGACGGACAGAGGCTGTGACAAAGCCCCGAGCCCTCGAGCACAGCCCGGGCTGAGCTGCTCATTAGGGGATAATTAATTTGTTAATGAGCCTCGCTCAGGGGTCCGTCGGGCGCAGCACCCATCCGTGTGTCCGTCCGGCTGCTGTCCGGGAGTTCTCCCGCAGGAAAAGCGGCGGCTCCGCAGTCTCCGGAGCGTGCGTTGCTCCCGGGAGCCGCAGCATTCCCGGCTGGAGCTGGGGCTCGCTCCCGGGAGAAGCCAAAAACGCCGCGGAGGAAGCCCCGCTCAGTCCCAAACACCAAAACATCCCCTGCTCCCGTTGCTCTTTGCACCGCTCAGGAAATGTTTCAGGGAATGCTGCTCCCTGCATCCCAGGCTGGTGCCAGAGGATGCTGGAGCTGGGCTTGGGGCTCTGGATCCGATCCGTGGAAGAGCCAGGGACGCTGGTTGTTCCCAGCCCAGGGGTGAGATGCCAGACAGGGGCCGTGCTGCTTCCCTTTGAACTGGGAATGAGTGCGTGGGGACAATTTAGGGACAGAGCTCGGGGATTTCAGTGGCTTGGATCCGGAATAAACTCCTTAGCGGGATTTGGGAAAGGCTGAGCTGTTTTCCCTCGTTAGGGCAGAGACAGTGCCAGCCAGGGAAGCTGAAGGGTGAAGCAGATGTGCTGCTCCAAACCCCAGCCCTGGTTCTGCAGCCATGCCGTGCTTTGCTGGGCACTTTTGTGCCCAATTACCCTGAGCCCTGGAATTGAACAGATTTTTATTTATTAGCCCAGGGTCTGTTTGGAAAAGGAGGGAGCCTTCCATTTTATTTCCCGGTTTATTTCCCGTTTCATTTCCTGTTTTATTTCCCATAGCATTTGGAGACCACGCCAGGCTGGGAGGGGCAGGGCAGGGGCCCCGGGGCTGGGAGCAGCCCGGGCCAGAGGCAGGTGTGGAATGGCAGGGGCTGGAGCTGGGTGGGCTTAAGGCGACCCCAGCCCCAACCATTCCACGATTCCCTGATCTCCCCTGCCGTGCCAGGGCCCTCCCCAGAGCCAGCCTGGGGGAAAACCACAACCCCTGGCTCTGGTGGGTGGGCAGGTGCAGGCTGGCTCAGGGCACACTGAATTTGTGTTTCCCAGCCCAGATCCCCTCTCTGCCCGTGGGAGACCCAGAGCTGCTCCCAGTCTGTCTGGGCAAGTTCTGCATTTCCCATCCCCAGCCCCAAACTGCTCCAGAGCCTCAGTGACTTCCCAGGCTGTGTCTGGGCTGGCTGAGGAGCCTCCCGTGGTGGCAGCCAGCTGACCCAGGCACCTCCTGCTTGCGTAGGAACTTTTATAAGAAACTTCTGCAAAAGCCCAGATGAGCTCATGCTGATGAACGAGCTCGCTGGGACGAGTTCCCTTTCCATGCTGATGGATGAGGAGCAAAAAGTGACTCCAGAGCAGCCCTAAATAACAGCGAGCTGGAGCTGTCTGGGTTCGTAGCCAGGAACCAGAAAAGCCTCTCCTGCCTCGTTTTTAGCCTGTGACTAATTCCTCCAAATTGGGGATAGGTCTGGGCCTAAGGGGATGTGTAAATGCTGGCTGGATTCGCTGACTGAGCCCGCTCAGGGGATTTTTTGGAGCTACTCTGCAACTTCCAGGCTTATTGATGGGACCTGTTGGGCAAAGGCACAACTCTGAGAGTCTTCATGGAAAGGTGGACCTGAGAGAAATGTTTATACAGGAAAAAACCAATCTGAGGAAGGAGCAAAAGCAGCACAGCCCAGAGCCCATCCAGTCAGAGCAGAAATCACATCCCCAGGGTTATTTTCAGAGTGAAAGTGGTGAAAAATGGCAAAAAGCAGATTAACCTGGCAAAAATGGTGTGACAGCTACAGGCTGAGGTTTGGGACAGGGGGAAAGTCCCCACCTGCAGCCAGGGGATATTTTGGATGTTTAGCCCAGAGGTTTCTCAGTGCTCAGCCCGGGTGGGACAGCACAGCCCCTTATCCCCTCACAGCCGAGTGCAGGTTGTGCACAGGGGCCCAGCACAGCTGGGGGCTGGCCAGGGCGGCGTCTGGCACCTCAGGGTGACAAGTCTGGCTTCCTGTGGCCATTCTGGTGTCCCACAGAGGAGCTCAGCAGAACTGGGGAGCGTTTGCCCAGCCTGTGAAGCTGCTTCTGCTGCAGCAGCAGACGTGACCTCTGTGAGACCTGAGCCTAAAGGGAAACTGGAGTTCCCTGTCTGACCCCAGCAGCGTCTCAGGAGCTGCCAGAGCCTCCTGGGGCGGGGAGCACCCCCTCCTGTCCCCACAGAGAGGGACAGAGAGGGACAGAGAGGGACAGACCCTGTGGCGCAGGGAGGCCTCGGGTTTGCCCTTGGCAGTGACGGGGCTGAGCCTGTGGGACTGCGCTCCCCAAGGGCCACTTTCCCTCCCCACATTCGACTTCCCCAAAGAGAACTTTCCACAGCAGGGCCCAGCACAGCCCACGGGGCTGGGGCACATCCCTGGGCACTGTGTGGGTGCTGAGCCTTCCCAAGGACCCTGCAGGAGCTCCCAGCAGCGCTGCCGCTGCTTTACCCCCACAACCACGGCCACATTTCGGGCCAGGCTGTGGGAACAGCGCTGGGAAACGCTCCTGGGGCAGCACCACGGCCCCTCCAGGCAATGCCCAGGGACAGGGGTTGGGTTTCCCACCCCACCAGGATGGCAGCGAGCGCCGGCTCTGCCTTTGCCAGGGCACCGCGACTTTGCAGGGCAAGGAACATCTTTGGGCAGCATTTCCTGCAGCAGCAGCGCTCCCCTCAGCACGTGCGGGAGGATTTCCCTGTGCCTTGGAGCTCTGCCCGGGAGCCTTTCCGTGACAGAGCTGCTCCCAGCTCCTCTCCCTGCCATCACAACTCAAGCCCTGGTTTTCTGCGCCCCTCGTGCTTTTCTCGCTGTCATGTGTCTTTCGGTTCCTCTTTTTACCATCCAGACATTTCCCCTTTTTCTTTCCTTTGGAATTTTTTTTTATTTTCTCCCCCTGTCGCGTTTTGGCTTTGGAGGGTCTGGCAGCACCCCAGGCTCCGGTGGCTCTGCCGTGGGACAGGAGCTCAGCGCTCTGTCCCTTCCCGGGTGGGTTGGGCTGTGCTGGGCTCCAGGGAAGGTCTCTCAGGGGTTCCAGGAGTGCCATGAAACGCCTTCCACGGGGAATGGCCAGGCTGGAGGTGTCTCCAGCACGGAGAGCCCTCATTCCCTGCAGGACCTGGCAGAGGCGGTGCCACGCCTCCCTAAAACTCCCCCGAAACCCCCTGAGAGGGAGAAACTCCCATGAACCCGAGCAGCTCTGAACAAAGCCCAGCGTTTCCAGTTGAGCTCTGCACCTTTGGGCATTTTTGGAGGAGATGGGGTGTCCTTAGGTGCTCCATAACCTTTGCATGAATGGCTCCTTTTCTCTGCATAAGCACATTCTTGAAGGAGTGTTGGGCTCTCGCTCTGCTCTCACCCCAACCGTCGGACTCCTCTGTTCACTTGTTTAAATCAAGCATAAAGCTCTAACTGTTCTTTGAATATTTATGACCAGTTTTTATCTCATGCCATGCATACAAAACATACTTGATTCCTTTCCTAAAAGTTTTTTTCAAGTGCAAAGTTTTAAAAACATGTGGCTTTTATTGCAGGCAGGAATGAATAACAGCATTCCACCCACAACCACATTAAATGGAACAGTAATATTCATATGCGTAAGGGCAAAAGCTGCCTTGTTTCCTATTTGCAGCCGAACTCTGAAATTAATTAAGAACTAAGAGGATCTGATAGTCATTAGGATCTTTTAAGCAGGAGTGGAAGTGGCAGATGGGACCCACGCTCCGAGAGCGCGGCCGCGCTATCAATAGCACAGAGGATGTGAGCCCCGAGCGTGCTCCTCATGGCGGGGCTGCTGCGGGGAGCGGAGAATCGCGGCCCGAACAATGAAGAATGGCACTTTCGTGACTTCACAGCCGCGGCATTCACGTCAATCGCACTCGTGCTCCCGGGTCACTTCGCAGCTTTTGAAAAGCCCGTCTGACCCCCGGCCCTGCGCACGCCCGGCCGCGCCGTGCCACACCCGCAGGGACAGAGGGTCCCGCGTGTCCCCGGGAGGTGACAAATCCCCCGAGGGCAGCGGGGTCCTCCTGGATCCCCCTGAGCTGCCCCGGGGGAGGCGCGGGGCTCTCGCCGCTCCCGGCGCGGGCGGCAGAGGCTGCGGGTGCGGGCAGAGGCCCCTGGGGATGCTGATGGAAATGAGGGCTAGCAACAAAACCCGCAGGTCTCAGATGGGGACAAGCGGGAGCTCAGGCAAGCCCCAAAGCTGTCAGGGCTGTCACTGATGCCGATTTCTCCAGCGCAGCCCTTTGTGGTCATTCAGACGCTGCTGAATGAAACCTGGTCCCGGCAGCCAGGTGGGAATCTCGAACTGATTTCCCCTGCTGGCAGCACTCAGTGCCAGCACCTGAAACTCTGGCTAAAGCCTCGCCCTCTCCTCCTGCTGCTGCCCGAGCGAGGATCTCGGGCGCCAGGGCTGCGCACCCACAGCGAGGCGGGACCGGGCAGCTGCGGCTCCCGAGGGGTCATTGAATGTCCTGGCTCAGGATGCGACCTCAGACAGCAGCGCTGGGACTGGGGCTGGGCAGGGCCCCGCACTGCGGGATCCCCGACCCCAGGGCACAGCAGAGCCCGCTCCAGCAGCTGCTCCCTGCCCAGGACGAGATTTCCCTGATTTATATCAGGGGCAGCCGCTGCCTTTTCCTCCCCCAGTTTCCCCTCATTCCTCCCCCTGAGCCCCGCAGTTTCCTCCCGCAGCACCTCTGCCCCCAGGGCCCGGAGCTGCCCCGTGGGAGCCCGTTCGGGCAGTGACACTCAGGGGTTAAAAATTGTCACCACGGTGCGCCCCATCGGCCCCGGCATCTGCTGTTTGATTTATGAATGAATCGCACGCTCCCTCCCAGCGTGCTGCTCTCAGATCCCCTTCCCTGAGCTACAAAACAGATCCAGACACCCGCCTGGCCCTACTGAGCGCCGAGCTCCTGAGAGTTTGCGATGAATTTTTAATAGAAAGCTTCCTATGAGCCTCTGCTCTCGCTGCTCTGCCGCCGAAACGAGCGGCTCTGCTGCTAAAAGAGCAGCTCAAATGAATTAAAAACTACAGAGGAGCCTGTAAGGGAAGTAATCCCAGCGAGGAATGATTTAAAGAGCTGCTGACCTCCCCACGATGCGAACAGTAGCTTTTGAGTGTTTGTAAAGAGGCCCATGCAAATCCTGGGTCTGATACTCTATTAACCTCCTCGGGAGCGCGGGGAGGGCGGTGTTGGGATAATCCCCACGTGTCGACATCTCCCGGTTTGCGGAGGACCAGAGCAGCGGGAGCTCCGCCGCCGGTCTGAGGCTCTGCGTCCTGCTGTGCTGGAAAAGCAGAATTCAAATGAAAACTCCTCGGGCACGGTTCCGTGGGGTGCCTTTGCTCATCTGGGCACCCCTGGCAGAAGCAGCCACGGGGTTGATTTGCCGGGCTCTGCACCTCGGGAGTCTCCAGACAGTTTTGGGGCTGTGGGCAGCCCGGTTTGTCCCAGCTCTGTGGCTCGGGTCTCATTGCGAGCAGGGCCCTGCTGTGGGGCGAGGCTGCGCCCGCCACCCTGAGGGGACAGCGGGGCAGGGTGGCAGGGCAGAGGGCGGCGAGGGAGAGGGTTTTGGGGAGGGAGCAGGACGTGGTGCCCAGCACAGCTGCGACCGCAGCTTGCATGGTGCCTGGAGGGATCCAGGTGAAGCGTTCAGCGCCCGTTCCAACAGGTTGAGGGATCAGAGAAATATGTGGATGGCGGGGCTGTGACACAGCCACCGGATAAATCAGTGGCGGCGGGGAACGAGCAGTCCTGCGGCAGGGAGGCACCTCGGTCCCACCGGGACCCAGCCCCAAACCACCCCAAAGGGTGAGCGGCCCCAGCGGGGCTCCTCCTGCCCGTGCGGGGACCCCCGCCCACCCCGGACGGTGACAGGCGACACCGGCAGGGCCGCGCGGGGCGGGGGCAGAGGCGGGGTAGCCCCGGGGGTCGGTCCAGCAGGGGCAAGGACCAAGAGAAGCACCGGGGCTGGCAGGGCAGGAGGCGTCGGGATCGCGAGATGGGGCGGGGGTGTCAGCAGCCCGGGGAGTGTCAGTGTCCCGTGCCGTTCCTTCCCGTCCTTCCCGTCCATCCCAACCCGTCCCATTCCCTCCCGTCCATCCCATCCATCCCGTTCGTCCCGTCCCGTTCGTCCCGTCCCGTCCCGTTCCATCCCGTCCCGTCCCGTTCCCGTTCCGCCCCGGCGGAGCCCCGGTGCCAACCAGCGGCGGCACCGCGGAACTGCAGCCTCGCCCC
>VWYI01013809.1:77311-341515 GCA_013399455.1 Anthoscopus minutus | reverse complement strand
TTAGGAGATAAGGCATATTTAGCACTACAGAAGCCATTATATTTTAAACCCTCATTGAACTGGAATATGTGGCTAGATTTGGAGTAGGATTTTCACTCTTCCCAGTATTTTGACTGATTCCCACTTTACCAAATTCATCAGGCACCTTGGTAAACTTTAACTTTTGTTAAGCTAAAACACAGATTTTCTCTTGACAATAGGGAAATAAAGCTCTAAGTTTGCATTGTCATGAGGAGAAATCATGAGCCTTTTTCCTCCTGTTTCAAGCCTGAGTCATTCAGCAGTGACTGCTGTCTTTAAGTAGCTCTGGCCGCCCAAGAACAAAACCACAGCATTTTTTTATCCCACATAAAATCCCCAGAACAAGCTTCCAACAACTGGGAGCAGAGTTGTCTGATGTACAGATGGGTGGAAAGAATGACAGCACATTTATCTCACACAAAATTGAAGGAGAAATGTGGACACATTAAAAAGACACTCATTATAGTGATCTTTTAAATATGGGAGACATAAATCATAGGTGAAGATAAATTCACACTTTAAATTAAAAAATATTGAAAGTTTTTCTCTTGGCACTAGTGGATGTTGCCTCTTCGGACCCCATGTCATTCCACAATCCCTTGCATGTTGACTCAAACATTCAGACATTCCACCTGTGTAAAAATTCAGCTGCATCGGCAATCCCATGACCTATAGAAGCAACAGATTGAAAATAGAGGATCGCTTTTCTACCTTACCATTGCCCTGTCCTCTCCAGCTAGTTTTGCTTGCTAGTTGACATCACAGGAAACTGCATTTTGAAGGGTTTTTTTTAAGGTTTTATTTCTTGTGAGCATGGAGGGCTAGAAGAGACTCTCCAGCCACTGTACCCTATTTCTTCTTGGATCCACTTCATATATCCCATTAATTAAGTGCTTTATTGACATTCTTGATGTTCTTCACTGTTCCCTGCTTTCCTCCATTTTCCAGGAGAGGCTTTTCCAGAAACCAAATGATCTGGTGACTAGAAATCCTCAAGTTTTATTCATGGCCATTTAATTCACGTTCATTCTTGTGCCAAAGCTGTGCTTTAATTTATGTTCAAAAAATCCATCTTTAATAGATTTAGTCTGCATCCCCTCTGTACCTTCATTTTAGGAGGTAAAACCTTCCAGTCTTGCATGACTGCAGATGGTACAAAAGGTGCAGGTTTCATGACCTGAAGCTTCTGAAGAGTTGAATGTGAGGTTTTTCCCCCAACAAGGGTTGGGAGAGATGTTCTGGGGGTATAAATCCGTTCAATATTGTTGCTTCAGTGGAACTACATCATTTCCCAACACAGGGACCAGGAGCAGGACACAAAATTCTTGTTGGGGACTTCCTACATCCAATGAGCTGGGTGTGATGCTGAGTAACATCATGCTCTGATCATCTCTCTATATACAGCCATACCTTCACGTTGTCTCCTACATTTCTGGAGGAAATATGCCATTTTCTCCATCACCTGACTTCACTGACTGGTGCTTGCCCTTCTGGAAACTGAAAAGGCAGAAAGCTTTGCTGTTTGAAAGGGAAGGATAGTTAATTTAATGAGAAACCATAAATGGAAGGCTGTAAAACAGCATCTGGTAAAGGTAACCCAGTCCTCATATTCACCTTCCTGTGACATGCAAGGAAGAGGCAATACTGAAAATATAAGGTAAGATGTTGAGGAGGTTAATAGATTGATCATTTTTCAGTTTAGTTATGGGGGTTTTTGTGGTGGCTGTTCAGGGTTTTTTATGCAATACACAAGAAAAAGGTTGTAAACATGTGGGATTATAGTTTAAAATAATTTATAAAAGTGTAAAGCATCTGTGTGGAACAGCTATTGCAGAAATGATAAAAATTTTAAGGCTATGAAAGGAAACTTGTAAAACCCGGAGACCTGTAAACCTGTACATCACTGCCTAATTTTCACATGAATTGCCATTAGTTAGGAAGGAATAGCACAAGGTTTTGTCAATATCTTGTCACATAACAGATTAAGTGATTCTGTCTGACTGTGTAAGGAAGTACAGACAGACCAAGCTGCAATCAGCATCTCAAAGCACAAGGACTTGGGTACCTGCCCATTCCTGGATCATTGTGGTTCTTCTGAAGCTCCAAGCAATGGAGACAGTCTGGCAGGGTACAAGACATGTGCTCTGATTCCTTACACAGTTCTGTGGCTATAGCCACAGTGTAGAACTCTTAGAACAGAATGCAGTAAATCTTTCAGGAAAAAAAATTATATTTACTGGTGGTTTTCATTTATAAAACACTGAGAAAAAAAAATTAATCAGTCTCAATGTCCAAAATTGAGCACAGGCACTACAGCCCATTAGTTTAATGACCTTTGCAACACATTGTTTGCAAGGCTTTCTCTGTGTTTCTACAAAAATAGTTTTATAGGCACCAGGTCATGTTTATGGGCAGGCAAGAGGCTCTAGCTAGCCTTGTCAGTCCCCTCATCAGCTTCATGGGCTCATTATGGCCACCAGCTTTTGAATATTAATATGGTTTTATCTTTGTCAACTTGGAGACAAATACATTTCTTCCTCAGCCCACTCCCTTTGTCTCCTGCATCATCATTACCAGTATGGCAAAAACACAAAAGAGAGGAAAATGTTGAAAAAACACAATGCTGAATAGCCTAAACCTTCCAGAAACAGACAACCTTAACTTTCCCACCACTCTTTTAGAAGCAGTGAAGAGAATTGCTAATTGGTCTTCTTGGGTATAAGCCAGAGAGACAGACTGCTTCAAAATGGTAACTTACTGACCTTTTCATGGGTACAAGATTATTTATCCGGCTCTCATTAGGGAGACCTGTGGCACAGTCTCTTTAATAATGTAGTGATGGCTTTTAAAACTCATTTTCTTTCCAAAATTAGTTCTCATCTGTAATCTATGTCCTTTGGTTCATTTTTGAGCAGTGTCAATTTCCTGTATTAAGCAATCTCGGTTTACAAAACAAAGATTGGAATTCAACACTCCTTTCAGGTTGATTTTAAGGGTATACAGCTGAGTTGTTGGAGGGGAGGGGAAATGTAGGTCCCAAAACAATGGGATTTTGCCTGGAGGAGGAGCAGAGCCCAACTCTAAAGTCTTGCAGCTGCTTGTACCTGCCTGGTGCTTCCTAAACACAAATCTGCATCTGCTGCGGGTGCAGCAAATTCCACGGAATTACTGACGCTTCTCTTGGACTTCAATAGAAAGAAGTGATGCCACTCCTTCCTCTGGCATGGCAGCCTCACAGTTAAAGACCTGTCCCGAGGAGTGGGGGCTGCAGATTTAAGAAGCCTGGGGTACATAAATCAGAGGATTGTCTCGCTGGAATCGGGCTCACACGCGCCACCAAGTAACCAGTGTGATTAAGAGACACAAAGATAATGCTTCCTGAGTGAAGTTGTGTTTATCTCTGCCTACCTTGAGTTTGCAATTTAGCAAATACCCACAGTAAATTGAGGAGGTAAACTGTGCTCCCAGATTTGTCAGAATAGCTTCTACAATTTGGCACAAAAAAGAGCAGACGTGTTGCTATATCTGGAGATAAGCAGCCAGGATCTTCCAGGAATTAGTTTCTGATTTTTTTTTTCTCCACTGATTGTGGTGCTCTGTTTTCTTAAGTGCTGACTCCAGTAAGCCTTTACAGAAAGACAATTAATACCTTGGAAAGCAGCCATCAGCCATCTGACAAACAAAGGTTCTCGCCAGGCTGTTTATGCATGGCAAAGGGGGACTCAGTTATAACACAAATTAAAGAGGACACTTGGTTAAAGTGAGGCTACTAAGGATGTATACATTTTATGGTAAATATATTGACAAAGCTGTCCTGCAGGGAAGATATTCAGTAAATTGGATTATCTACATTCTAAAAAGATTATCCACTTAAAGGCCTCTAGAGATTTGCTGGTGGAGTAAAAAGAGAGGGAAGATCTAGGCTGCAGTCTGACTAAATATTTTTTCAGTTCTTTTCCTGTGTTTAATTAAAAGAACATCCTCTTCTGCTCCTAATCACCATTCTGTGCCTCTGTGCAATCAGTGCCTTGTAGCACCTGTAGATTTACTTCAATATGTAATGATTTGCCAAAGATGCTTTCCTCTTCATCTCATGCTGCTCAGTTGACACCAGTGAAAATTGAGCCCTAAACACTTTGGAATTACTGGGAAGATCAGAACTAACCCAAGGCATTGGGGATGTTTTTTCTCATCTGTATAGTGAAAGCTGCAATAACCAATGTGGAATTTTGATATGCTAGGATTAAGTTGCCCTTGGGAGCAGTGTTTGTATAGTAGATGTTAGAGTCCTGTCACCTTTCATTGCTGCTCCATGAGGACTGAGATTTTCTCAGGAAAGGACTGTAGAAAGAAAAGCTTCTTATGTCTTCTCTGTCCTGCAGTAGCCACGCACTTCTTGGCAGCAGTCTCCTCCTTCATTTTCCTACTAAGGGAAATGTATGCCATAATTTGTGTTTGAAAGGGGCTTGTAAAAGAGGATTGCGTGAATTTTTAGCATGTGACTCATTTAAAATTAAAGGTAGCTTTCCACTAAAACCCTGTACCTCTCCAGTAATTTAGAGAGTGAATTTTAAAATATTGTAAGGGGGAGTTATAGGTTCCTCTCCTATTGCTTTTAATTTTTTCTCGGCAAAGTCCTTTTATGAAGTGTAAATGCAGAAATATTGGAAGTAACAAGGGCCTTGCATAATCCACCTCCTTCATTAATCATGCTTTCTATTTAACTATATGGAATAGTTTTTTAAAGGCATTTTTGTGGAGCTTTCTTGTGACAGCTGTTATTTTTAAGTTACTGCAATGTCAGACCACTCTGAATCCTGAGATGGAACAGTCTTGACATTTCAGCAACTTTCCCAAATTGGCTTCTTGAATATTCACTAATGCTACTTTAATTTTTCCCTGCATATGAAGTATTGCTTTCTATTACAAGATGAGACAGATCAAAGTTGGCTTTTCAGCATCTGAGGATACCCAGGTAGCATCCAGATAGCATCTCAGGGAGCTCAGAGCAGTACTTATGCAAGTGAATGACTTTTTTATGGACTTATGTGTCACCCTGAGTTCCCAAATGTAGGATTTAGTTGTCACATGGAGGCCTTCCGTTTCAGTTCAAATTATGAAACCTGAAAGACTGCAACTCTCCTGAAGTAATCTAGGTTCATAAAAAATCTTCATATGAACAATGTTACCATTTTCCAGTCTCAACCAGTCCTTTGATCACAATTCAGCTATTCAGGAATGATTCTGTTAAAAAAAAAAAGTCACTTCTAATAATAAAAGAATGTTGTTCTAAGTTCCAGGATAAAAAAAACCTTACATATCCTATGTTCCTTAGGAAACCAATATTCGCAGTGAAAGGTTACCTTCTCTGCCATCTCTTATATTAAAAACACAAAGATATAATCAAACTTTCAAGAATGCAGCTTTTCTCTTTGTTTGGCAGGGTAAACACGATATGTTTTGTTGTCTGGAAACAGCTCCCAAATATTCAGAAGCCAGTCCAGTCCAACTCTTCCCTCCAGCACTCAGCCCTCCTTTCAGCCATCAGCAGCCACCAGTCATCTCCTGCTGCGTGGCAACATCACATTTTTCCTACTGCTCTGGATAACAAAATTTGACTAAATTAGATGTGATTCATCTCTGTGGATAGCTGTGACCTCACTGGCTGTGAGCACAGGGCTGTCCTTCAGTGTCAGCAGTCAGGTGGTGTTTCATGGACAGGAGCCACAGTGCAGAGGCCAGTGATGGTTGGTGCCGTGGGAGGGTGGAAGGTATTTAAGGACAGAGACTTGGGTCCATTTCCAGCTGCACAAACTGCTGAAATGTTCCCATGGTTTTGGCTCCTCACTATCAATAGTGCTGGGGTGTAAAATGTCCTAATTCTCACCTAACTTCATCAACTAATTTCCCCTGGAATGAATGTTTCTTCTGTTATAGTAGAAGGTTAAAATTGTGGTGGGTTGATACTTTTGTCATAAAACGGCTACTATGAAAATAATTATCCCGTGTCAGTGCAGTTGATTTCTTAGAATATTGTTGGGGAATTAATATGGACAATTTACTGAGATCATCAGGAGGCACTGTGTTGTCATCCAAGGTATCATCTCCATTTTCCTCTGTGGGGCAGGTTTCAGCATGTACTTTGGACAAAAACCTTTTTAAATTACAATGTCAAATTTCCTACCGGGATATCCCACTTTTGTGGCTAAACTCCGCCTTTTGTGACAACCATTTTAAGCTCAATGTTCTTTCTTCTTCATTAATTGCCGCTTTCTTTCCAGGGCAGGCTGAATAATCTTCATTTTCTCTTCCCCTTAGGTTAATATCAAACACTGGCCTTCGGTTTTTGCCTGCTGTCCACAAGGTTAACTCTTTCCAGAAAGTTTTGCTGTAAGTTTGAATGTTTGCTTTTCACTTTTTGAAAGCTGCCTTTGAGTGTTCTGCTCCAGCAAAGCCTTTCAAGACGTGATTCCCCATGTGTTCACTTATGAGCTCCGCAGCGGATGTTGATTGTAATTTTGCAGGCATTGATGATTATGTGGCTCAGAAGGTCTCAGTTCTCTCCAGACCTCCTTTCTACAAAGCCATGGAACTTGCACTTTAAAGACCACTCTTCCTTTAACTGCAGTATGAGCACGTTTCCAGGTGGCTCAGGGGACAGATAACAGCCTTTGATTCCTCTTTCAGGAGTTGAAATCCAAACCAGGATGGTGGCAGCGGAAATTTGTTGCCACCCGTTGAAAGTTTTCTAACCTGCATGGGAAAAGTCACAGATCTCAGACCTGAGTTCCATCAGAAGTGGCCACATCAGAGAGAAAAGAAAAATAACAAAAATTAAATTTTTTTTTAAAAATTAAAAGTTAAAAAATAAAAAAACCACCAAACTCAGGGAATTATCTACCATACCCTTTTCTGTTTTCTCCTGGCAGTAAAATTGTCCAGAGAATGAAAATTTTTACTATGGAAAATTACAGTGCCAAAAAGAAAAAAAAAATTGGGCAAAATTATTGGTGAAAACAGGCTGTAAATTTCCTAAAGCACTTCTTCTGTATAAAAAATGTATATCAGAAAAACTTGGTTTCTTTTTCACTGAAAAATATTTTAACATACGTTTCTCAATCAGTTCTTAGTCTAACTGAAAGCATTCTTTTGGACAAGATTTGCTGTTAATTCACACACAAAGTTCTGTATCTTCAGATCTTTGGTTAGAAGATTTCAACCTGCAGAAACATTACTCCTGCAATTATTAATGGCTATCTTAGTAATAGCCATTAATATCAATAAAAATGCATATAAAGCATATTGGGGAGTGCCTGAATGTAGTATACAGACATATAAGATAAGAAATCCATTTCAGGGATACATTTGATGTATGTAATTTGAGAATTTCAGCTCATTGTTCCTCGAAACCATCAAGGAATGCAACAGCTGTGGTGCTACAGAGACTTTCACCTGTACATCTTTGTGTTTATCATCAGCCTTAACTAGACAGGAATTATTGTGTCCTGAACCAGCAAGAGCTTTTAATTTTTTAGGTGCAACTCCTCCCTTCCCTATAAGAATAAATAGACCTTGATATTGACTGAGTCCCAAACTAGACCTCAGTGCAAACCTTGGTCCCTCTGAGGTCAATAAGAAAATTCCCCTTGGCTTCAATTGTGCCAATATTTAAGTTCCAAAGACTGGTCTTGAAATTTATAAAGGGCAGATCTTTACTAGAGGGATACAGTTTGCTTGCATGGGTGCTATGTTCCCTCCCCATTCCTGCCTCTGCTGCCCTCAGTTTGCTGAGTGAAGCCTCTGTGTAAGTGCCACACAGCGCAAAGCTGTGGCTCTATGGAGCTCTCAGCATGAGATAATTTCGGAACCATGCTTAATTTCAGGCTTTGCAGATAATTAATTTTCCTCTGTGCTTTCCAACAGAAACAGCATGGAAACAGCCATATCCCCAGTCTAAATTATGACTAACACTATTTAACTTCTTTGAGGCCTATATTGAGCCAGCAACAGGACGTCCCTTTTTTTTTCCTGTATCAGTCACAACTGAGGAAAGACAGAAATTCCTACTTGTTCGTTCAACAAACTGCACTGACAGGGGTCCTGCATTTAAGTTCTTAAGCACATACAAAGCTTATAAGCAACCCTGTTGACATCAGCTAGGGAATGATTCATGGGCTGGTAGGTATCCTGCTGAATCAGGCCAAAAAGGCTAATGGCTTTCCTCCTTCTGGTTGGGAGGCTGGGAGAAGGGGTGGCCTTGCAGGCCCTCAGATTGCATTTTCTGGGGAGTATGTTGGCTGGAGGAGCTACTTCATCCACCTCAGGGTTATAGGCCTGAGCTGTTATGCATTTTAATGTCTTCAGCCTATTTGGGAGGAAAGCATGGGGATGTTGGAAATGTTTTGCTCCAGCCTTTTTTATCAGGAATGTTTGTGCTCTGCAGGAAAAAAATGTCATGGAAACTTTGGTTATTACCCTCTGTCTGTAGTACTTTCTCAGATTGAATATAAGGGAAAAATACTGTACTTGAAGCAGCATATTGTATTGAAAGGCTTGCAGAAGTACAAAAAAGGTGTAGTTTCTATTGTATTTTATTTTTCAGAGATATTCAAGACAATATCAATATACGTACAATTGAAAGAAATTCATTCATGGGCCTGAGTTCTGAAAGTGTGATTCTGTGAGTAGACATAGCAAATTCATTATTCTCCTTGTTAGCTCATTTCTTTTTCAGAACAGGGTCGAGGATACCAGGAGATGGGCACTTTTTCATACACTTCCAAATTCAATTTGAGATTTTACATTTCTCCTTGCCCCCCGAGATCTCTATATGCTGTTTCCCTGCCATGAAACAAAGGATTACTTTTGGGGTTTTTTGTTGTGTTCTAGTCCTCCTCTTTATTTTAGAAGCACATCAGAGAGAGGATTTAGTAATTACCAATGCCAAGGTTAAACAGCTACAGCTACAGTTCCCTGTGATACAAATTGTGTTCAAAAGGATGGCACAACTCATAAATATTTAGTTAGACACATCACTCAAAGACACTTATTACTTGGGCAGAATGTATGCAGGTGTTGTGGAAATGTGGCTTATTTGTACACAGTGTTAATGCATCGGTATGGGTGGGTTCACAATGCAGTTTGGAGCTGCATGGTTAGATGACTCTACATTTGATTTGAATAGTCATGTATTTTAATGAACTAGCTGGCTTCTTTGATCCTTTCTCTCTGTATCTTAAAACATACTGTTTGCTTGCTAGCAAGCTGCCTTCCTTTCACTTAGCCAGTGGCCAGACAGGAAAAAATTCCCACCATTGTTTGTGTGGTTTACCTGGCACATGGAGAGAGAAAAGCAAGGTTTGAATTGACTGATTGAGCTCACGTTGATTCTGAGGGGAGCAAGGTCAGACCATCAATAATAAAGAGAGGCCAGCAACAAGTCATTTAGCTTTATCTCTCCCTTTTCCCTATCAGTTATGCACAACCTCTCTCTGCTTCAAGTTCTGTAGTTTTAAATACACACACACACACACACACACACACACACACACATGCACACACATACACACCGACTTTTCTCAGGTATGTATTTCCAAAGCACTGCACAACAAATGCTGTGTTTGTTTTCATAATACCACTGAAGGGTGAGATAAATATCCCAGAGTTTTGCTGTGTTTTGACCTCTCTGTGCCACTTCAGCATCTTGAAGTTGGCTTCCCCCTCTCTCCCCAAAATGGGAAGAAGTTCTTTACTTTGGGGGGTGAGGCAGTGGAACAGGTTGCCCAGAGAAGTTGTGGATGCCCCATCTCTGGAAGTGCAAAAGGCCAGGTTGGATGGAGCTTTCTGCAATCTGGTCTAGTGGAAGGTGTTGCTCTCCATGGCAGGGGGTTTAGAACCAGGTGATCTTTAAGGCCCCTTCCAGCCCAAACCTTTCTATGATTCTGCAATATGATTATTCCTGAAGGACACCTCTCTGGGGACTTCAGGCTGCTGGTTTGCTAGCAGGATTGTCCTGGTGGGAGGATCATGTCCAGTTCCAGCTGCTTTGCCCTTCCTCCTGCAGCTCCCCATTGTCATGGGCTCCCCACACCCACCAGTGTGTGCAGGAGCAGCAAGAGCTGTGTGAGCAGACCTGGCCTCCAGCACCCTGGTCAGAAAATGTCCCGGCTTTGCTCTAGTTCTCCCTAGAGCAATTTGGGGCAGAGGCCCTGCATGCACCCTTTGAGAGTCTCTGAGTAGGCTTTCCTTCTGCTGTGGTGAACTTACTTCATTTTAGGCACAATTTTGCCATTTTTCTGTACAAAACCGAAGTCACAACAGCTCAACAGAGCCACAGCAACATAATTTAGCAAAAGCAGGCATATCAAGGTGATTAAAATCACCCAGGACCCACTGAAACCCCACATTCTAGGGAGAAACTATTTTATTAGAGTTAGCTGTGGCAGGCTCCAAGCATATTTATGCCAGTAATTTAGATTGCATCTGATCCTGTGCTATGCACGGGATCAGCACAGGTGGGAACTGAGGAGACATTTGGTATTGATTTATGGAAGAAATTTGCCTTGCATCCAGTTCTGCATGCCACACAGGCTCTAAGATAGATCTTTCCAGTTCCAAAATAGGATATAAATGGTACCTCACAGGCAGTGACCTCTCGCACTGGGTGATTTTTAGAGTTTTAAAACTCTGCTTTAGCCATGAAAGGATAAGGAAAAGCCCCCATTTCCAAGCTCTGATCTCTGCCTTCATTGTCACCTTGCTAATGCAAGTTAGTGGAGTCAGTAAGGATGCTGGTTGAAATGAGGGGAGAATTTGCTTCAATAGGAATTTATCTATGTGTACTACTAATGAGGTCTTGGGATTTAGGTAATTTTTTGCTCTTTTTACTAGTCAGATGCTATTAGCCAGGGGACAGGAGTGTATAGTCCACATTATGTGGCTACAGTGACTCTTACAACCTTAGTATCTCATTGCATTAATATCATGTTCAGTGAGAGAATGCAGTAAGTGCTAATAGTGTGATTAAAAACATATCTATCAGCCTGGCAGCTACCAATTTATAAGATCAATGTAATATAATAAATGTTTCAAATTCTGTAAGCAGGGACCTGTCTCTCCTCTGTGCCTGCTCACTCATGTCTAATAGTGCTGGCAAGTGAAGGGGACGGTGACAGCTCTCCTGATCCAGCCTGACAGACATTATAGACACAGAGCTATGTACATCTGCCTGTCATGGTCAAAGGAGCAATCCTTTCAGCCAGACCCATGACTGATTTCCATGCTGACCTTAGATCACTACCTCAGACCTCAGATAAGTGGGTCACTTGCATGCTCAGCTTTCAAAGTGAATTAGAAAAGTGTCCAGGTTTGCTGACAGTTTAATTAAATCAAGCCATTTTTGCCATCAATCAGACCTGTCAGTGCCTGTTGGAGAGGGCGTGAGCTGCAAAGTGACGTTTAAGGCGAGATGAAAGATTGCACCGTAAAGATGATAAATATAACTGACCTAAATGTAAATTTTTAGGACCGCGAAGGGACAGAGAGAAGGTCATTAAACATTAATTAGGTAATGCACCAGGGTAAAAACTTGGCAGAGAGCCCCAGCAGCTTCAATTGCCAGCTTCACTACCTGTGTCTCCTCCTGGGGAAAGGAGCCTGGGGAGGTAGGGCTGGGCAGCAGGGCAGACAGGGAGTGTAATTTGTCAAGGCAGCAGTGTAGGAGGAATCACCTGCTTTTTGGGCAGCTTGGCTGCCCCCTCCTGCCCTCCTGCCTGGCTCATTGACCATCAGCCCCTGTCCTCCACCTGCCTGGCTGTGAATGTCAGCCTGTGGCGCACAGCAGGCTTTTTTCCCTAATAACTGGCAAAGATGAAGCAGTGGCCCAGTGTTTTGAAAGCATCTTGCTAAGAGTAAAACTGAGTAGCACTGACAGCATCAACAGGAAGGACCCTGGTCTCCCTGGCTTCTCTGCTGCCTTCCCAGTGGAGCCATGAGCAGCTCCAGCATCTTCTCCATCTCTCTCATTTCAGGAACTTACTCCAGCCACTGTCTCTGGTGGTAGCATTCATCCACCCTATTCATGTCTGCCCCCTCCAAAGCCTTCCTCCAACTACTGGGATCTTACAGGCTAGGATTTGTAGAAATGTCATCATTTCGTGATTTTATTTGTTTGAGATTCCCTGTTTTGAATTGCATACATCTTAGTCATGAAGCATAATTAAGAACACCACTCTCTTTTCCTTTTCTCTATTGCAGATGGCTCAATAAAAATGGAATTCAGGACATTGAGAATCATGCATTTAATGGAACATATCTGGATGAGCTGTAACTATTTCTGTTGTTTGCAATTCTGAAAAATGAAGATAGTAACTTCTGCAAGATATTTTTTTTTAGTCTCAAATTGTTTCAGCATAAAATGTTGTGTTTTTCAGAAATCTAAGTGATAATCACAACCTAGAAAAATTACCAAATGAGGTCTTCCAGGGAGCCAATGGACCCGTTGTTTTGTAAGTAGTGTTTGGATAATATTTTTCTCATTATTGACTCCTTAGAAAAAGTCAAAGAACTTATGAATGCCAGTCTGGATTTCAACGTCTTGCAAATCCTGGAGTTCAAGACCAGAGGTCTAGTTCTGAATAAAAAAAAGGAAGCCATAACTGAAATTTCAGTCTAGAACTTTATTTTCACTTTGTCCTCAAGTTTTTGAGAGTATTGAGGGTGAGAGATTTAGACCCAGGTTCCTCTCCACAGTTTATTAAACTATGCAAGAAAGGAGTTTTTCTGCTTTGTTTTATCCTCTAGACAAAAATGCTTTTGGTTTTCTGTTTGAGCAAAATTAAAGCTGGATGAGTAGTTCTTAGTGCTGAAATCTGAATTACTTGCCACTGAAGATCTGCCCCTGTATCTGTGCAGCTTAATTCTGAAGCAAAATTCCTACCCTACAGGGATGGGGATTGGGATAGGTATGAGATAAATCCCACACAGTTATATCAGGAAGTCCTTGGTGGGCGCTGAGCTGGGGATGGAGAACTCAGCAGTAGAAAATGCAGCAGTGGGATGCTCGTGGACCTCAGCCACCATTACCTCAAGCCACAGTTTGCCATAGGCTCCAAAAATACATGAGTTTGCCCAGCTGCCTGTGTTTCTGAGCACAAGCCACCACAGGTAAGGGCTGCAAGAGAGATGTGCGAGTTTTTTTGTCTCACTGATTCATTGGAACCTTTCTCTCTTTGCACCTTGGTTGTCCAAAGAGGGCTAAAAGTCACCTTGAATGACTAAGAGGGGTCACAGGAGCTGCTGGAGGATTTTCACAGACTCTAGAGTGGTTACAAATCTGAAAAAGAGGGAGAAAAAATGTCTGACTAACCCTGCATTGAGTCCATAGCTGTTCTAAAGGCCTCATTTTCTACTATGTAATAGTCAGTTCACCTATGATATAAAGAGCTGGGTTTACTGCATTCTGCTCCACTTCCATTGTTTCTTCAAAGCATCTTCTTTTTTGGAAAAGACTGACACTGGAGGATGTTTTCATCAGTAATGTCATAGGTGTTTCTTTGGGAAATCATTGTTTCCTGTAGCAAAAAATAAATGCATTTTCTTTACAAGCTATACTTGATACAATCATATTCTAGAGGTTTATCAAATTGATTTGCCTGTAGTTGAGATTAATTTGATAGTTCAATTTCTAACACTGAGTTATTTGTGTAAAAATTTTTCTGTTCCATTACCAATACATCCACAGTTCTGTAGATGGGAAATTACCTTTTTATCCTGGATGAGATCATGAAAGAAGAGCCTTCTTACTCATCCATCACTGTAGTGTACACCAGGGATGTACTTCCACTTGTGGAAATGATTGACCCATAATCATCTTTGCTGGGACAAATCATATTTTTGCTGTTGCTGCAATGAAATCTGTTGCAGTCCGCAGTGTTTTAATAGAATGAACATCAAGGTGGTTTAACTCTTGGTCTTCCTCAGGCAGTGTTATAGAGTCACTTAATGCCAACTTCTATTTTATAATTCATCATATTAAAGTAATGTGAAAGAAACACAAACACAAATAGCACCAATCATAAGCCTCGTACAGGCTACAGAGTTTCACAAATTAATTCCTGTCTCAGCCTTACAGCTCTTGGCTGAATTGGAATCTCTCTTTAGGAAAGACATCACATTTTGAGTTAAAGGATTTCGGCATTGACAGTAGGCCAGGAAATCAAATAGCTAATAAATCCCACAATTATACATATCCCTTCTATACAGATATACACTCTTTTTACTCTTTTGGAGTTTCATAGCTTCAATTTTCAGCTGCACTGTTTCATTTAATTGTCTGCTGCTCCTCTCAGAGCTGCAGTGGCTCACAGCAGCCACTGCTGCTGTCCTTAATTCTCTGGCTGTGTCCTGACTCCATCCAGGTCGAGGTGTGGCTGTGGCCCATCCCACCCTTGCAATATCCCTTCACTGGTTATCCCACATAAGGAGGCTGCAGGAGAGCTCCAGCAGATCCCCAGCTCAGCAGCTGAGTCCCTGAAGCGAAGCCAGAGATCAGTTTAGATACAAGCACAAAGAAAATTGTTCTCCCCAGTCCGCCTACCCTGCTCTGATTTCTGCTCCAGGAGCTATTTTTTGCCATTTCTGTAGGTGCCTTTCAGACCTCATCATCTGGTCAGTACTTTTGCTAATCCAACAGAGACTCCCAGTGGGAAAGGGGAGTGATTGGAAGAGAAGGTAGATTCATTTTACTGTTCCTGCACCGGCTGCTGTCAAGGCTGATGACTCACAGCCAAGTAACGATAACACAAGAACACACATTTCAATTGCTGATGCCTTCTGGTTTGATTTCCTACTGCCACTTTATAATCTTGTTCATCAGGCTTATTTAATTTATCAACCCTCTTAACTAGAGAGCAGCATCCCAGAGAACCTCTGCGCTGAGGGGTGCGTGTGTGTGTGTGTGTGGTAGCTCAGTGGAGTAATTTACTAAACCACCTGCACAATGTCTGTGTTTGCTTTTCAGGGCTTGTCAGTGGTGTATCCATAGCTATCCCTCACAGACATACTGAAAAAACCCCACAAGGGTATGCAAAGCACTTTCCCTAACTCACTTCTGTTTACATGTGATAATCGGTATAAAAAGTTTCTTAAATAAGAAGGAAAAAAAGATGTGGAAAGAGTATTTAATATCTTTGAAAATATTTAGAGATTAAGAGAGATTCAGTAAACTTTTAGGTATTTTTAAGTGCTAGTCATATTTGCTTATTTCCACACAGTGTAATAGTCAGTAATGATTTTTACCTAAAAAGACAAATAAAACTTTTTCTGTGCTCTTTTTCAGAACTATGACTTTACACATTCTCTAAATGACACCATGAGTGATGCTGTCTGTGTATTTAAGCAGAAACCTGCTGTTTAGTTTTGGCTCATGAGCATATTCTCTGGGTGACAGTTTTCATTAGACAGAGCACTGAGGGCAGTAGTCAGCACGAGTGAAAATGATGGCTGCTTGTTGCAACTTAATTGCCTCTTCAGATATCCAAGGTAGAAATCAATAGCCAAAAATTTCTCATCAGCTGCCAGGTTTAGCTCCAGTAGAAACAGGCCCAGGACCTCAGGATCTCTTCTGTGAGAGGTGTGGCTTCTCTCAGCCTGCCCTGCAGAAGTTCACAGTGCTCTGACATACACCCATCTGCCTTCCAGTCACCATCCCTGGCTTAGGCAGTGGAGTGGAGTTTGTGTTTGCTCCTCTGCTACCACAAACAATTGTCCAGTTCTTGAAGGTGGCACATTCCTTCAGAGCCTGGATGTAAAGTTTTAACTCCTACTGGGCACAGCATGGACAAGCAGATCATCTTCACCAATTTTACAAACTGCTTTATCATCTGCCTATGAACTTCTTAGGCTTAGCTGGTGCTCAGGCAGAACCCCCTTCCTGGTATTAATTTTGCTTTCTAGACCAGAGAATAGAGGTGTAAATGTGTGTGTGGTACATAGCAACTGTCTAAACTTTATTACATGCTGCTAAAACCTGATCTCCTCCTCACATATCACCACTCTCCTGTATTAACACAATAATAAAAAACAATTGGTGCATGTTGGGTGATAGAGATCAAATGACATGTCCTGACATCACACTGTCAAAGATTAATTGGAAACTGTACCTTCAAGGGGACATGGAGAAAACTGCAAATATTGTCAGTCCAATTCCTTGATGAGGTAGAAATCTTTTCTTTTCTTGGAGAATAAAGAGCAGAGCAGCCTCAGCAAAAGCTGCATCCTGGATCAGTCTCAGGCTGTGACAGCGCAGGGCTTAATGGGAGGAAAGGTCATTTTGTGCAATTCACTTTTACTTTTGCTCTTCAGAGAAAATCTCAGGCTGTCATGATCTGAGGACATGGTTTGTGTCCCAGTAAGGGAAATGCAGAGATGTTTTGCCCCAGCTATTACAGTCTGGAGCTATGGGGATGGATTCCCAAGTATCTCTTAGCCTGGAATTGGAGCACCCATGGTCCTTCTTGCCTTTTTTCACTGGAATGGCACAAGTTAAGATTCAGTATTTGCAGAACATTTGCAGAACATTTGCAGAACATGTTTCCTTTTAAAATCCCCTCTAATGCTCTTGTTAGTACATTCATGGCTGCTGATTCCATCTCTGCCTCTGATAGCCTGTCCCGCAGTAATTGCCTTCCACATAAACACATCTCTTCTAACCTCCTGCAATCCTGCCCCTTCAGTCTGTGCTATATTTGTTTTTTAAAGCTCCTAGAAGGTTTTGTCGGATTTTTTTTCTGTTTCTAACAGAACTCTTTAATCTGTTTTTCTGCCTAATGAGTACAAAGTCAGATATCCCCAACCTGTTCTAACATCTGTACCCACATGTGAGCTTCTCTCTTTGTGTTTATTGCCTTTTCCACAGCAGCCTTCCCATGACTTGATGTTCATATAGCAAACTTCTACTGTGATTTCATCAGGGTTTTTTTTTGTCCTTTAACAGTATTCTGGCATGATTGCTGCAGTTACTGTGTATTTACTAAATCCAGCATCATATGGCAACAATAGTTTATATGCCTGCTAATTTTTATCCAGAACATTATGGGACTTTTTTTCTTTTGTTCTCACAGAGTAGCATTACTTGATTGCTGTTTGCAGTGGAAATTAGCTCAGTTTGCTGGAGGAACACCCAATTTAGCACTGGATCATCTTTTCAATGTAGATTTCCAGCTGATCTGTTTCCAGTCACTACTCTGAGAATGAGTAGGGCAGTCTGAAACATATATCCATTGTTGAGCAGAAGTAAATTTGCTTTTTACCAAGATTTTCATATGTTTTCTTAAAGGGATATTTCCAGCACGAAAATCAGTTTCCTGCCAAGTCATGGATTAGAACTCATTAAGAAGCTAAGAGCAAGGTCTACATACAATTTAAAAAAGCTTCCTGATTTAAGCAAATTTAGATCTTTGATTGAGGCAAACTTCACCTATCCTAGCCATTGCTGTGCATTTACAAACTGGAAAAGACAAAAGTAAGTGGTTTAATTTGTTTTTCTTTTTGGTGCTTTTCAGCAGTTGATAGTGAATTAAATAAAATTCTTCAAAATGTGGATAGAAAAGGTCTCTTCAATGCAGGTAAGTAAATGGATGAAAATAAATGAATACACAATACATACAGGTTTATGCATGCCACACAGTGCACTACCTCTCTATTGTAGGGAATTAATACATTTTGATAGCATAATCACTTTCCTCAGACACAACTCTGCCCTCACCTGTCATAAATCCATCTTTCACTGGGACCAGCCAGGAGCCACACCGAAGATATTAAAAGAAAACATTTGATAACTTTTTCAGAAGGTAACTGGAAGGAAGGTTGTGTTTGCAGAGAAGCTGGTCAACACTTGTCCATCAGTCCAGAAGAGCTACAGGACCACTGAGTGATCCCAAACTCTTTTTTCAGAAGGCCTCATTGGAGCACTGCCCAGCCAAGCATCACAGATACATTATCTGTTGAATTCATATTCACAGCATTTTGGGACATATTTTCTGAGCAGATCCATTTCACACAAATCACCAGAGCAGGGTGGGAGGCTAAGGTGTCTTTTTAGACTCCAAAGGTAATTTTCCATGCTGTTTTTAATTCTCCATTAGCAAGTTGCAGTGAGACTTTGGGTATCAGTTATTCTCATTGAGTATTTTCACCTCAGTTACTCTGTCTTGAAATGTTCACATTTAGTAGTTAATGAACCTCCTGAATCTGTGCCACTGGAAAACATGAGGAACTGGTACCTACAAAAACTCTTGTTACTGTTTGAAATTCTTCCTTTACTTGATGTCCTGAAATATTTGGACTTTGCCATGGCAGAAAAAAAATTATGAATCATTGTAAGAATTCAAGACATCATCTTCAGAAGTGGTATAAAACTTCAAAGTAAAACCATGCAGAGAAAGCATAAGCTATTAGTAGCTTCTATTTTAATACCCATAATAGCCATTTATTTCACTTTTAGCAATGTATTGTCACCAGACAAGGGGAGATAATTGAGTTTGCTGATAGCTAATAAATATCACCTACATGTATTTACAAAACTGTGTAAAAAGTGCAAGTGTGATGGTGCAGACTGGAGTGATAACAGATATCTGACAGAATCCATCCCCCATGACCCATTTTTGATCCAAAATGCTAAGTTTTCACTAGAACAGTTAATCAGCAGGCGACTTTTCTCACACACTTGTGCCATCTTATGCAGACACAGTGCCTGGTGTCTTCTAAGCAGAAATGGGTCCAGTCCTCCAGAACTGGTGGCAAAGTGTTGTTTTCCAATAAGCCTAGTGAAAGCATATTTATTTCTGGATCTGCAAATGAATACTGATATCACAGTGATTCATATTTTTGAAGGCACTTGGCTTCTGGACTGCTTGGGCCTAATGAGGACCCAAATCCCAGAACCCACCCCTTAAATTAGGCAACTGGAGTTTTCAAAAACAAAGTAAGAGTTGCTATTGAAGGAAAGCTACAGGAGGAAATAGTCCTGACCCTGTGGTAAGCTCTCAGTATCTAGCCCACTCACTCAGGCTTTGAAAAACTTCCATGCCATACACTCCTTACATGGAATTGAAGTCCACAGCACTCATTTCCGCCTTAGAATAGCTCCACTTTTAGCAGCCTAGCAAGAAGGCAAGGAGAACATAGCACAGCCCTTTCCATGGCCTGTGTAAGTGTAATTTTGAAAAGAAATGCCAAGAAACCTGTGAAGAGCTCTTATAGCCACAGTGTGAATGTTCCAAGCTGGGCTGGAATGCCATGCCATGGTGGGGCTGCTTCTGGAGCAAGTCTGGTCGCAAGTGCACCACCCTGGTCAACAGAACAAAATTGAACATATTTATCCATGCCTTTAATAGTTACCAGAAGTATTTTCTATCAAACATTAAGCATAAATGCAAAATTATGAGAACCTATTATTTAGATGTACCTTTCCTGTCAGCTTCTTTTTAACATAATTAAAAATTGTAATTTCTTTCATACAGTCATGTCTCTTGTACTGAAATTGGTGTGAAACTGAGATCCTCTCTCCAGATTAAAGAGAGAAAGTGGATACATGTGCTTGGTTTGAAGACTGAAAGCATTACCATACACTTTAGCAGAGATTAGTCACACATACAGTAGCTACACCCTCTCTCATTTCAAAGCAGTTTTCATGACAGCTGGCACAAGCTGCGTGTGCACTGAAGGCTGCTCAAGCTGTTTAAAAGTTATTAATAGTTTGCATGGTGCTTGATCAAACAATGTGTAATATTCCTTTGGTAAGAGCTGTGCTCAGCTCAGAGAAGCAGGCAATGCTTGTGGTGGTGGGAACCCTGGCATGACCTGGCTTGTTGTGCAACTTCACAGGAGATAGTCATTCCTTGTAGCCATTTGGCTCACAAAATACTTCCAGGTAGTCCAGGGAGTATCAAAATGATGCCTCATCACCCCCAGAAGTGCATTTCTAAGGATCACAGCAGCAGCATCTGGTGTTCACATGGGAACTCTGGGAAGGAATTAAGAGAGGCATGTGTGGCCCCTTTCTGGCTGCCCCTTCATGTTTGATTTTCCTTTTTTGAGACTTTTGCAGCACTCAAAGCCCTAGATAAAATAAGTTATCTCAGTGGATCATGCTCAATCACCTCTCCAAAAACTGTCTGCAGCAGCGAACAGATGCTGTTGTGATCATGGAAAACATAAACCTGTTACAGCAACAGTGCTTTCTAAGTTTTGGAGGATGCCACATCAAGCACAGCTCTGCCAGTCTGAGACACACATTAAAACATAAGACAATTTTGATGTTTTTCTCATTCCAGTAAGGATTATATGCTAAATATTGATCTGTAGTTTGAATATTTTGGTACTGGCCTAAGAGAAGGTAAGCTTCATTCTGAAGTCTAGTACAGTATGTTGAACTTGCCTCACGTTTTTCTGTGACTGGAAAATAATATCCTTGAAGTGTGGGTAGGGCAGAGGCCGGATGTTAAAATCCTCAACTTGACACAGACCATTATGAACTTCAGCAAGATTCTGGCTTTCTTTGACATAAAAATCACCCTCTGCCCAAAAGAATGGCATTGATATGACTCTGTCCTTACATTTGATCGTTATTCTTTGGAGGAGCTGTCACTTGAAATCCTACTTTTTCAAAAAATGTGGCAGCATCACAAACGCTGTTTGGGCCTCGTCTCACAAGAACATACTATCAGTTGCACACAACTCACTTAATGGCACTTTTTGGTGAGGATGATTGGTTTGAGATAGGACTTATTGCAGAACATAGGTCAAGACTATTTATTCTGCTGAGAGTGTTTCTCAGTACACAATGTCCTGCTGCCACCAGATCCAGACAAGGCGCATAAAATAACAACTTAAATAACAATTTGTACAAAGGTAGTCATTTTTGTTTATTTTTGTCAGAGCACTCTGCCAATTTCAATTTTGTTCTTTAAGTTGCCCTTTCTCCAGTTTATTTTTCTAGTTTACTTGAGCAAAATAACGTTAAACAGTAAGGAAAGTTTACAAAGAGAGGGAATAAATTACCTGCCTAATGACACAGTCTCAACAGGAAGCAAGGACGCCCACATCCCTTGGCAAATAAAGTTTTAACTTGTTGCTCTGAGTGCAATGCACAGCCAAAGGGTGAGAAACACAGGGCAAAGATATGACAGAGTCAGTATCAGAGGATGGCTTTTCCTTCCCTTGGGAATTTCATCTTACCTGTCCCCAATACAGGGAACCAGTAGGTCAATCCTCGTTACCCTTCCTTACACCTTACTCCTTGGGACCTTGGTTTTATTTGGGACACTGTCTATCAAAATAAGTCAAGAATTGCTGAATTTTTATAATCAGAAATATTTAATTGTCCTTCTGTAGCACTCTTGCCTGGGTATATATTTAGGTCCTGGCAGTGCCTCCAAAATTTTAGAAAAGGTTTATTTTTACCTCATGCTGAGAAATGATTGGCTACAAACATTTCCCTCAGTTCATTTTCAAAGAACCACCACTTGCTGTAGCTTTCAGTGCCCCCAAGTGCCTGTTGCACTAAAAAATGAAGGACTTTTTCTCCTGTTATTGCTCCTTGGAAGCCTATATTCCCTTTTCAGCCAGAGAACTGTTGATATATTGATCAATACTCTGGACCCTTCACTCATCCTTATGCGAGTAGAACACAGGAGAGCAAAATGTAATGCCTTGTTATTGCTAGTCTGACCTTCATAGTGCATATTTGACCTCACAGAAAATCAGTTTTCTGACTCAGTTGACAGGCAAGATAAAAAATATTGATAATAGTAGAGGATGGTCAGAATCTCATAGGAAATGTCCCTCACCTTCTGGTGCTGGACCTTCATTAGTTTTCTTTTCTAGCAGACACTTTAAACTCAATTTTCAGAAGATGTAGTGAGTGCAGAAAGTCAAAGGGTAAAATTAGGTTACAAAGAAGAATTCTCCCTTTTAGGCTGCTACCAGCTGTTCAAAATTTTAACTTTATTTGCCTAGAGAGTTCTTTTAACTGTACTCAGAGTCAGGGTGGAAGATAAGCTGGGGTCCTGTCCTAGAAATTACACACCTGAACTGCAGACTGGGTTGTAGCTGAATGTAGGGAGAGATGAACTGCATCAGCTTCACAACAAAATGTCAGCTGTTTTATTCCATAACTCAGATTAAGTCTGCATCCAAAACTGTGGATGCAAGTTCATGGGACAACCAAATTCTAAGGCAGCCAAAGATTTATTGTAAAAACTCACTGTTTGTTTCATATTTATACTTGATATTTCTTGATATTATTATTGGAGCTGATCATCCTTCTATTATGTCAGCCAAAATACTAGTTTCTTCTGTAGGTCTAGGCATGGAGAAGGGCATAGAGCTAATACTCTACAAAATAAAGCTAAACATAAAAATATCAGAAATGCTTGTGCTACTAAAAATTCTGAAAATGCTTTAAAAATATTTTCTGGCAGTAACAAAACTACTGTTTCCATTAAAATGTTCAGTTTGGTTTGGTTTGATTTGGTTTGGTTTGGTTTGGTTTGGTTTAGTTTGGTGTGGTTTGGTTTGGTTTGGTTTGGTTTGATTTGGTTTGGTTTGGTTTGGTTTGGTTTGGTTTAGTTTGGTTTGGTTTGGTTTGGTTTGGTTTGGTTTGGTTTGGTTTGGTTTGGTTTGGTTTGGTTTTGCTTCACTTGAATTTTAATCAACTTCTTTTATAAAACAGTTTTTAAGCAAAATGGTCTCCTGTGCCTTATGTTTCTGTTGGCATTTGTCATCTAGAGATTATCTGGAATCCTTCATGGATCTATTTGTGCTATTTACTTGTGCTACTGGCTAGTCACTAATACGATATGAGGTACTAAAAATGAACAGCACAAAATGTGTCCTGACGGAGTTAGAAGATGGTGGTGGTCAAAACCTATAGGAAAAAGGGAATTTGAGAATAACTCTAAGAGACAGTAGCATTATTGTGCTATACAGACTCCTTATGAGCACAGCTGGGTTGACTCATTCCTCAAAGCTCAGCCTTACATTGGTGCTCATTGTCATGCATTTCCCCCGCACACAAATCAGCTTGTCAGTGACAGCTTAGGTGAGAAATTAGTTTCAAATGAGGGAGGCTTCTTACACAGTGTGTTATCCAGGTGGATAACTGCATTGTGAGCATTAAGCAAACCTTAGGTTTTCCTTTCCCATGCACTTTATGATGTTTCCGAGTAATTTACAGGTTCTTGTAGTATTTTATAAATAGGGACCAGCCATGCTATTAATTTCAGGCTCCAGGGTAATCTATATAATCAGCTAACCAGAAAAACTGTGCTGTTAATAGAAACTGGATATCTTTGTGTTTGTATTTTGCCTCATACTGTGTCTCTTAGCTTCCAACTCTACTCTTTTTCCAATTTCAGGAGCGAATTACATCCGATATGTAGCATATCTCAGGTGAAGCAAGGCTTTGAGGAGAAGCCTGGCAAAAAACTACAGAGAAGGTCTGCAGTTGAAGATTATATTTCCAACTACGGCATAGGATTTGACCCAGCAGAGAATGAATTTGACTATGGTCTATGCAATGAAGTAGTTAATGTAGCCTGCTCTCCTAAACCTGATGCTTTCAACCCATGTGAAGATATTATGGGATACAACATTCTGAGAGTTCTGATATGGTTCATCAACATTTTAGCTATTACTGGGAACACCGTTGTCCTCATTATTTTAATAAGCAGTCAATACAAGCTCACTGTTCCTCGCTTTCTAATGTGCAATCTTGCCTTTGCAGACCTCTGCATAGGGATCTACCTGCTGTTTATTGCCTCTGTAGACATCCAGACCAAAAGCCAGTACTATAACTACGCCATAGACTGGCAGACCGGGGCAGGGTGCAATGCTGCCGGGTTCTTCACGGTGTTTGCCAGCGAGCTGTCGGTGTACACACTGACGGTGATCACCGTGGAGCGCTGGCACACCATCACCTACGCCATGCAGCTGCACCGCAGGGTGCGGCTGCGGCACGCCGTGATCATCATGATTTTTGGCTGGGTGTTTGCTTTCACGGTAGCACTCCTTCCCATCCTTGGGGTCAGCAGCTACATGAAGGTCAGCATCTGCCTGCCCATGGATATAGAAACGCCGTTTGCCCAGGCTTACGTTATGTTTCTGTTAGTGCTGAACGTGCTCGCGTTTGTCATTATTTGTGTCTGCTACACCTGCATCTACTTCACCGTGCGAAACCCCAACGTCATCTCTTCCAACAGCGACACCAAGATTGCCAAGCGCATGGCCATACTCATCTTCACCGACTTCCTCTGCATGGCACCAATATCTTTCTTTGCCATTTCGGCCTCACTCAAGGTTCCTCTCATCACGGTGTCCAATTCCAAGATCCTCCTGGTTTTGTTTTACCCCATCAACTCCTGCGCTAACCCTTTTCTCTACGCCATTTTCACGAAGACTTTCCGCAGGGATTTCTTCATTCTCTTGAGCAAGTTTGGTTGCTGTGAAATGCAAGCCCAGATTTATAGAACAGAGATCTCCTCATCTGCTCATACTTTCCACACAAGAAATGGCCATTGCCCTCCTGCACCGAAAAACAGTGATGGCACTATTTATTCTTTGGTTCCTCTGAACCACTTGAACTGAAATGCTTGCATAAATTTGTGTCTGAGGCAGTGTGCTGATCACTTGCAAATATGTGAATCTGAAAAATTACTTCAGAAAAACATGCAAACCTATGTTTCATGAAAAAAAATTATTTCCAATTTCCTGGTTTTGTTCAATGAACAACCATCAGAGATGACATATCATGTTCATCGGTTCTTGAAGAACAAAGTGCCAAAGTGTTCATGTAGAACTGTCTTGAGAAATAAATGAGATCATAAACTGGGATCTCCCACTATGCAAGCAGAGATTCCCTTCATTTTAGGGACATGTTAGTTGCTTATTGAGAATTAAGTAGTGGTTATATACAGTTTCAAAAATATGTAGAATTTTTTTTTCTTGTGAATTGTGTTATAGCAGTACAGATAATTAGCTTTTTCATTTATCATATCTCCTGGGGTTACAGGAGACAGAAAGCAAATTTAAGCCCTCCTCCAGCACAGGCTTGCTAGGAATGAGAATATCTCATATGTTTCCATTTCTGTTGAGCACAGCAGGGAGGCAGGAGGCATCTCCAGCTACGCTGGATCTTTGTGGTTCCACACTGTGTGGACCTGCCTTATTCTGCACAAAAGTGTCACTTTGGGTGGTGTTTGTATTGGTTTAGATTGGTAAGCTCAGAGAAACCTCTTTCGTCTGAGCTTGTATCAAAGAATTGGTTCAGTTTAGGGTTTGTTTTGAAAGTAAGAAAGAGCAAGAATGAGGGCAAGAGAAACCCCTTATAATAAAAAGGATGTTCTTTAAAGTTGTTTTCACAAAGTTGAATTCAGTTTTGTGTCTGGGAGCCTTGGATATGCCAGCATGGGCCAATGGGCTGCTCCACCAAGACGTGTGAGGCAGGTTTGCCATACAACAGTATTTGTGTATTATACTGCCTGGGCTGCACAAAGAACAACGGATCTAGATGTGGCTTTTATATCCCTGCACAAAAGTTCATGTGAAATCCTATTTTTTGTATAATCCTTTTAGGATTTTTCCTTCCCTTTAAAAAAAAAAAAAACAGAAAAACCTTCATGCACACATTATCATGTGGTGGTCCAGATGACTGGAAGACCTTAAATAAATCATAAGTTGCATGTGTTGAAATAACAACCCAAAAAAAAAATTAATCAAAATTTCCTGAATTTACAGAGTGTTTTTTTACATGATTTGAATATCTAATTTTTGCATGGATCATCATTCCATATTGCAACAAAGATTCATGGATGAGTAGAGTTTTCTCATGCTGATTATGTGTCTGTGTGTGGATATGTGGGCATTAAGAAAACACCAGGAGAGCAGTCTGGGCTTCATTCCCATCTCACAAACAGCTCACAGTTCTGCCCCACAAAATTATAAAAGCTTGGAGTCTTCATGGTTAAATGTGATGTGCTTAGAATGTTTCCTACCTACAGCTCATAAAATTTCAGTAGCAAATCTTGATGCTTCTATCCATAATTTCCCCTGTCATCAGCTTCACATTTCAGTATCTGAATCTTATGTGAATAACAACAGGAGGTGATTATTCATTCAGTCCTAGCCAAGGAAGGAACTATCAGCTCCCTAGTGCATAAAACAGGAAAAATCAAAGACAGTGTGTTTTGGCGGGGGAAATTTCATTACTCAACACAAGTAACACTCCCTCCAAGATCCAGGAAAAGGAAGAATGAAAGAGTAAAGTGGGAAAGACACTTCATCTCTGGGAAGATCTGACTACTCAGATGAATAATTTTTTTCCACAAATGCTTTATGTCATATACATTGTGCAGGTGTGCAACCATTAAAACCCATCCCGATGGAAGTGACTGAATGATGATGTTCCAAAATGACAAATAATCTAGTTACATTTTTAAAAGGGTCCTGAATCTATTATTGGACCAAAAACAAGGGATGTACTTTGGCAAATACTAACCCACATTTGATAATAAATAGGAAAAATTCTTGCAGTGTGTCACATCACACTTTTTTTGCCTGAGCTCTGTCCATTTACCAGAAATGAGACCTGGCAGGTCAGGAAAGCACAGGCATAGGAGTCTAGAAGCTAATCTAGTAAATCCTCTCACAGACACATCAAGCACATGAGCTTGATACAGATCACTTCTTCATGCAAACCCATTGCCCAGACATCTTCAGAATCAGGACACAGTTAAATACATTTTTCTAATTAATATCCCTGAAAAACGACCTTGCAGGGTTGTGTCTTGCAGCCAGAGTCAGACCAGGGCTCAAGGGATTGAGCCATCTAGACCATGGGTACTCCTCCAGAGGACACTTGAGTTGATACTTGAGGAGCAAGTAAAGTCTGCAAAATTGGACACCTTGCTTCAAGGAGGACATGTCATCCTGCTTACAAATGCTGCTCAGGAGCTCTGGTGGCAGCTCCAAAGCTTAGGCATTGACTGTGCAGCTACCAAGACAAAATTCTCCCTCTTCTAGTCCTTAGATCCTCTTGGCTTTAGTTAGTCTTTTGATTGCAATTTTAATAATATCCCAAATTGTGAGGGACATTGTGGGACCTGTGTCTTTCCCTGTGTGAGATATAGATATTTTTGTATCTTTTTTTTAGTAGTGTTTTTATTTAAAGAAAGCAGTATAAGAAAAAAAAACCTTAAAATACATTTTGTCCATGCTTGTAATGTACTAAAAAGCCTGCTGGTGTTTGGTGTGGATTTCCTCAGCTCTTGAACAGCATGTTTATGTTGCAATCTCTAAACTATTTTACATTTCCCTGTCTGAAATCTATTTTAATAAAACCAATATCAAAACAGAGTGCCCTGAGAACAAGTGTGCAGCCAGAGATATGTTGACAAAGTATGCAATAAATGTTGCTGCTTATCTGGAGAGCTCCATTTGTGCAGTGCAGCCCCCACAGTCAGGTCACTGTGACCTATGGACGAGAGACTCTGCAGAGAAAACCCTCCTGCAGCCTCCTGGAGAGTTAGCACAGCACAGAAAGGTGTGCTTGAAACCTCTTCAGCAAATAACACAGAAAGACTGACCCGTCTTTGTTTTAACAAATCTCTTGCATTAACCCATATTTTTATGAAAAAAGATATAACCATTGACAGAACTCAGGCATATTTTTCCTCTTTAATTCATGTGAATGGCTCTTCATATGTGATGCATTCTAATTTTTTTTCCCCCTCATTTTTAGAGCTAGGGATTGTAATTCTCTTTTGCTTAGTATTTTACTCAGACAAATAGGTGTGTGTCTGTGTGTTCACATATGCTCATGTGAGTAGGAGAGACAGGCCAAAGGTAAAAAGGAAACTGAATCAAAGCCTAGCTCTGATATTCACAGGAAAAACCTGGAAATTTGTCTATTATGGGTAGAATTGCCATTCACTGTGGCCATTCATTGCATTTTAGTCTTCACCATACCCCCAAAAATGCTGAGTGAAAGAGTTGTGATTCTCTTTGCCCTTATGGTGCTATCACCCAAGCAACACCAAGAGATTGTGCTAGCAGTGAGGACACAAAAAGCCACTTCCTGAGCTTTTTGATAGAAGCATCATTCCTTCAGGCATGTACCTTGTCGAGAACCCAAACCTGACCTCTCCAAGAAACATTCATCGAGTGTTGAGATGGGAAATGAGAAAAGGGGCCATGCAGCTTGGCTCTCTAAAGGCAGCATCACATAAATTGTCACCATGGGTAAAGGTAATAGGAGCACCAGGAGCACCTGGTCAAAAGTTCCAATAAAAACAAAAACCTGATTTGGTAGAGAAAATGAACCATGATCCATTTTCTTTACAACTTTGCTCTGGGGGTTGCACAGATAAGCCAAGCAGAGTTTGCTCATTAGAAGGCAGGTCTGTGTTTGAGCTTGTTAAGGATTCGAGATGAGATTTGCATCCCATTTAGCAAGTCTTCAAATCATTTGACCACCTTTCTTTCCTGTAGATTCCCTCCTAATCATTCCACTGAGGACACAGCAGATAATCTTACATTTAATTTATGCAGCTTTGTTGTTAAGAAGAGTTAATAATGCAAAATGATTTATCCTCAAGGAATAATTCAACCATCCCTCCCCTCCCTGAATGAAAGAACAGAAAAGAAAGGTAGGTCTGGTTCAAATGGTCAAGCAAGCACATACAAACCTCCTCGCAGATTTGCATCTTTAATATGGGTATATGCAGTCTCCCATTGTGTATGCAAGTGGGAATTGCACATACACACTCTTCTTCCATGAGAGCTTTTGTCTAAGTACTTGGCTTCAAGCACATATTTGAAAATCTGGGTGTTGTTGCTTTAAAACATTCAAGCACAGGAGTAGGATTTTATAGCTGTCATCTGGATAATTAAACTCTTCATTAACAGTTGTTCACAAACCAGTAGGTGACCTTTAATTAGGGATGAAAGTACTCAGGAATGGATTTCAAACATTAAGAAACTGCAGAGAAGCCCTTTTCCCTCCACTTCTCCAAGTCCGTTGAAAATCTTTTGTGAAGTATTGGTTTTCCAACAGAAATGATGCTGGGTGAGACAAAAATATATTTCCAGGTCAAACTCATCAGATATATGCTTTGTTTAACCTTGCTGCAAATAAAATATTGTACTTTCTGTTTTCTGTCTCATGAAGAGCTTGCCATATGTTACCCGGGTCTTTTTTACCCCAGCCCAGACACCTGCACCAAGTTGTACCCCCACCAAAAAAGAACAGGAAAAATCAACAAGTTCACAATGAGAGGAGTGCACAGATGGGAACATGCTGTATTTGTGAGTGGGTGGAAGATTGCAGGGCAGAATTGAGCAATATGGACATTTCTGTTGAGTCATTTGAATATCCAGTGCTAAAATTCTGCATTAAAAGGGCAGTTAAGCTCAAGTATGGTTCCCAGGAAGAAAGCAATAGAAATTTGCATGGAAAAATCCTATGGAGAGATAAAATCTAAAGGTAAAGTTAAAGTCAGTGGGGTTTAAAAGCGAAAGATTGATATAAGGAGAGACTGTGTGCTGTCTCTGGAGAAAGAGATAGCAGCTCCTTTAGGGGCCATGCAACCTTACTGCACCATCACCAGTCACTTTTGCACTGCAATTCCATGTATTCATGGTGAGCTACAAATGTCTGATTAGCTTTAAATGCCCACAGCATTTCTTCTTTTCTTGCCTATGCTGTGTGGACAGGCACATACCCCTTGGACATCCACACCCTTGGCTCTTCATTGCTTCAGCTTTACCCCTTCTTGTCCCTTTCCACAATCATGGTTTGTGCTGTCCATGCTTGGAAGTGCTCTGCTTTTACTTGTATCATGGAAGGAACAGAATCCACAGCCCTTAGAAACACTTCAGAAATCAGCAGTTGGAAGACCAGAAGACTGCTCGTAGCTCTCTCTTCTGGGGCGCACAAGTCTTCTTAGGCTGCCTTCCAGCTTCTCTCTCTCTCTTGCTTTTGGTTATTTGTTTGAGTGACTGCTGTGAGCAGAACTGGCCCTTTGCTAAGCTTGAGACATTCTGCTTTGAAATAGTCATTGTTTGAGCCAGACAATTTAAAAAAATCAGGGTGATATGAATAGATCCCTCTCTCTGAGTCTACATATTCCCTGAACTTTGTTGGAAGGAAAAAAACCCCTAATTTTCACATAGGTGGTTCACAATATTCCTCTCCCACATTGCCAGCTGCATATTTGCCTTGTCTCACAGATGTCATGGTGGCATGAGGCAACCCTAAGTGCCGTGGGGATACTGCGGAAGGAGGAGGGAGGAAACACAATCCGGATAAAGTGGGGATATCAAAGTTAGAAAAGCACAGCCAAATTAGGGCAGTTTTTAAATGATCCCCAAATGCTCCACAAACTACCAGAACCCACATCAAAGAAAAGCCCAAAGCTATTCTATTTTTTCATTCCTGCCACCAAGGCCTGCATTCAGAGAAGACTCACTCTGGTCCATGGGGTCTCTCAGTGTAACCATGGGGTCTGTCTGTCAGGAGGCTGTGTCAAATACTGAGGTTCACAATGGTACCAGAAACAGTGATTTTGCTCAGTGCTGTGCCTGCGCTGAAACATTGTTTCTCTGCAGAATTAAGAGCCTGGACTGGGCAAAAAATTGCGTTGAACTAGACTTTTTTCTAGAGGTGGCATATCTATGTATGTATCATATGTTTTCAACCACATCAATTTAACCAAGATTTGGGTTTGGTTTTTTTTCCAGCAACTTCTCCTGTTACCCAACATTACCTTTCTCTCAGAATGCTTGTTCTTCCTTCCTTCAAAAACCACTGCTCCTCAAAACCACCACTTTTAGTTCCAGTTTTCCTTCCGTCAGTGGACAGTGGCATCTTTTCATGTGATTACACTGGAGTCAACCAAAACACTCATTCGTCACTGAAAAAGCCTTCAAAGTACCACTACTCTGTTTTTTCCCAGAAAGGTGTTGTTTTTCTTCTTGGCAACACTCAGAATATTTTTCCACACTTAATACCATCATAACTAGTGCTCAGATTCAGTGTCTGTCCTACAGCACACCATTATGCAGGAAAGAACTTGGTGGTTCTTTTGGTCTCAGTTTCATTGCACTTGTGTAAACCAGATAAGTATCATCATCCTTAGATCCTCAGAAGAGACCTCCCAGTTTGACTGCCCTAATTGTAGTTGCTAGTCCTGTTTTGATGTTCAGCAGAAGAGACCTGCTTTTGTCCCTGAGGAGAGCAAGCTGTGAAGTCATGAGAAATTGAGGAGGAAAAAGGTTCTGTGTTCAGAACAGCCTCACCATGGCTCAGACATCTCGAAGGACACTTGAAGGGCAGCCAAATTGCATGTGTAAACACATGTAATAACCATTTTTCCTCTCTCCTTGTTGCTGTAGATAAACTTCTGTGTATCACACAGCACCACCAGTGCTGTGTCCCAGAACTCACAGTGCTGGCGCTGCAGTTTGTGAAGCACAGTGGGACCTCTCCTGTAAAACATGCATGCTTGTATTTGTCACCACGAGTCAATAAAGGTCTCTAAGAGTTAACTAGTTAGGCAATCAAACAATTAATTATGCAACTAATTAGATCTGACCTAATTTCTGTAAAACAACCATCCAGGAATCCTTTGGTTCGTTTCCTCTCTCAGAATAATTCATCAGCAAATACATTTATTTCCTTTCTGTGAAGAGTCCCCCTGTGAGCTGTAGCCCAAGTGGCTTCTGGTTACTTCTTTCATAATTAAAGACCCTTTCTCACTTTTTTCAAAAGGTGAGAAACACTGCCAGTGCTGTGTCTGGCATCCCCTTGCCAGCCAGGCACAGATGGCAACGCCTGAGGCTGTGAGGAGTGAGGAGCTGAGGCTGTTTGCATAATGCAACTCCACACTTCCCTCACCTCTGCAAAGCTCCAGTTAACACTTGCATGTAGACAACGGTGAACAAGGTAGGCAGAGAGCTACAGAGGGACCTCAGTTGTACAGGATTCATGGACATTCACAGGGAGAACTCCTTTAAAGGCTGGGAGATTTAGCATCCCTTTAGTCTGGGGAAACTGTTTGAGGGAAGGGTTTTACATGAGACAAGATGATGATCTGTCCTATTTTAATTAAAACTTGCTGATGCAAAGACAGGTCTCCAGTAGTGCACTTCTTACCCTCATGGTTTTCTTCCCCTCCCAAAAGACCAAAAGAATAAGAAGACATTTGAAAGGTAAGCCAGGAGAAGCACTCACTGCTACTGGAATGAGGAGAATTGCAAATAAGGAAGGGAGGGAGGGAAACGGATGGATGGATGGATGGATGGATGGATGGATGGATGGATGGATGGATGGATGGATGGATGGATGGATGGATGGATGGATGGATGGATGGATGGATGGATGGCAGGCATCCAAGAAAACAAGGTGGACTTAAGAGGAGCTTTTGCCATATTTCAGAAGTAGAATGATTTTCTTAAGGCTGTAACCAGAAACCAGCTGGTATTGACGCAAAATCTTTCCTGTCTTGTGTTCTGCAGCCAGCAAAGAGAACATGGCTGTCTGAGGAGAGAGTCTTGTGAGGCTTTTAAAGGCTATATACTTCTTCTTAATGTTGGTAAACTCTGAGGAAAAAGTGTTGGGGAAGGAGGGAAGAGGATGACAAGGAAAATGAAATTTCTCATACTTAAAATAAAATGATACAAATAATTCTTAAGAGGGGAGTGAAAAGATTTGCACTGAGGTGGCTCATAAAAAAAAAGCAATGTTTAATTTTTTAAGCTAGGCCTCCTAGAGTGGGCAATTCTCTGCACAGAGACCAATATCCATCCCTGTTCAGAGAACCAGCACAAGGACTATTTCCACAAAAAATTACCTTTTAAAGTGGGGCTGACATGATGTGTAAGTTTTGTGCTGGCCCTCTGCACTGCAGCAAATTGCATGTTGAGGAGGGAAGGCTTGTCTTTCGCCTATGAAAAATGGCCCACGCCTGCCCTGTCACCCGCAGCCACTCCTAACACACATTTGTTTATGTGCACTTTGGGCTCTGCAGCACGGAATAGCACCAGAGCAACACTCTGATTTAAAGTAAAATGCGTGGTAAAATCCTCCCCCAAAAGACAGGTGACTCCTACCCTATTGCCTAGGATCAGGGCAGTCTTTTTTGAGCTGAAAATCATGGAAAGGAGACAGAGAGGCCACAGGAGCAACTGAGCTCCTGTCTGTTCAAGATGTATGAAAAAAAACAACAAACCAAACACAAGAAAGAAAGCCTGGGCAAGGGGAAGGAATGTTTGATTTGAGTGTCTCAGCTCTCAGCCTCCTCAAGCCAACATCCTTCCCTCTGTAAGAGGGTGGTTAAAGGGCTGAAAGATCATGAGAACCCGCCAAATCTATCTTGTGGGCTAATTATTGCTTCTGACATGGATTTGTATCTGCTCCTACTTAGAAACAAACCAAATTAACTACTCTGTTGAATTACAGCCAAATTTACCCTCATACACAAAAATACCTGCATGCTTCATCACCAAGCACCACTTTCACCATTACTGAATGCAATTCTCTCACTGCCTCATCACTCTAGGTTTTATCTCTATATTTCCTTACAGTTTTCTTGAAAAAAATATTTTCCTAATCAACTCCTTCCTTGTGCCAGAAAGTCTGTCTGCAATAAACCACTGCTACAGCCCTCTCATGTCTGCTCGGAGTACTGGTATCTCCACTGCTGGCAGAGTAAGCTCTCTTCCTGCCTCATGCCTGCACTGGACAGGCAGTCCAGGACCCCATTCCTCTCTGCTTCCTGGGCAATGATATCAAATATCAGCAATCACAGCAGGGTCTGCAGACTGAATAAAGCTTCTACTTTACCTCTCAGAGGTCACTAGAGCTGTCCAGCCTGGAAAACCCAAAAATGTATATGCAAGGCATGATCTCCACAGACAGAGTGGTAGGTGCTGCAAAATGAGAGCAAGACCTCAGTGCTTTTGCAGAATTGCTTTTGTTCACGCTCTGCATCAGAGCAACTTGCAGAGAAAATCATGTGAAATAAGTGAGCACACACTGTCCCACCTGCTGTGTGGGCATTAAAGCCAAACAGACAGTGGGGGCTGTGTGGAAGAGGGCAGGCAGAGGGCTGGAGAGTCCCTGCCCTCCCCTCTGTTTCATACAGGTCTCTTGTTCTAGTGCAGAATTGTTTAATACAGGTGCATATGATGAGCAAGAGAGCAAGACTGGAGCTCAGCAAATGTGGAAATGAACATGTTGTACTTTGCTAGTGCACTCTTCTTGCTCCTTGCTAAGAGGCAGGACACCAAAATAAGGTGGTGCTTGAACAGCATTAACTACCCAACAGCACGATGTGCAGGGTCCATGAGTGCAAGCTGAGCTCTACTGGTCCCTGGCTTTGGGTGGGGAGAGAATTTTCCCCCCAGGTTTACATATTCTTTGTGCACAGCATTCTAAAAGCTAAAGCATCCACTTGTGCAGAGCAGGAGAAAGCTCATATTCAGTCTGGTTACAAGGAGCAGGAGGCACTCGCAGCTCTGCTACCATTACAGCTCCTTCTTGTCTCCTTCACTGTTCACCAAGTTGCACTGCATTTCTCTTCTGTAATCCCACTCTGTGTTTTCCTGTACTACTTCCCAAGGCACATGTGTCCTCTTTCCCTCTTGTTTGCTCAAGTGCTTAGTGTTTCTGCCCTTTCCCTCTCTGTTACATTTCTTTGAACCAGCCTGGGTGTTTCACTTCTGGCAGGAATAGTCTGTGCTCCCCAAGCATACGAGCAGCTGATAGGGGAAACTAGAGAGGCTCCAGGCAGAAAGCTGAGCTTGGTCAAGAGACTGATGGCTGGGATCATCTTTTCTTGAGGGACTTAGAAGAAGAGAAGGAATGATAAACCTTGGCCTGGTCCAAAGGATCTGTCCTGATTTGGGATAGACTTTTGAAACCAAAGACATAACCCTTTGGAAGGACTGGGTTTATGTACATTATGATAGAGAGGCAGAGATGCTAGCAGTTATGAAAACACATTATTTACAGGACACTGGGTGGCATTTTCCAGCTAATAAGAGGAATTAGTAAAGAAAGCTGCTGTGTTTGCACTGCCAGATAAAAAAAGCACTGCTAAGCAGCCTCCAGGCACAAAATCAGGCTGACTGGATGTATAAACCCCACACTCCACAGGTGGCCCAGCCAAGCTCTTAGGATTGAGAAGCTGCTCCAGAAAGCAGAAATGCCAGTTGCTGGGAAATTGCTGTGAACATGAAATTTCCCCCTCTTCACATTCCTTTCTCTTAGCACATTTTCCTTCTGCCTGCTAAGCCCTGTGGGCAGAGAGCAAGGGCACAGCATCCACAGATGGGAACCTGGGGATGGGCTGTCCCCACCAGCTGGGTGTGGTGGGGAGAGAGGACAGGGCAAGCTTGTGCAATGCACCTCAGCATTGATGCTCTCTCTGAGAGCACCCTGGGGCTTTGTGACCACTTGCTATTTTTGTACTTGGAAAGTTTTGTCATGGTTTCTTATCCATTCCCTTAATGGGATTAACTCACAGTTTCATAGAATACCCACTCTCAACCATCCATATTAATAATTCAGAAGTTTCCTTTTTTTCTTAAAGTAGAAAGCAGCTGCCCTGGATTTCTACAGTGTCCAGTGTTTAACATATGAATGGATGGCATTAGCTAGCCTGCTGCTCAATAGCTGTTTGTCCATCTAGACTCACTTCTGCATCTGCCAGGAATGGACTTCAGGTTTTCCAGGAGCGGTACTTCCTTCTCCTTTCTCATGCCTCAGCCTCACCAGGTTTTTCTGGACAGCTCATTTAACCATTTCTCTTCCCATGATTGATGGAGAAGCAGCTGCTACACTCTTCCTCCAAACTCCTCTTAAAATTATTCCTCTCAGAGCTTTTTCTATTTTATCTGGAAGAGGGATGTGACATTTTAGTGTAGCCTAATGAAAATGTGTACATTGTACTAAAAGAAAAACCAGGTTTGGCTTGTTGCTTTGAGGTTAGAGACCAACAGTCTTCACCTAGCAACACATTCTTTATATTCAGCCATTGAATATAAAGAATGGTATATTCCATTGACCTCTGAGCCATTTTGGACAAATGGCATAAATTTTTCTGCAGAGATGTAAGGTCCTGAAACATTCGAGATTGTTGCAAAGTAAAATGTAGTGACTTGTACAGCTGCTCAGGTCAAAGATCCGCTTTGACCTCTGATTTATTTTTCTGTCTTAGAAACTAAGGTTCCATAGAGTTGCAGAGGAGTTTTGGTTTTTTTTGTTTACTAACCAGTTCAACTGGTAAAAAATACTGTGGATTAGCAAATCCTATGCTTTCACACCCCAGGAAAATGTACTCATTATGCCAGAGAACTTTTGACCTTGCAAGGCTTTTAGGTGAGGCATTTAAACAAAACAAACCACCACCCCTTTTTCATAATAATTCCCATGTGCTGACTGTCATCAGGACTGCTGGGCACCTCTTATTCTCCTCTGCTTCAGTCCTCAGGGACTCCAGCATTCCTGGCACACGTGCAGCAGCTGGAAATGCTCACTCACTGCTCTGCTTCTCGAGCGTCTTTGATCAGTTCTAGGCCACGCATCCCAGAGGAGTTTATCATGATGAGCTTTCACAGCAGTCACTTTGTGCTAGTGAAACAGTAAAAATACTAATAAATTCTGGGCTTGCTTTGTGGCAATACAATAGGCTTTTATGCCCAAGGCTCAGGCTCAGAGAAGGACATGAAAACCAAGGCTGAGCAGCAGGAGCTGACAGAAGTTTCTGAGTAATTGAAAACTTTTGAACAGCATAAAAATCAGACGTTTTGCCTATGGGAATACAGAAGAGCTTGCAGCCAGGAAAGCTGGTGTACAAATGATGGGCATGGCCCGTGGCAACATCAGGCTCCTGGGGCAATCCAGGCATAAACAGAGAGGGCACGTAATCCCAAAGAGGTGGGTGAGCAGCGCTCCAAAGGGCATGTCCAACCTGCTTGGAGCCATCAGGGTGCTTGGGTAGCTCACCCTTATCCTGGTCTCTGGAGAGTGTTTCAAGCTGCTGAACACTGAGGGCAATTTTTCCCATTGCCCAAAGACACTGGCATTTTCATTCCATGCCTCATGTACCTCAGGCTTGCAAGGTGGTGGAAAGGATGGGCTTTCATTCCTGGGAAATGTCTGAAATCTCCCTCAGAGGGCACAAACTGGAGAGCACAGCAGCTCCCTCCTGCTGCAGCTTCTGGCTCAGAAGTCAGAGGTGAGGTGAATGAGCCATGTGGGACAGGTCTGTCACGGGAAGCCAGTTCCACAGTGCTCACTCTGCCTTATCCATAGAGCACCTTGCAGGGAAGACTTGCCTGGATCCACCATGGCTCCCAGATGGCAAACAGCAGGCAAAGCAGCCTCTGGCATCACACTGTCTCCTGGTTGTTCCTCCCATCCAGGTCAGCCCCGTGCCAGGGAGGTTCCTGCTCGGCTCTGCTGTGCCTGGAAAATGAGTTTTTCTGAGACTGACATTGTGGTGTGCTCCCACACACAGCTGCACAGTGAGCTATTTAACTGCACAGACATTATTGAGGCACAGACTGCAATGCCTGTTTTCTTTCTGAAGTGAAAAAAGGAGCATTACATCATGCTTATACTCAGAAACACTCCTTCCTTAAGGACAACAGCACAAAGTTTATCTCAAAATGCATGATTAAAATGTGTGATTAAAATGCAAGGATGCTCACAGGCAGCGAAGGGAGAGGCTGGATTCCTCCAGCCTGGCTTGTGACCTTCCCCTCATTATTCCTCTACTTTCTACCTGTGGGAGACAACTGTTTGGAGTTAAGATGGGGTATTCAAGGAAATTTTTGTGGTCCTACCTATAGAAAAGCTGTGAAGCACCCAGCATCTCCTAGAGGTCTGAGGAGAGCAAAGGACTATGAGGGTCCTTGAAGTGCACACTCAGTTTTGGCATGGGAGGGTGAGAGAGAACTTCAGGAGATGCTCACAAGGTTGAGTTTGACCCATGGCCAACCCTATAAATCTATCCCTGGAGGGACCTCAGCACAGGCAGGTGATGAGAATTTAGCCCCTCTGCAACCATTCTGCAAGTGCTCAGCTGCCTTCTACATGTCAACTGGAATGCTCACAGCAAAAAAAAAAAGAGCTGTAACAGGGCTGAGTCAGATCATTGACACCATTTCTCCTGTGCTAGGTAGAAGACCCCCAAATATATTTCTGCTGCCCCTATTGTTGAAGCTGATGGGATGCATTTAGTACCAGGTGAGGAGCTGGAGACAGTGCTGCACACGTGAATGAATCCTTGTAGGAGCCTGACAGAAGAGATTTGCTCACAGCAAAAAGGTAGATTTCATCTTGATGCATCTTTGGTCATGTACTGCTGCAAATGTCATTTTGTTGCTGTCTCTCCTCCATCTGAAATAAATATTGCACCTAGAAGGAAATTCAGAGAAACAGATTATTTCCATCCCTGTAAAAGATGCAGATTCACTTTGGGATTTCTCTCTCTGCACTGGCAAAGACTCACTCTGTGCTTTCAAGGACTTTTTTTCAATGCATTCCTGGGTTTTTCCACTTATGAGACAAAAGATTAATTGTATCAATAAAAAGACAATGTGTTCTGTGAGTCAGTTCTGCTATACTGAGGTTACAACTCCTGTATAGAGGTAAGCTCTCTGTGGTCCCAGTAACTCCTACAAAACACTCCATATGCTCAGGACGAAGAAGAACCTCTGAGTTTCCTTGTGAAAATTGCGGAAATAAAATTGCGGGAAAATTGCGGTATTTTCCATATGTCCTTGGACAAAAGTTGATTCCCAGGTTCTAAATGTTGAATATAGGCAGCTTAAATGGACTGCAGTGCTGGTGCTCTCCCTTAGTTTGCTTAATGATATCAGATACTCTTTAGTGATTAGAAGCTGGTGTTAAATCTTCTTTAATAAGGAAACTTTTTTTGATGTTTCTGCATTGCTACCTACACCACCATAATCTATAGATAAAATACAAATATAAGTATCCTATATTGGCCCAATATGTTCTCACTTTATTTATTAATTGTAACGATGTAAGAGATGATTCACTTCAAAAATTTGAGAAAAGTCTGAAAATTAAAGCAGCAGCAGCAAAACTCCCTTCTAAATGAAACTTGAAACACCACCATATTCCTAGAGCTATTCCTGGAAAGGCTGTCATGTTTGTGTGAAATTCTGGGGAGGGAATGTATGCAAGCATTCTGCTCATCATGACCCCCAAACACCCACAACACTGCTAGATTCAATGCAATAATATCTTCTGAAAGAAGAAACACTGCAAAGCAAACTGAACAACCCTTCAGTGCTTTTTGACACCCAGAAGGGAAAGGCACCCAGGAGATGTTGCTTTTCCACCCAACACACCAGACCCACGACAATCAACCACAAGGTTCCAAGAAAAACGTACAGCCAGGTTGCCAACAACAGCAAAACCTGACCACAGAAAGGAGAAGTCAGTGTCTGAAGAATGAGGGGTTCTCTCTGGGATGGTTGCTCTCATTAAAGCTGTAGCTATGGTCTCTAGGACTGTAAGCAGAGCCTTTGCCTTGGAAAATATTTATTTCTTCTTAGAAGCAGTGTTAGTGAGCATCCATGTCTGCTGAGGAATGTACTTGGGGGTTTGTGTAACAGGAAAAGCAGAACATGAAATAGAATTCCTAGTTTGCTGCCTTTCTTACTGCATGCTGACTAGAGACTCATTCCAATGGGATTGCCTGAACTGTGTTAATTAGTAATTAGTAATTAGTAAAGGCATATCTGCAACAAAAAGTGTCCTTTATTCATGTGCTCGTAACATATGTGGTTTTATATTCTAGAGGGTGGCTGGGCACTGGAAGAGGTTCCCCAGGGCAGTGGTCACAGCACCAGCCTGACAAAGCTCAAGAAACTTTTGGACAATGTTCTCAGTCACATGGTGTGATTCTTGGGGGGTTCAGTGCAAGGAGCTGGACCTGATGGTCCTGATGGCCCCCTTCCAACTCAGCATATCCTGTGATTCTAGGGTTCCTTCATATTTCCTTCCTGTCACTGATCTTATAAGAGTGCTGAAGACTTCAAGACAAAGGACATTCCACCTCACATAAATATAATTTACCCTACGAACATATGGAGTGCCACCCTAACAACACAATCAGAGTGTGGGGTCAACTTTATACCCAGGAAGGGACAAAACTGGGCCACTCATTTCCCAAATCATTGTGTGAACCCAGACTGGACCATCCAGCTCTCCATCAGGTGTGTGCAGAGTGCTTTCCAGATTGCTGGAAGACTGTATTCTTCTTAGGGCTAGCTCAAAGCTCCTCAGCTGTTTTGCTGCCTCAAGGATGAGGACAGAAATAACAAATGCAGACACAAAGCAGAATCACCACTGTTCCTCCTGGCTAAACCAAGCCAGACTGATTTTGAAAAAAAACTTTCTTCTTTATTATCAGCTTGATTGGAGAGTCATAGGTAAAAATCGAGGTTTTTAGAAATACTGCTACACATTACATTATTTTTTTTTCTTCTAGAATCTGAAGTGACTGGCCTGTCTTTATTGGAACAGTTGCTCTATGGCATCAAAATCTTGTATTAATTAATTGTCTCACTGCAATTAACCAGTGTGTCCATTCCTATAGGCAGGTTGGAGAATTGTGGTTTACAGACCTGGGCAGTCTTCCACATTCAGCTCACTGGGGGTATGAAAAACACAAGGAAATAAATAATCTGGTACATAACAAATATCTAACAGGGACTGGCATGGAGTCTATTCTGTCAGCTCCTGCATGTGAGCTCTGAAGAATGAAGGCCGAGAATACTTGCCATGTGGATTTTATTAATGATCATGAAACAAATCAATGGAGATTCTGACACAGGAAATTTGTGCTGCTCTGGAGGCAGCTAAATTATTCCATTTGCCATTTATGCTTAAGATTTGCAGTCTCTAAGAGATCTCAAAGAAAGCCCTACTGGAGCTAGAACCAGAAACCAGTTGAGCATCACATGACTTTTGGGTATGATGGAAAATCTTTCTCACTGCTGGGTAGAAGAGAGTTACTGAGTTTAAATATTTTAGGCATAACGAAGGAAGAAATTCAGACATATTTGTCTTTGCTTCATGACACAGGGAGAGAGAAAGAGAAAGGGGAAAAAAAGGTAGAAAACTATCATAACTGTTGTCAAGTTGTGCTAAAAGGGTTTGTTACTATTAGCAAAGTCTGACTCGGTGTAAAGAGAATGCTTTAAATGTGTGAATTTATTCAGCACACCTGCATATGAGCCCCAGTTGTTTATGGTGGCTGCCCCCTGAGGACAGGCACTCGCTGGAGCCAGAGCTGCATGAAGCTGCAAACCCTTCTTCCCAGAGGGAACACATCTCCTTGTCTCCAGCAGAGACGTTCTGCAGAGATGCTCTGCCAGCTCAGAGGCAAAGGCAGACACATTAATGATGTATTAGTGCACCAAAGACTGTTCTAGGATTCAAAGATGCACTCCAGCGATGTAGTTTAACCACAGGAGGCTTGTGCTGAGTATTGAGGTTACGCAAGGATTTTTCTTTCAGAAGTAATCTCACTCTCAGTTTATTTTGCCTGGTTTCAGTGCTTCGTTGGATAATTTAGGAAATTATGAGTTTGTATTTTTTTACTCAGTTTTGTCTTTGATCTGAAAATTTATAAGAAATTTGTTTCAAGTCAGATAAAAATATTTACATTTACCTGAAAAATGTCACAGGAAAACTCTAAGAAACCTATATATTCTGGAAGAGGCAAAAAGTCATATTTGACCTAAAACTCAAATACTTTGGATATAGTTTTCTGTTGGATATGGTTTTCTGTTGTATAATCAGGCCTTATATTTTAAACAAAATTTGTGTTAAGTTGAAATGAAAAACAACATGTTTTGTGGAAATTTTAAGAAGTAATGTAAAGCATTGAAAAAAATTATTTTGTTTCAAAAATAAATTAAAATCATTTCTTCAAAAGCCATGGGGTTTTTCAGTAAATTAATTGTCAGGTTTTGGTTTGGGTTTTCTTTTTCCTTTGTTCAGTTGGTTGCTACTTAACAGCAATGAGAAACTTCTGGTACCACAAAGAGGAAGAAGTCATAAAAATTGCTGTGGTCACTGTTGTAAGCACTCAGCAAAAGTCACCAAAAATTGTAATGATCTCAAGAAAAACAAGAAGTTAGTCCTGCCTTACAGATGGAAAACCTGGGGCAAGAAATCACCTTGCTGTGGTCATGCAGGACATCTAAAATTACCCAGGAGGATTGGAGCTGTGGGGAGAAAAATCTGAAGAGGACCATGATATTTGTGTTGGGTTCAAAGCACCCACATGGATAGTCCTTGCTGTGTGTTTATTTCTAGTCTGGGACCATAAAGCTGGACCCACATTCACAAGCAGAGTGCATACTCTGGAAAGGCCATGTGTTCCAAAACTACTCCACAGTGGGAACCAAAAGGAGAGTGAGGAGAAATGGAGAGGAAATTAATTTCAAAACACATTTCAGTTCTGCTTGAAGATGCTAATGCAGATACTGCATTGTGTGTCCTAAGAAAGCCCAGGTCTCTGAAATGCTAATTCTGGACTCATTTATATAATTTTCTCACTTCTAACTTGCAAGAGGTCTATTGTGAAATGGTTTGAGTGTTTCAGTAGTACTAGCCAAAAAATGTGAGTTTCAGGAGTAGTCACAGTTTCAGTCAGTCAACAGTTACTGCTAGTTGCCAGAAGAGGTAGCCTGTCCCAATTCTGTTTTTCAAACATAGTTTTCTTGGTGACATCACCATCATCATAATTATTTTTAAGTGGTTTTGAATGCACATATCAAGAAAATAATGATAGTTTTAAAACTGTGCTGATACAAAATCAAATAGCCATGAGTGAATCAAGAATGAGTTCAGATTGGAAATCGTAAAACTGGTTCTGATTAATAAAAAAAAAAAAAAGAAACTGAAAGAGCCTACACAGAAGATAGTGGGAACTGGAACCTCCCACTGTTTTAAAATGAGGATGATATATTAATGGGATTGTATAAAGAAGGGATTAAGACACAGGATTGCTGTATCAATCCTGAAACTTCCAAATTCTCAATATCTGCAGAGCAGGGAGTAGATTGGATCTCACTTGTTAATAGTGCTTGTTCACACCCTATTTATTATGCACTTACACATGCCTCAAATCTCTCAGAGTGCTGGCACAGGGGAGTGGGAGCTTCTTTTGCCTTTTTGTTCTTCTTTATACACACACAATATGGGCTTTGAAGGGCTGGTCTTTTTGCACCTTCTTCTGAAGCACAAGAGCTTGTCACAGGAGACAGTGCAGTGTGTGCTCAGTGATGTTCAATTCTACCAGGTGGCCTCTGTCATTTTCCCCCCATTAGTTCAGGATTAAACTCATCATCTGGTTTGGACTCAAACCTATTTTCCTACAGATCACTTTGCAACAATCATGGTTTCCTGGCTGACTTTTTTTAGTTTCTTTGCTTTCCATATTCTTCTGTTGCTTGGTATGGGCCCCCTTCCAGGGCAGTCTGGGATTTTTCTCCAGTTAAAACCTCACCTTTGTAAGTCTTGGGGCTCTGGAAATGCCCTCAAGTGTCCTGTGACACACTGCATTTGGAGGTTTTGGTCTTTCACCATATTTCTTCAGTTTACTTTGTGGCAGGCTAAGCAAGCAACAAATGCAAGAGCCAAAGGGATGCTGGAACAGCTGCTCAGTGTTTCGACCGCGGCTCTGTGTCTGCAGTGAGTGGAGATGAAACCCAAAATCCAAACAGGACTGAACTCTGGCCAAGCCCAGGGTCTGACAGCAGAGTTGTGACACAGTGCAGGTTTTTAAATTTCTAGTTACACCTGTAATTTATTCTGGGAGCACCACTTTGTGACACATTTCTCCTAAAAAGATACAGCCTGAAGGAGAAGCCAGTGAGGAGTACAGACCATGCCTGATGTTGAAGGGTTATGGTACTAGAGAGAAAGGGACCATGTCTTCTTTACATTTCTCATGGGTTTTGCCAGTGGTGGATAACATCAAGTTCCACTGAGCACTTTGTGCACATGCATTATTCAAATCATGCACTTCTTTGTGGTAATTGTTACAAGGAGAGAGCAGGGATAGGTAAAATGTGCTATGTAAACAGTATGCGGAGAAATTATCAGTATGTACACAATGATAATACTAGGTAGTAAAGGTGCTACCAAAATTGATTGATATGCCTTGATAAAGCCTTTCCACTTTCCTAAGGGAGACAGAAAAAAAATGGAGCCAAGACTGTTCTGTGTTGGAGATGATACTTTGTAAGTTCATATTTCTTTTCAATCACTTTCTAGGAAAGGATTTTGCACTGAGTATAATCTTCTCTTAAAGAACTCTCCTAGTGTGTTTCCCTTTATGAACCGACATTAGCTGTTATTAAAATGCATATTTATTTACATAGAACTAAAAACACTCTTGTTTCATTTGGCTTCTACAAGTATATGGTAATGGTAAATGTATCAGGTCACTGGGCTCTTTGCATGAGATTATCTCTTCTTAGATCCTGCTCACAAATGCAGGAATAGATTAGAGCAAAATATACTTTAATACATAGCAAAATGCAAAGTACTTCAAAATAAAATCATTCTTTTCCAACTGCTTTTTTTTTTAGTGAGTTTTGCCTAAGGGTTTGATTTCATAAAAGTTAGATGGGTATTCTGCAGTTTTTGCCATCCAGAGACTTTGAATGAATGAATGAAATTGTAAAGGTGGCTTGAGATCTCCAAGCTGAACACTTGTGTTCATAATAAAGAACCAGTTTCCCATAATCTCACAGTTACGTCTGTACAGGATGATTAAAATTCTGGAAGAGAAAAAACATGGTGTGATTCTGTCAGTGCAAACAGCGCTACCAATGAATGCTCTGTCCAAAGAGCCCAACATTTCACAATATTTAACTGCCCTTAAACCCAAGCCTGACAGCAGATTCCCAGCTTTATCTCAGCTGAGCTTACTCACCCCTTCATTCTGATGCCCCTTCTCATTTAAAGCAGCAAAACATTCCTCATTTCTAAAATGTTAAGGCCAGAAAGGCAATACTGCCAGTGGTACCTGCTTGGCACAATCTCACGCAGCACCACCTGCAGCAAACTTGCAGCTTGGGCTGGGTGCCTTGGGAAGGTAACTAAGCATGGGTAGAAGTCAAAGTGACCCCAGTAAGATGGGTGATTATATCACTGCTTGAAAAGAAAGAAAAGCATGCTTTAAGGTATTTATGTCCATCCTGAGATATATCTCTCATCTCCATCCTTACCCTTTTTTTCTGCTGCATTACAGAGCTGGCTTTTACCAGCGGTTTCTCTTCTAGCTGGGGTAGGATTTATACAGTGGGCAGTTTGCCTCTTTGCCTTGGATAAATGAAACACACCCTATTAATAAAAACAACTTTAAACTCTCTTTTTAAACAAGGGCCCACTACGATATCTCAGACTACTGTCTCTATCGATATGGCAAGTTCCAGCTGTTTTTCAGAAATCAAAATGTGCTGTGTTAACATCATTGAGATGAACAAAGTGATATTTCATAAACCTAAAGCAATATTTCTGTTCTTATTTTTCTTTCATTACTTATGGATGCTCTTCTATTTTTACATGATGCCTCCTCCAGAGAGTTGCTAGATTAATTTGTCTGTAATTTGCTGGGTCATTTGATTTACCCTTTTAAATTGTGACATAATATTAGCTCTGGCATCCCTCAGCCTTTTTGCTCCAAGACTTGCTAGAAATCAGTACAAGCAGCTCATAAACCTCCTCAGGCAACACTTTCAATGCTTCTGGATACAAGCGCTGTAATACTGAGATTTTAAAGTGTTTAACTTCCGTAGTTGCTGTTTAATATCCTTCCTAATTAAGAAGAGAAAGTGTTACCACACATTCTTCTTAACATGAAACCATAATTCTCCTTCTTTCTGGGCAAAGAACAAACAATAATTGAACAATCCTGAGGCAAAGCTTTTGGGGAGAAGCAATATCTTTGTTGGACTATCGAGTAGTTTTGATCGTGCTGATAGCAGGTATAATAAAAGATTTTATCACTGCCTGAAAAATCTGCTTTACCTAAATCTTTAAGCTACCGTGGTTCCAACAGTATTCTCATGATAAACATTTCCATTTTTTAGTATCAAGATAATTTTATCATCCTTCTATATGACTCTCCATGTACCAATGCTAAGGTTTCATCTGTTCCTCAGGCTGTTCAGCACCATCTTTAGCTTCTTTTATCAATATTCTGAATGTATGTTAAATGTAAGAACCCCACATTCCAATTTCCTATCTGGAAAAGTGTATGAATGTGTGTACACCTATTTGGTTTCACCTACAATTACTGCCCTTCCTTCTAATTGGCAGGAGATTGTGGCCTGGTTTTCCCCCGCTGCTGAATTGCAGAGGCTTGAAATTTAATAAACCTTTCTTGAAGAGTTTTCTATTACTGTGTGTACTCTGGTGTTTCAAATTTTCTCATTATGATTTTGTCTTTTGAGAATTATCCCTTTTTAAAGCAGAGAGGTAGCAAGAGAGGAAATTGCTGGATATGTCTGCCTTCCAGTCAAGATCAGCAAATGCAACTGGGGTTTTCTTAAAGATATTTAAAATACGTTTGGGGTTTTTTGAGCTTAGAAAACTACCTGTCATATTTAGAAACTCTAAGGTTATGGTGTAAATGGAAGAATGTACATGTGCTTCAAAAATTTACCTCCTCTGCTTAACTCACTCAGCTTATTAGGGGATAGTGGCCTCTTGGTGACCTCTGACCCTTCTGTATCTATCCTGGGACCATCAGCATTTAAGAAGTCTTAGTCTTCTAGAAACAGGTCATTCTAGAGTACAAATGGCCTTTTTGCTAGAGAGACCTGCTTCCAGCCTATCACAAGCACCTAAAACACACACCCCTCTGCACAATTTAACGTTCCTACAGAGGTTATGCCCAGTATTTGGGCATTCCAGGTATTTTGGGCTTCCTCTCAGTACTCCTGAGGTCATCCAATTTCTTTTCATTTGAATTTCCTCTTATTTATTGCCCAAGCTTCTTGTGTTGTTAGGAAGGCTGCTACAGATCTGCTTTTCTTTAAATGTCTCAGTGTTCTGGTTCTTTACATTCCTGTAACCTCGAGTAACACGATCAGAGTGAATGTGCTGCATTGGTGTTTCTTAATTCTCTCTCATTTGCATCCTGCTTTAAAACCTTTGGAGTCACTTTGGTCAGGCACCTCCCCAAAAGATGGACAGCTGTTCCAGAACCATGGCACACATCTTCCAGCCACTCCCTTGCCACCCCTCTGGTGTGCTGCCACCCACAGCTCTGCAGTGCCAACACACACAGAGATGAAACTCTCCCTTTTGCACTTAAACGGCATTTAAAAGTAATAGTGTAGAGAATCATGCCCAAACCCCTTCTTAAATATACTTCCTCCTCTATCTTCTTGTCTCTAATATACATTTCATGATGCTTAAGCCCAGCTGTCCCCTCCTCCTCCCAAGTGCATTCGCTGCAGAAATCTTCAGGCTGCCCATATAGCACAGTGACATGTACCTATTACACTGAAATTATTAACAGTGCTGGTTTTGCTGACGACTATTTGTGCAATTCACTGCTGTGGCACATAAGAAGTGCCTCCAGCCCCATTAATCACATCATTTCCCCAGGATGCTGGGCATTATGACCACCAGGATATGACCTGCTTCTCCTCTGATATCTGCAGGTCATGGGCAAGCCACATTATCAGGATGCAAACTTGCAGCATCAAGAGCAGCCTTAAAGACTAAATATTCATTCTGTATTATGTGAGACCAACATGGAGAGCTCTACCCTCCCCCAAACACTGTTCCTCCTGATCTCACTGCTGTTATAAATAAACTGCATGCTGGCTATGCTGCCTTCACAAACTGGTGCTCCTCAGGCGGCTCTTCACAGCCTTGGGATGAGCTGAGGAGATTAGCTCCGGGTGTGCAGCCCTCAGGGATGTACTGTTGTCAGCCTTTCTCTTTCTTTTTCTGCAGGGGCGAGGAAATTTGACGAGTCCATCTAGTCCTGATAACAAAGCCATTATAGGAAATCGAGTGAGAGTGGTGCTGGTTGCTGTGTTGTGTCTCCCTCTGCTCCCTCAGTGTTTATGAGCCTATTTGAATTCTTTCTTGTGTCCACAGACCAAGTGTGGCACACAGCACCTTTGCAAAAGCCTCCTCGTGTTCACATGGAAAAACATGGACAAGCCAGTGCAGAATGTTGGCTGGGCTAGAGAGCCTGGCTCACTGACTGAGGCATCTTGCATGTTTTATCAAAGCCACCTAGAAAAAGTGTTTGTGTTTTAAGGCAGCAGCAGCATAAATGTTCCCCTGGCTCTCTACAGCAAGCAAACATTATCTTGAGCAGGACAGATTTGCAGATAATCAGTTCAGTGTGACTTTTTAGTACAATACAGTGGCCCTGGACAAATGCAGTCATTAGGCGCATAATTAAAGGGTATTGATAGAAGCAGAGAGTTTAGATCTTCTCTGCCTATGAGACTTACCCATCTGTGATGGAAATGCAGCATCTGTCACTCAAAAAAACTCTGAAAAGATGTTAAAAATTCCAAGAAATTTCCTGTCAATTATTGGGGAATTTGAAAGTATGCTTACAAAGAGCCAGTTCCAGGATCTCCAGCTACTTATCCCATCAGGCCTGAGGGGTTACTTGGATAGGCTCTAAAAATTCCTATCTAGCAAATGCATCAAATACCAAATGGCTGGAACCTGAGGCTAGAAAAAAATGGTGCTAAAAATGCAGTGCAATTTTTCAACAGCATTTGTATTTAATCACCAGATTAATTTGCCAAGGGTAAATTTGATTCTCCACCATAGTGAAATGTTGTTTTAAAGGGGGAGGGGTTGGTTTTACTTATAATTCAAGTAAGAATTAACTCAGGCCAGTCTTGTGGCCTTGATGGCTGCTAGGGGCTTTCCAGTGTGTGGAATTTCTGTTCCTGACCTGCAGAAGAAGCGGAGAGCTGTCCTGCCTTCTGCCACTCAGCCCTCCTGCCACAGCCAGCACAGATCCCTCCATGGAAAACCTCAGCAGGCACAGAAAGAGCCCACAGCCACAGCATCCCCTTTCCTGCCCCTGCAGACAGGGGATCCTCCTCTCCAGGTCAGGCCAGGTACGAGTCTATTCGTGCCCTCACTCCCTTTTATTTCCTTTCCTTACATACATGGTGCTCTGGAGTTTCAAAACCTACACCCCCATGGGCTCAACTCCTTCTACACCTACCACACCCTGGCATATTTTTTCCCTGAGGTGAGTAAAACAGATCTTTTGTCGCTCTGCATCCCCTGCCCATAGCAGCAGGCTCGGACTTATGGCATCTGTCAGAAAATCAGACGACATAAAAAGGCAAATAGAAAAATTGCCTATTCGTTCCCACATGACTATTCCTGGGGTGACAGGTGGCAGGAACACTCAGCTGTCCTCCCTCTCCTGCTTGCCTGTCTAGGGCAGAGCCCCCACTTTTTAGGGTCCTGTTTACACAAAAACACCCAGGAAGGTCAAAGCAAACCTGCTGCACATAATTCAAAGCCCATTCAGTCTGCAGGAAGATGCTAAGGTGGCTTCAGGGTCCTAACACATTGGCTCTGCAAGATTTAGCTGGCATCACAGAGCCATTTTCCACCTGCCTGTCCTCTCTGTTTATTCCCAGCACTGAAGCAAAAGTGCAGGTGATGGGGAAGTTCTAATTCCTGGTGCCACAGTTCATTGCCCTGAGAGTTAATCCAAACTGCAATTGATTGTGTAAGCAATTAATAAGACAGAGTGATAACTGCAGCACTCACTGCGGAGAGGATGAAGGCAGGCCAAGTTATGACCCTGCTGGAAGAAGTCTCCAGCTAGAAGAGGGAACAGCCTGATAATCAGTTAAATCTTCCCCACATAAATCACTGGAGTTTGTGCAGCAGAGTCTTTAATTCACTATAATTTAATTCTCTGAGGCATAAACCACAGAGATCTACAGCCACTTAAAACTCCTGAGTGAGAGCATCCAGGCATGCTATGAATTTTCCCACATCTTCACACCTCCAGTTCAATTCCTACCTCTCACACAGACGTGGACCTAGAGCCATATAACTACTTTGCAGGCTCAGATTCATGCAAATTCCCAAGGAGAGGTTTGGCCACAAACTGTCTCACCACTTTGACCAGAAATAGAGTTTTTTAAAACCTGTACATGTGACTCCTGCCCTGCTTAGCTGATTACATCTTTTACCAGTCCTGCTGAGAGAGGTGCATTTTCCCCTGTTTCTGTGATTAGGTGGGAAGTGCTTACCTTTCTCATTTGAACATTATATTGTCTTCTGCAGAGATTTGTTACTTGATGTAGGCATACAGCAGAGTTCCAGTTGATATGAAATTGTAAATTTTGAATGCATACTCTCATAAAAATTGAGTATCCTTAATAAACCCTTCTGTTTCTCGATATCACTACAAACTCCGGTTTTTAGACAAGAAGACTAAGGCAGCAAGGTTTGGAATTGTATTTTAATCATTATGGGTATTTTATGTAAGAATTGTTATCTTAGATGCATGTTGCTGAATACATACCTAAACCTAGCTGAGTTTTAAGGATAACATCTTTGGATTTGTCCTTTATTCAAAGTAATTTTTTATGTTTTTATAGAAGGCTAAAGCTAGGCTTTTAAGATGAATTAATTCTTCACATTTAAAACTATAATTTGCGAAACTTTCCTTATCCTTATCCTTTTCTATCCTTATAGAAAGTTGCTTCTTTTAAATTGTAAGGGTTGTGCTTCCCTGTGCACTCCTTTATAGGGAAAATATAAAGATGGTGAGGAAATGTTTAACTCCAGTAGAATGTCATCAATCTTAGGAAAGTTACTATGCTTTTACATTTACTTCAAAAATTTGGGTTGGATATTGGGCTGTTTAAGATTTTTTTTTCATACATACAAGCATCTGAGCTTGTAGAAATTACCACAATGCAAAAGTGGCTAACACATACCAGTCAGGAATTTACAGTCATATATGTAAATCTGCACTGATGCAATGAGTAATTCTGTCTGTTCTTATCTGATCCCTTATAGAAGAGGAAATGTTGAACCTAAACCTGTAATATCACATTAGGAAAGTCAGCTGCAGTGGAAAGGCAATCAGCAAACCAGGTTAATAATCTATTTCCAAACTCCCTCAACCAACACCTTTCCACAGAAAATCCAGAGTTGGCCTATAAGAAGAAGAAAAATAAATTGGCTCATAATTCCCACAGCAGCTGATGATCCTCAGACAGTAGAGCTCTGTTGGATCATCAGCTTCCACCTCTGCCACAGCCAATTTCCACCATAGATGCCCAGGCAGTGCTGGGGAGCAGAGTTGTACCACACCAGCACTTCTGCAGCCCTCAGCCCTGCCCCTGCTTTTGCCTCTTGTGTCTCTAGAGCTGATATTTGCTGTAGGGTGGGAGCAGGGGTGCAGCACTGCACCCCTACTTTACTAAGGACAATCCTGAGCAATGCAGAATCACCCTTCCTCTCGCAGTTATCTGGTCCTGCTGTTTATTGAACCTTCAGAGCCCAAGAATCAAACCTTTCTGGAAACAAAGACTTAGATTTTGTCCCAATTCCACTGCAGCTCCCTGCTGACAGATACTGTGAACAAGCTCTTACAACTTGTCTCCCTTTTCTGATTAAAAGCATTATCTTTATGTGAGGCTAGTATTTAAAGCATCAGATCGGAGCCCAGGCACAGCTAAGTGACAGTGCTTGCCTGATAAGTATCCTGAAAGTTTTGCAGAAGGTTTGCCCTTCTGAAACAAATTGTAATGATACCATAAATAAAGAGCACCACACAGGAGGGCTCAAATTGGATTTCAGCTTTACTGGGTGATAAAAGGGTAGCACCTTTTAACTAGGATACGAAAAACTTTTCTGTAAGGGGTCCTCCAGAAATGAAATTCAATAAACACACACAATTAAAATGGAGAAAAGCAGAAGGCTGTGAAAAGGCAGAGAGTTTTCTTAGGGAGAGTGGAGATAATAAGAGAATATGTAAAATACTCAGTTATAAGAAAATATGTGTGAGCACATCAATCACTTTAAACCATAATCCTCAAGTAAATGCTAGTCTTTTTCTTGCTTCTAAAAATAGAAGCAGATCTCTCCACATCACAGGAGTAGATAATAGCCACCAGAAATGCAGAGAAACTTAACTACCAACATTAAAATTCTCCTCCCTATAAGAAACAGCAGAATTTTAGCTTTCCAAACATAAATAGGAAATGGCATAGGGGAAATCATAGTCTGCCTGAAGGGGATATTTTTTCTGGGTGGGATTATAATAGTTTTTTCAGCCTATATCACTCAATCAATTGGTTCTCTTCTTTCATTAATGAATTTCCCTCTCTGGCTTTACACTGAACTAGAAAAAAGGTGTTTTGTTCATGAAAAGCTCATGAGCAAAGGTGATTTAACAAAAACTAATACACTTTATACTGGTAAAATCAAATACTTGAAATGTTGTGTGGCAGAGGAGAAGCACGTCTGTGGAAAAAAAGAGCTTCTCTCCCATACATCCATATGAATGAATGATTTTACAAATGTAAAGAGAGGTCTACCACTGTTAAGCCTTGTCAATGAGATCAGAGACAGGGCCCTGCTGTCTGCTCCTTAAAGTATATTATTTTTTGTTAGATCACCTTTGCTCATAACATGGCCATTGAGAATTTAATGTTCTTACATATTTCACTGTCAGACTTTATTGCACATTCACGAAGGAAAGTGATTTCATCAAGTGATAGACTATGAACGATACTAAATATAGATTTATTGGAAATTCTGGTGGAAGGTAAGTGAATTCTGTCTGCCAGCTGCAATAGAAAGCTACAGCTGAGCTATTTTCTTACCTGTCTATCATACACAGTATAAAGAAAATGATGAGTGCTAGTTCTAAAATCAGATTATCACAGCTATGCCTATAAGCTTATTTTTCAGTACCCAGCCTCACTTCTGGAAGAAAAGAAATTTTAGTTTATAGACAAATATTTGGTCAGGATTTACTAAATACAGCAAATTGCTGAGGAAAAAGACAAAAAAATCCCTTTGCAATGAAGTCCAGTTTCTACATCTATACAGAACATAGTAATATATTTGTTAAGATGGTAACATAGTACCATATTAAAAAGTTGGTAACATGAGGATGACCATGGCTCTGAACTATCAGTGTGTAGTTGTCTCTTTTGCAGAAAGTTCAGCATTCAATGAAGTTTGCTTTGGGCAGCATTTAAAGTGAGGATAGGACTGACTTTAGTAGGTTAGAACCCAAATTTGATAAATTTAATGTTTTCCTTTTAATACACCATGGGCTTATTTTAAAACAATCCCCAGAATATTTTATTTCCTAATTTTTCTGCTCCTGCTTTCTTTTTACATGCTCTGGTCCACCAGCTGATGCCTCACACGTTTGCATTCCTGCCCTGCAGGTTCACTCTCCATGGGGTAGTCCTAAAACAAGACACAGAACTGTGTCCATTGGCATATCTCTGATTCCCAGGGCCAGGAGAAGACAATGTCAACAAAGACACCAAGTATTTCCCAGTGCTCTCCCTGGTCTATAACTTTGTGGCCAGGCAGAAACATCCCTCTAATCTGAAACAAGCCACAAGACTCAGCCGTCCATGTGAAACTTTGCCTGGATGAGGCTGAAAATGCTTGTGAAAACCCTCAAGAGGTTAGAGCTTCACCTGAGAGCACCTTTCTGCCTCTGAGGAAGAAATATTGTGGTTCAGCAAGAGTCTGGGTGCCCCCCAGTGCCTGAGAGATCTGGACAGCACAGTTTCATTGCCTTGGGGCTGGCCTCGCTGGGCTAAGCAGGGGCTCCTCAGCTCATTGCCTCTGACAGTGACCAAGAGCAAAGGCTTCCAGGAGAACACAGAAACAGAGAGAAGCAGACAGCAACTGCTTCCCAGTCCCCAGGGATGCCTCAAAGAGGGAGCTCTGAGCTGCCTCCCTCCCAGTCACTGCCCATTTCCATCCCACCAGCGTAGCTCATGGACTGACCAGCAAGCAAAGGAGGATCCCAGGCTCTTTTGTATGTCCCTTTTTCTTCTAAAATATTTGCTTGAGACCTTCACGAGCAGAAAGAGAGGAAGCTGATTGCTTTTGCTCACTGCTGCTCTGTGGAGGAGAAAGTGGAGGATCACAAAGGAACAGATGTGCAGTGGAAGAGAGTAGGTGACCCAGAACTAAGCCACAGGGGACAAAGGCAGTGAAATCATGTGTGTGATAATCACAGAAAAACTGTGAAATTAGGGGGGAAAGAAAAAAAAAAAAAAAAGACTGAAAGAAAACAATGAAGAACAAGAATATAACATGATGTTGCTTAATCCAAAGCCAAATGCTCAGGCCACTTATAGAAGGAAGAGGCACCTCACTGGCAGAAATCCCCCACTCACAGATGTTCATCTCCCACTATTTTATTGATAATTACTCAGCTCAAGACTATGAAACTGAAGATATAAACTCATTCATATACATGGAGAATTAATTTTAGAGCATTTTAAGGAATCAGGAATATTTCAGGAATATTTCTTTTATTCCACTATTTTGCACCTCAGTTATGCACAGCCCTTGCACATTAATAGTTTTGAGGAAGAAACTTGTTACTTTTGAAATGCAGGGAAGGAGGTTTTGGCCTAATATTTTGGGTGTTACTGATGACATTCATTATCCAGTCCACTGTCCCATCATTCTTATTGTCTATTATCTATTTGGAAAGCCTATAAAGGAGGATTTATTTTGTTTTACTTCTAAGAGCTAGAATAATTAAAGTTTTTATTTCATTCCATTACCATGAACAGTCAGGAATATATCTGAGTGCATCTACCTCAGACTTTTGTACCGTAGTTAATTAATTTAATTTGAACTAAGTTACCACATTGGTAAATGCTGGATGCAGACTCCAAATATAATTTCCAGACCAGTAAAGCTGGTGGCTTATCCTAAGACTCTACCTTGGGCAGCAGACGTGGCCACCCAAACACTTCATTTAAAGGAGCTCTATCAGCATCACAGATGGCTCCAGAGAACCTTTGATGGGAGAACACCACCTGCTCATTTCCCTCCACTTCAGCAATTTTACCTTTATCATCAGATACTCTTGTTCCATGGGGATGGTAAATCTATCCCAAAATCAGCATCTTTATTTGAACCACAGCCAGAACTGTGAGAAGATCTCCAGAAGTTCACAATTCCTAACACAGCTTCCCAAATAAGCCTGACTGGTACCACTACAGGAAAATATCACTTATAAGAGAGAGAGACAAATATGCACTAACCAAATTAAGGAGAACAACCTCTTCTGTTTAAAAAAAGTCAGTATTCAAAGTACTCAGGTACTAATTTATTTTACCTGGGGCCTGTACAAGAAAGGGTTTGAGCTCCACCTGGAAACATTAAAGCACAGCTGAAAGGAATGACAGGTTGACACAGCACCAAAATGGCCTTCTAACACCAACCCAAGCATCAGGCAGTCAGATCTCCTCCTTTCCATCTGTCACTGTGACAGCCCAGTCATCCTCAGAGGCTTCCTTGAACTCTCACACTTCCCACACAATGGGGTCAAATAACAATTACTTCAGTTAATGGCATCTACAACACACCTGGATGACAGCACCATTTCTAGCAGCACCCAGTGAAGAGATATGTTCTGTGGAGAGATAGAGCCTGGTGCTCATAAACCAAACAAATTGCATAATGTAGGCCAAATAGCTGAAAGGCTGTCTAGCTGCCAGATTTCACATCCACTGGGGAACCTGGGGGCACATGCAGCAGCCACCAAATCTGACCTACACCCAGCCAGCATCAGCTCACATCAGAGAGCTGGCAGGAGCTTGGGAAAGAAAAACAAATGTTGCTACTGCCTGACTCTGTCAAAAGGGGTTTTATTGTAGAATTTAATCTGGAGGAGATGTGTTCTGAGACGAGCAGAAGATGCTTAGAAGTGTTTTCAAATAGAAAGTGACAAATTCTTGCAGGGAGATATTAGGGAAGGGGAAGAAAATATAGGACGGGGACAAGGAGAAAACGAGATGTGTGACAGGTTGAAAAACTCAGGTGGACTCAGATGAAGAGTAGAGTGGCACATAAGGGTAAAAATAGCTTTAAAAAAATGTGAGGGTGGGGAGCCAAACAAGATAGGAAGAATAACAACAGAGCAACTTTTGTGCTCTGCTTTCCTCTAACTGACAAACAAAAGGATGGGGGACTCTTGTAAGATTTTGGATCTAAGTGTCCTTGAATCCCATGGGACTTCTCTTCCCTTTTGAGAACTGGACTTGGGAAAGCACATGTGACATTATACTCATGTCCTGCATGTGCTGTGTCCCCATCCTTGGAAGGCCCCGAGCCACATCCTTGCTTGCAGCCCCAGAAACTTAGATCTGGAAAATCCTTTCCCATGTGTGTCAGGCTGAGTTGTACACAGAAACCATGTGTCTAATTAGAGATTTAGTCCCCCAGCATTCACCCTAGCTCTGGCCCATCCCTGTCAGGAAAGGAAAATGAGAGCTGCTCTCAGCAGCATCTGAACTCCACTAGTCAGGGATCAGCTCTTAGGATTAGGGCAGGAGATGAGGGAAGGGGCTGCAAGAGGCAGGCAGAGAGGGACCTTCATCAAGTATTCAAAGTGTTATCACCACCTCCATAGAGTAAAACAAGCAGGACTTTTCAAATGGAGAAACTGGTCTAGGAGGGATTTGGGCACGTTTCACTACCAGTAGAGTATAAACAGAAGAGGGTGGAGGACACTCAGAAATTACATGGCCGTTCAACCCTGCTGTAGCATGAACTGAAAATATGGGTGGTAATTAAAACTCTCTGTATAATCCTAACTCTTACAGATAGCAATTTCATTCCCACCAGAGAGAAGGAGGGATTGATTTGCAAAATGAAGACCTGAGGTTGATGGAACTTTTAAGTTCAGGAAATGACATGTCTTGAAAATCAGAAATTGTTAAATGAATGTAAATCCACATAAGACCTTAATTCCACTTAGTCAGAATGATGCCTCTAGATTTCCTTCCCTTCCTTTCACTTTACTGTGACACTACTTTTGAACTGAACCAATCATGAGCCAACATCCCCAGACCCGTAAGCTACCACTTCGTGCACAGACAGGGCAGCACAGCTGCTGAATGCAGAGCACTCTGTCCCTCCTACAGCCCTGCAGCCCTTTGCATGCAAAGCCACTGACGCTGCACTTTCCTTGCTCTAATCACCCCAGTGGCCCCTGATCCTCCCCACCGAACTGCTGGCACTTCCTTGGCCAAAAAACTGCTGTGCTTTTTCTATTTCCACAGCTGTGGTGAAATTGGAAAAGGCACACTCGTTCTTTCCAGGGAGCCACCAGCATCGTTACTGGAACAGTGGGCAGGCAGAGGGTTGTGGCTTTTCCAGATCATTTCAAGTGGAGCTGCTCCAAAGTGCCTACTCACTATGCAATGCAACTGCCTGCAAATGCAGCTGGTGTGCTTGCCACTGCCAGGTTCAGGGAGGCCAGCTCACATTTGCATGTCTATGCTTTGCTATTGAGCTTGCAGAAATGTGGTATTTAGAGGTCCAGACCTTCTGGGAGGACCCAGACTTGCTGAGATATTGGGCAGAGTCAGCTAAGTTTCTTATTTGATCTAATTTGAAACTTGCTTGTAAAAGAGTGTAGGGGAAAAGTTTTATCACATATTAAGCCATGTGAGTTTGCAGGCTTTTTAGGACCTAATATATGGGGGGAAAGAAGCAGAGAAGGGAAGAGCAAGATAAATTATAATGAAGTCTGAAATGCAGTTAGATATTTCATACACAAAGGACAAGGTTGTGCCAAACTACCCCTCTGGGCACGGTCTTTTCCTGATGCAGCAAATGCAGTTCTGACCTGGAGAGAAAGTTGAGATTTATATTATTTCCTAATTAAATTAGGAAGAAGAGTTTAAATGCAATTTACATTTGCATTGCAGAAGAAGGGACTGGAGGCACATTTCAGTTTGAGAGCCATATGAGCCCAGGCTGGGAACTGCTGCTCTGGGGGCATGCCCCGTGTGTAATCCCCCAGGAGATGTCACCTGGGCCAAGGGTGTCACTGTGTTGCCAGAAGGAAGCAACTGAATACCATGCTGTCCCAAGCATCACCCATGGTGCAGGATGGTACTGGTGGTAATTTCTGCATTAGAAGCACATCACCAGTTTCCTGAGGGTACAGAGGGGAATTAAAGCCAAGCGCCTCCATCCTGAGCATTTGTGAATAAAGACTCCTCTTTCCCTATAAAACCTTTAAAAAGCATTTCTACCCCCAGGACTGCCCCCTTCTCTTTTCAGAAGCACTGTGTGATGTTTTGTGTCATGACGAAGAGCGCTGGGTTCTGTCTGTCAGGTCATGTTAAGTTAAAGGAGTGGCCTGCAGCAGAGACTCAGAGCGATTCCCAATAAATTGTCAGCAGACTGGAAAGCAATAGCTGCCCATAATTTGAATTTCATGCCAACTCGTCACGGAAATCTTATGTGACAGTTTGACATGCCCAAGAGCTTGCTCAAATAGATGCCTGCACCCTCAGAAATTCTGTATTAGCTGCATCTTGTCGCCCACATGGCTTGCTGGACACTCGTTGCACACCTTAACATTGTGCTCCCAGCATAATGAATGTTTAAAATTAAAGCCTCATCAGTAGTTTAGCTCCTAATTGTAGCAGCTGTGTAGAAGTGCAAAGCTGGAACTGAGATTTAACTTGGCAACAGGAAAAAACAAATTGAGATGGTTTTGTCCTGGCTCAAACAAGGTACATGCATGCCATCCCTCTATGTGCAGCCTCTGGGCTGCCACTCTGGTTTAGGCTCTGGTGCTGCCCAGGAGAGCTTCTTCTGGCCTCTCCAGGAGGGAAATACTTCCACAGCATCAGCAGGAGCTCTATTCAACCTGGGTCATATTGAAATTCCACTATTCACATGGGAGAAGAAATGAAGGAGGTACAGAACTATGTCACCTGCTGGGAGAAAAAGCTGAGGTCATTGCAAGGAGCCATGGAATCTACACCCAGGGGTCTGTTATCAAGGAGTTTCTTGTGGATAACATGACCAAGGAGAGCTTTCAGAAGGGATTTAAAGGAAAATAAAGAGAGAGTTTATGAATTTTTACAAGAAGCGTACTCAAGAATGAAAGGCAGCATGGGAGAAGACAGGGAAGCATTTGCAGCACCAATAAGACAATGGTTTTGGAGGCTGCTGCCTTGGGCAGGAGAGGCAGGAGTGACATCTTAATGAGAGATAATACTTAAGGGTAAGATCTGTCATTCACTGAAGTGAGGACACATAACGAGTGTATTTACTGCTTGACAGCAAAGGGAGAGCTGTGGAGAAAGACAAAATGAAGTACATAGCCTAAGGGATTGGTTAAGAAAATTCTCTGTGCCACAGCACCAGGGACTGATACCTGCAAGACATAAATAACGGGCAGTGCTTTCCCATTTTGCATACTTTACACGGATGAGAATGAAACTGAGGATCTTTCACTCAGAAAAATCCGTGATGAATTCTGTCCTTCTCACATCATTTCACAGGACAGCTAGAACACCTCCAGGACATTCTGGTTTGTTCTCCAGACTTTTAGGTTTATAGCTGTTCAAGCTTTTCATTCCAGCATGATCAAATTCTCCAGGTTTCATTTGCTGCAAAGGAGCTACCAGTGGCCCATTCCAGCCAACATTTGTATTCACTGCAGCCTGAACTCCTTTTTTGGCCACCAGTTGATCAGCTAGTTGAGGGAGAAAGCAAATCTCAAATCCATCAAGAACCCCTGACCAAAACACTGAGAGATCCTTCAAGCTTCCACCACCATAAATTCAATTCACAAGCCAAGTTAAATGATGACAAACTACTTAACCTCAGCTGGCACCTTTCCTGAACTTTTACTTATGGAAAAAATCCAGCAGCCTCATGAACAAGTCTGAGACTGGGCTTCCAGGCACAAATACAGCACTACTGTCATTGCTGGGATGATTTCTTCTACAACTGACAGTTCTTTAAAAATGAGACATCACATGCACCTAAAGGTGAGAGTGCATCTGAGATAAATGGCAATCTCTGATCTCTCCTGTTGACACAAGGCAGAATGTGCCAGCTCTTTGCTCAAGATAATAGGCAGAAGGCAAGTGGCAACTCCCCATTTTTCCAGGGAATACAGAAGATGTTTTTCTCTCACATTGCCAATGAACAGGTTGAATCTGTTTATGATGCCTTGTAGAAGGCAGGTGGTATCTGCTCAGAGTGCCAAGGAACAGGTAAGTGGCATCTGCTCATCATGCTACCCAACTGTGAGTCAATTAACATTAGGGTGGATGTTTAAAATGTAGAAATTAGAAGCCAATTACATATCAAAAAAAAAAAAGAAAAGAAAAAAAAGGTGAGATTTTCATCACTAATTGTTTATCTCTGACAGTTTGGAGACCGTCTCACTTTGCAGGTTACTGTCAAAACTAAACTCCTTTAGGGACACCTCCTGCAAAGTTTTGTCACACAGCTGCACTGATCAACCCAAGAAACTGAGCTAAGGAGCAGTGTCTGTGGAGGCAAAATACTGCAGGACTTGCAGAGGGTAATGTGGTCTGGTCCCTGCCTGCATCCCCTTTTTTTCATAGCTTTGACATATGAAAACCCCAAATGCAAAACATATCTCATGTTTTTCCTTCGTGGTAATAAAAGGCAGAGAGCCATAAAGAGGGAACCCGGTGCTTTCTCAGTGACATGTTCTCTCATAAATGGTCTTCAGACAAACGTATATCCTTGGACAGAATCTAATTTTCCCTAATTTACCCTCTTGCAGGAGCAGAAACAGTGTGAGAAAACTTCAGGCAAAATTATACTGAGTAAAGATTTTTTTTCAAAAATCAAAATTGAATATTTCCCTTGGTAGCCAAAGCTGCACTTCTAGGTTATTTAATTCTTTTCTAGCACTACCAGTTCCTTTCACCAGCTTCCCAGGCTGTTTCCAAAAGGATGGATACACTCATTCAGCTTGTGTCCTGCAAAAAGATGGCTGTTTGAGCACCTTGCAGTGCCTACCAGATATCCCCTCTGTGTGTTTCAGCTCTGGCTGGGGCTCACCCAAACACTTCCCAGGGCTCACTGGGGAAGGGGCAGCTTCTTCCAGCCCCAGCACCAACAGGCTTACACTGGCAGAAGACATTTCAGCAGACATGGTACTTAAATACAGGCCAAAAAGGAGTGGAACAAATGCTACACCAGTGATTCAGGTAGTCAGGCACTGCCTCTTCAAGGCCAATAGTCCCTTTGGAGGCTGCAGGAGTCTTTAGCCAGTGCTGCAGGTTACTGGTGGGAAACAAAGCTCAAGCCCAGTTATTAATCCCATCGATCTTTTAAGATCGCACAAACTCTGTGTCAAAACCCTAGAGAAGCCCACTCAATTTCTGAGCCCCTAGAACAACCACCCAGGAGAAATATTTATTACATTGAAAATAAACTCCCGTAGACTCTTCCATTTCTGCTTTAAAAAAGTGATTAAAAACTGGAAGCAGTCTCCCGATTTGAGGGCTGTATAAACCTTCAGCCTTTTAATTAAATGTTTTATGTGTTAGCAAAACCACAATTATTTCAGGGGATGATTAAGGCCCCGACTTGTTATGTTAGCTCAGCTCACTACCTTCTTTATAAGACTACAAGAACAGACCAAAAGGATAGACTGCTTAATTTTTGATAAAAGATAAGAAAAAGTGAAATTAGCTTAAGCCTTCAGGTTCTGAGACAGCTTCCTGTCTGACCTGTTCTCACACCTCTGCCACAAGCCAAACCAAACCTACATTTAATAAGGAAAAACACATTAAATTATACAAGTTCAGTCCACTATTAGATAGACAACCAATATAAGGCTAAATAGAGCTGGCAAAATCAAGCAGAAGCAGCATTAGCACATCCTTTTCATGAAACATCAGTATGCACAAGCTCTGGTAGTCTGTGATTTACAGTACAACTGAACATTACCTGTATTTGACAAACACACATTTGAGGCCATCAGATCTAATGAATTTCGATGCCTTCAGAGGAATAACTCAATTTATTGTTCCTTTAGTCTTTGAATACACCTCCTCATCAAGTGAACTACACCAAGCATTCTTGAATGTGATGTTTCCTCATGACTGTACGGCAATAATTATTGCTATGGAGTGGAAGCAATTCTGAGAGAAGCTTTGAAATTTGAAGGTGCCGATTATAATTATGTGTTCCCAGCATTTAGCGAGAAAACTGGTACTTCAGCCAGACATCAGCTCCCTTCTCACCCTGCTCCCAGCCTTAATACTTTAAACTCGCACAGACACACTCAAATAAACAGGAAACAAATCTTATTATGCTAGCAGGAGGTCCAGGGAGCTCTGATTTTTAGATCTCTGAGATGCTATTTGGGGACTGAAAGGGTATGTGAAGAGAATAGCAAGTTGGAGTACCAGTAAAAACTCCCAAAGGTGTTTGAAATCCCTTGTATGAGCCGATAAGATCCTTGAGGAAGGGCAGCATATTGCTTCCCTCTTTGAGGTTTGCCTGTTTGCTGCACTGCAAGGTGTGCCACACGTCTTGGAGGAGTGGAAGAGTGTAACCTGAGCTCTCACCCAGGGCTGGTCAGAGCCATGGCTGCCTGCCCTCATCATGATCACAGGGTACAAAAATCTCCTTGGCCTCCCCTCCCTGTTCATAAAATACTCTTCCTGCTTTCTGCTTTTTTCAGGGGTGAGTGGAGAGAACAGGAGACCAAAAGCTGTCATGGTTCAAGCTCACTGGAAGAAATCACAGCACTAGTCAAGCTCTCCCACCACTCCCAGAATTACATCTCTGCTTGCAAAGATAGGGCCAATATTATGCTTCCACACCTCCCAAACACCAGAAAAATAAACTTGAGCAATCCAAAGCTAAATAGAAATAAAATGCAGGCTTTGTACACACAGTGAATTATTTATATTTTTAAAAAGACATTCTTTGAGGATTGCTACTCCAAGCATTCAGCTTGGATTTCAGATAACCCAAAAAAACCTTAAGCACCCTCATTTATATTCTTAACAGCTATTCATTGCAGCCATGTTGATTTCCCATGATGTTTGATATTGGCTACAACAAAGTTTTGTCCGGACAGATTAGTGCAAAAGGATTTTTCTTCATGTAAGCATACGTTTATCCCCACAAGAAAAAAATTCAGCCTACAAACAAGATCATATGTGATTAATTATTTAGCAAATGCTATCTCCCAGTCTTCCCATTTGAGAATTTTAAATTACCCAGCCAGAAGCCAGAAACTACTCAGTTTAAGGTAGCTGTTCTGTTACACAAAGGTAACAGGAGACAGTGAGACTGAACTGTCTGAAATCAACACAAAATCTACAGGCACCTAGCTCAGACTGGGAAAAAAAAAAACATTTAAGAATACATTGACAGAAAAACCCTCTCATTTCAGCAATGCCATGGCTGCAAAAATCTAGGAATGCTGATTCCATAAAAGTCATTACTGCAATATGGCACAACACATTTTTCTGCAGTCCTGATGAAAAAACAGGATTGTCACCCACACATTTCTCCCCCTGTCATTGTCAAAGGTATCATGCCCTGTGCTCCACATGCACATTCCTTGGCAATGACTGTGACCTGAAGTGTACATGGAGCCACTTGCCAAGCCCAGCTGGAGGGAAGCCACTTCTTTACTCACCATACAAGTGGGCTGAAACCACGCAAGAACCACCACATATCTGCTACATCTCCATGAGCTGCCAGCTGACTACATATCCAGGCACCACCTGCAGCCCTCACACTGGGAGTGGGTTTATTTTCTCAGCATGTACTACATCTGTACTGACATCTGTCCTGCAGGATGAACCCACTTGCCACGTCCCACAGAAGATGGACTTTGCTGTCCCAAGGCTGAAACTCAAGGGATTTTTCTTGATGATGACCCTCAAATGCATCCCTCAAATGCAGAGCTATCTGCATTAGTACTTCTCCACACTCCCTGTTCTGATCCATTTTTGTGGTTTGTAACTCACCAAATAAATCATTTCAGCTGAAAGTTCTCCGCAGGGAAAATATGTCATTGCTGTGTGACTGTGATAGTAACCTTTGTGATAGTAACCACCTTTGTGGCAGAAACTACCTCTAACCCTGAAAACTTAATCAAGGAATTATATATAGAATTGTTTTATAGTCAGGAAAAAGGCTGACAGTCTCAGGATAGTAAAATTCAGTTCTGACATTTATTATTTTCTGTCTTAGCAGTAACTAATCCTGGTTGGTTGTCAACCCAATATCTATTTCCCCCATCCTTTTCACTTAGCACATAATTATGTGGGTTTTTAAAGCTCTATCTTTTCACAAGTTTGGTCCAAATTCTCAATAACTATGAAAATTAAATGTTTCTTGAGTGAACACTGATGCTTTACATGGGTTTCTCCAGAAGGCAACTAACCAACCGTTTGACTAATTCCTCTGTCACCACTAGAAACAGCTGTTCCTTTCACTGGTTAGGATGCAAAGTTAGTAAAAGGCCAGTCTTGGAGGGGAAAAAGTGCTTACCTCTTGAATAGATGATATCGGAGACAGAGGTTTTTATAATATCTTCAGAACCACCAGTCAATTTCCTAAAGTACTTTAATCTCACTTCCATCTTATTTCTTTGGGGGGATGAATGGTCATAGAATTTTGTGGGGGGTTTTAATCCCTTTAGCAAGTGTTCATGCTGCCCTGTGCAAATATTGCTGCTATTCAGGTAGTTTCCCTCCCCATCTAAGCCAAGAAAATGGTTTTCCTGTGTAGGAGCAAGAGTGAACATTTAGCTGATGTCTGAGACCCATTGGATAAAACTGATCCCTTTCTCTGGTTCAATTCAGGACACCAGAGCACTCCTTAGACTTTGAATATTACTTCTGCAGGTCTTAGAATAATTCAGTCTTTTGCCTTTCTTCCCCTAAGGCTTATTTAATATATCCTCTGTGTAAGTCATTCAAAGGCTCCCAGAAATTACTTCAGAGCCTGTGTGAGGCTCACTGGGCTGCAGAAACTGGCCTGAGGCCATTCCACCTGGTGCTGTGATTCTGCCTGATTCTGCACTCCAAAATCCACATTAGGTTGGTAACTGATGGGAATATGTGTCGGTGTGGATGCACAACAGCTGGTGTGGAAACTCCCGTAAGCAGAACGGATTTTATGCATTACAAATTTTATTTGCTAAGTTTTAACCCACAGCTCTGATGGGGAGGTTTCTTCCAGAGCACTATCCATTCTGAACAGTTCTGTTTCTGGCCTTTCTGCAGCACACAGTAATGTAAAAACCATGTCAGTTTGCAGATTTCTTTATGGTTTCATCAGCATCTTTGGGCTGTTTATTTGGAAAAGGATTTTGCAGTGGTTTTGAGGGATCCAGCCATCTGGACACCCTCACTGAACACTGTATAACAAGAAGACACAAAGCAAGAGGCATTCCTGAGCTTCTAATATGCTGCTTGACAAAAGCTAATCTATCTGGAAGATGTGCCTGTAGAAACTATTTCCACCATCTCCAGGGTCACACACAGGTGCCTTGATCCTGGCCAAATGCAGGTGCTCCATTAGCTTCATATATTAATTGTAATTCCTCTCAAATATTCCTTGATTATCCTAATTTTATCAGGAGCTGGGTCACAAAAACTGAGATGGAAATTGAGCAGCCATGCACTGCTGCAGTGTCAAGGAAAAGCAACGAGGGTCCTTACAGACTGTTTATTCCTCTTTCTGCAGAAGGAGCAGAGATTCATGAAGCTGGGAGATGATCTCCACCCACATGATGAGGGTCATGGCTGGATGATACCAGCTCAAGGCCTCTCTCAACATCCACTTTTCAGACCCACAAGGACTAGAGCCTCCCTAACCCCTTGAAAAGCTGTACTTCCTCCCCACCTTTGCAAGCAAATTTCTAGTGGCACTGGCAATGAGGGCACCACCAGGTGCCTAGAAAGGCACAGGGGGCCTGCTGGCAGAAAGCTGGAGCTTGAGTAGCTCCAGCTGAGAGCAAAAGTCTGGGTGTGCTGAAAACCAAACTCCCATGCCTCCATCTGGGTATGCAGATGGGGACATTTTTAAGCTCTTTCCCTGAATTGCATTTTATGATCAGCAAAGTGGAGTTATTGCATGTCCAGGTGAATGACATAAAAATAAGTACCTTAATATTTGTGAAGCATTTAGGTACTGTAGCAATGAACATTAAAGGAGAGCCCAGGAGGAAAATAACAATTGTTTGCTGAGTAATGTTTGAATGGTATGTGCAAGTAATTCATGGGGCTGCTCAGGGAACAATGAGAAAAACAGAACTAGCAAACATCCACTCCTTCTTTGAGCATCCCTCTTCTGTGCACTGAAGGTATGGAGAACCTGTGGAAAAATAGTGTGCATGCATAGACATATTGCACAGAAACTCAATATTTGGATTTGGGCAGGCAGTCTAATTTTCTAATTTTCTTTTTACAGGAAGGGGACTTAAAATAGTAGGGTAAGCAGCTGAAATGAAAGAAATTACATCAGACATGTGTTTCCATTATGCCTAAAACTGTCTGTGCCCATCCATCCCACAAATATGGCTTTGTAGCACTTCAGTCCCCAATAGGATGGAAATAAGTTTGCTTCAAGTTCAGTTTTCTGGTGCAACTTAATACTATTTAATCCTCAAGACAGCAGAAACAAGGAAGGGAAGAGACTTGATTCTAAAAAAGCATGTGCTACGTCCTTTGTTGCTGAAGGAGGTTAGCCAGTGTTCAAGGGCTTTTGGTAAAGCAACTCCATACAGAGAAGAAATGCTCCAACATACATCAAGATCTTTTCTATTCCTTTCTAACTGGGTACAACATGTATTTGTACTAAATATGTTGTGCCTTGAAATGCCAACATTTTGTGTTTGCTGATGAAATAATATAACTCTGTTCATCTATGCATCATTAATTCATGTTATTCCATGGAAAAAATGCTGGATTTGCTCAAATATTTTATTATCAAGCATTTTACATATCCTGCAGAAGGAAATCCAAACTAGATATTAGTGCAGGAGGCAGACCTGAAAGAGCAGGTGCTCATGGTCTGTTCTGAGTCATTAAAATCAGTGGAATTGCTGGAATTTATTTCAATAGGACTAGGCCAGCACATTCATAGAGGAAGGATGGCTTTATGCAAAAGGGACTCATAGGCCTGTTCTCTATTTTTAGTCCTGACACAGAGCCTCATTGCAATCCTGATTTAAGTTCATTGCAATCCTGATTTAAGTCACCTAATCTGTGGTGCAGCAATATTAATCCTGTGCTTTATAAGCTCACCTGGCTCCTCCACAAATTACTGTAAGCCCTTTTAGAAGATTTAACATGTTTCTGGCTTTCAGTGATCACACTCAAATCCACAGGCCAGGAACAAAACATATCACAAAAGCTGAAAATCCAAAGAAATATGGATAGTGCAGGGAGAAACACCAACCGCTAATGCACAATTTTCCTTCTTTGGGACCTTCCAGCCTCCAAACTTTGTCACCTTCCCCACAGGACACATCCATTCCCATGAAGTTCCTGTTGGTCTCAGTCAGGCACAGCACTTATCAAGTCTGATCTCTTCCTCACTGCACCTTTCAGAGCAGGGCACCAGCACAGCCCCTGAGGCATGATCTGAGAAGAAGCAATTTGTCTGCATGAGAGCCTGAAATGTCCAACCTTAGACCAGCCTCACTGCCTGGAAAGTTAGTATTGATGTCAACAGGAGGAACACACGAGGCTGTAGTTCTCATTCAAAAGCTTCTCAAAAGTCTTCATTAAAAGCCACAACACCTACACATTTTGATTTTCTAATTTTTCTCTTTTTTTTAGCACCACTTGATTTTACTGCATTTATTTGCTGTCCACCTTGCATATGAAGTCCTGATCATGTAACACTCTAACTCATATGTGACTCAATACACCTCAAATCATAGTATTTCCACAAAAGTCAGTGCTGAAAAATGATCCCACTCTTAGTCCTCCCTGGCATCACAAACTGTGGAGCTGTACTGGCATGACCCTTGATCAGCATCTTCTTTATAGACTTAACAAGAAACTGCTCCTTCCAGGACACTCCAGGTTCTCCCATATGCCAGTACTCTCCTAATGTCCAGATCTGAATTACTGCAATACAACTTTATGAGGAATTATCTAAACCAGTTTGCTGGTTGTTATTCATTGCACAGCACACTCTTGGAGTTTACTGGCAGGTTCACAGACACAGGACTCTCCATCCTGCATGCTCTCATACACATTTCTCTGCTGAATTTGATGAGGCTCATCCAATTTCCTTCAAAAGAAGTGGTTCCTAAATGGTATTTATTTGTTTTTCTGCTTATGAACAGTTTGAAATTCAAATATTTTCCTAGAGAAGCAGTAGATATATACTCTATCGGGTTTTGTGCAATAAAATTAAAAAGAGCTTATTTTAAATTTATAATGGTGGCGGTTGTGCTAAAGAGAAGTAAATTATTAAATGAAGGTAACCATAAATCTGTCAGAGTAAACTGTAGAAACCATTGCCATAGGGTGGTAAAATGGCTGTGCACTGACTATTGTTATACTATAACAGCTACCATTAAACTGCAGTTTTATCACCACCATTATTGATTTATTTTCCTGAACTTCCAGAATACAGCCTTGTTAAAATCTTAATTCAGACTGTATTTCTTCTTTGTTGGCACTGAGAGAAGAGTATCAGGACTTTCCCCTTAGGTCAGAGGTAACTGTGCCGCTCACATTGGGCTGCCAAGAGCCCAACCAAAAAATAGCTGAGCTTTCACTTGGAGGTGAAACTCTGAGCAGGAATTACCCTCTCAGTCGACACAGAGAATGAAGGGAATGTTTTGGGTGTTTCTGCCATGAAGCAGGGGCTAGGCTGTGACTCCAAAGGAGCTCAGTCACCACAGATCAGCTGAGGAGCTCAGCCTGGACACCTGCTGGCCAGGCTGACCAGAAACCTGATAATACCAGCCAAAATTATCCCTATCCATGACACCTGAACTTGTCCAAAAGGTGCAGTGAAAATACCCTGTCACCCTGCCAGCAAAGCCTTGGAACAGACTTGGCACCTCCAGGGGCATTCTTGGAGGTTTTCCAGATTCACCTAGCCAGGCTGGAAATAGATGCTGAGCTCCAAAGGTCAGCTTCTGGAGAAAATCAGAGCATCAAGAAAAAGGTTAATTTTGGCCTATCACACCTAAGCTTTGCAGAGCTGCAGAACAAGCAATTAAATCAATGCAGAAAAAACAGATAATTACCCAACTCTGTCATAAGCCCTTAAAACACTGACAGGTGTGGGAGGAGTCTTCCTCTACTCATCCATGAGCATATTACAAATAACTCTCATTTAAACCACTCTAAATTTTCTATTAACAATGGCAAGGCCAGCAGTGTATCTACACAAACAGAAAAACTAATGAGAAATAGCCAGTGCAGGGTCATCAGATGATAGATCTCTGCTACTGCTGTAAAAGCAAAAAAGGTAGCTGGCTAGGTAGGAGAGAAAACTGCTTTGCCTTTGCTACTCTTTCTGTTGCAGTGCCCTTTATATATGCAGGCTGAGAGGAATGCATCATAAAAGGTGACATTTTATAACAGCAGTTTGTAAATTTTACAGAAGCTTACTGCCTGTAAATCACACAGCTTATACCCTCACTGACTTTATTACTGCAAACCCAACCATGGATAAACTCCATGCCAGTTTACTTTAAATTTATCTTTTTTATTCAGACCTAGCTGAGGTCTTTTAATATTCCTTTTCTTCTAATGATAAAGCCATCCTGATAATCTTATTTTCTTGACAGACAATTTGAAGGACTCTGTTGTATCTTGAAAAAGCAATTCCTGGTTCTGGTAGTTCCTATCTTAGCATGTACTTCTGCTGTCCAAAGGTGTGCTTTTCCCCTTTATTTCAATTACTTGTATTTATTTGTATTCCAAACCCTCTCATCACCTAACCCTTTGACTTGCTTCACAGCCAGACATCACAGAATGGTTTTTACAGGATCTGTGTACAAACCTGTCCTTTATTTGGTAACATCCACGTTTATTTCATAGCAGGGCTACACAATTTACTCTCCCATCTGTGCAGGGGATATTATCATGGGTAATCTTCACAGGCATTAATGGAAACCAGTGGCATAAATTCCTTGTGCCTCAGTGAGAGTTTTGTGAATTATCTTGTTTTTCCAAAGAGCTTCATGGAGCAGAGTGCCCCAGCTGATGAGTTTCCCTCTCTTTTCAGCAGCTTTTATTCTCTGCTTATGGTGCTGTTCATACTTCACTTTTAACCCTAATAAAAGTCAAGACTAGATTCTACTCAAACCTCTGTTTCAAGGGTAGAGAAGACCATGCTGTTTGGAAACCAGTGGAGAAAGGTATTTCCTCAGAGTGGTTCACAATACAGTTATTGGAAAATTGAGACCTATTTTTCTTGGCAAGTCGAGCAGGATTTGTAGTCAGGTTAGACGTAGTGACCTCATCTGGAACTCAGGAAAGTGTTGGTTGTGCCAAGGTGTTGATTGCAGTGGAAATCTGTCAGCATGGAGCAGCAAATGACATGGCCTCTCTTCAGGCTCTGCTGCTGGCTTCGTGCCTGCTTGGAACCGCAGCACTCTTTAGCCAGGATGCAGTGAAGTTTCCCCAGTACACCCTGGCTTACACTGAGAGCTTGGCACCAGAAGCTGCCTGGTGTCTAAAGTCTCTCAAGACTCTGAAGGGCACCTCATAGCCCCTTAAGGGCTCATGAAATTCTTTTGCTCCTTCACTGCAGAACCTCTGCAGTTTTAGGGAAGATTTCATTTGGGGAAGATGCTTCATTGCATAGATGAAACCATCTCCCTTTGTGCCCTTTCTAGACAGCAGCATCAGACTTAAAATTAAATTTTATGGTGCTTTGTTGTCTTTTCAATTGTTTACCATGAATAGGGAAGTCGCTTGACCGAAATAAACATTAAGTCACATTTTCTCCAGCAGAGCAAGCAGCTTCAGCATGTTGAGCTTTGTAGTTTCATGGCTCAGTAGAAATGGGGCTGTGACACTGCCCAAGCAATAATAATTTGTTAAAATGATTGAGATTTCTGCCACAGCCTTGGAGTATAATAGCTTAAAGACACCTTAATATGAGACTGAGATGCTTTTAAAGAGCCTTTTGGCCCTACAGATGGAAGGCAATGCCTAATGGGACATTGCCAGATCCCAGGAGTTGGATTTTTTGCATGCTGAGGTTGAGACTTGAAGATAATTTGCTAGGTTAGCATGAGAGTGACTTTCCTATCATCACATCCATTGACCAATAACCTCAATATCTTGAGAAGATGTGTGTCAAACACAACAGGAATTCCTTTAGTCCTTGTCCACTGCGATGAACAGTCTCTGAACACACCACAGAGGACTGTGAAGGTGTTCAGTTAATATTTACTGCTGATGCTGGAATGAAGATTTCATTTCCCAGAAGACATCCTCAAAGTATCCACATGCAGAATCCATGTACTTCATCTTTGGTCCTCAGAGATGCATCAACATATAAAGGCATTTAATTGCTGCATTTTAAATGACTCCTTGGAGATTAAATATTACATAGAAAAATGGATTCGATAAAACAGAGCACAAATCATTACAATTCCAAAACATAAATCTCTTTGTTACTGCTCTTTTGCTGCTGCTGCAAATTGTTGGCATGTTTTATTGGAGCTCTTTTTGTCTGTTTTTCTTTTAAAGTCTGTACATAGAAAAGAGGGTGGAAAATGTAGGTGGAGGGTGAGGGCATTTTTTTCAGCTGGCTACAGTGAGACGAGGAAATATGTTTGCTTTATAAAATCAGATTTTTGTAGGGTTCTGGTTCCATATGGGGAATAGAAGGGGTTGGATAATTTGGAAAGGATTTCCTAAAGATATTCCAAAAGAATGAACTTTTGAGATCATATATTCCATGTGCCAGGACATCTTTTTTTATATGAAATTTAATCAGCATTGTGTAATGACATTACATTTTATATTGCAAATTACATATTGTAATTACCTAATTACACATTGTAAATATATGATTACATGAATTTGCACCAAAATTCATAATTACACTTAATTACACTAATTGCATCAATCTAAACTAATCAACTACAAAATACAAGGAAAACTCATGCAAACAAAGCTAAAAAAAGGAACATTTTTAGAGTGAGCCCGCACTCCCAGAATACCCAGAGACACAACATTGCCTTATATCTGGAAATAAATTCATAAGTAGAGATGTGTGGGAAACAATTTCTCTGATCTAAAGATGTTTTTATGCTCTCAAAGAAGTCACTTCTGTTCTGAATTCGGGCAGACACACCTCCATATCTTACAAAGATTTGGGAAGGTTGGACTACTGGGGGCTTTTCTCCATTTCTGTATAAAATTGCAGGAGACTTCTCATCTGCTCCAGATGGAAGGGATTTGGCTTCAGTGAACTGCCAGTTTCCACTAGAAATGCAGATATATTTGGATGCCAGCTTCACCAGGAGCAGCAAGTGCTTCACATCCCTTAAAACCTATTCCTAAATCTCCCACTACAACAGCAGGGCTGGATTTACCTTTGTTGTGCTGAGGGCAATGGTCAGCAGAGAAGATTTAGCACACCCTGGAGCACACTCTCATTCATTTGAGGTTCATGTGGCAGCTCAAGTCCTAAAATGCCCTTTCTTACAAAATTAACATTGGCATGTTCCAACTCCATTAGAGTGAATATTGCCATACATGATTATAATTTCCTTTCTTTACTAATTAGTGGCCTATTTTTCTGTGGGATGCTTATCATGGCTCCAGGAAAGATTTTAGTCATGGCAACATATACTGCTTTTGATGCATTTTCAGTAATTAAAACTCATCCTACATATTTATATATGTTTCATTCCTTTGGGGAACAATTCTGAGGAAACTGATGAAATTCCTGCTGATCAGAGACAAAAATAGGCAATTATGGATCACCCCTTTCTTTCTTTCCCTTTCATCACCCCTGTATCAGTAATTAGAACCATTGTACTGCAAATATAGCTTTGCACATCTCAAATGAAGAAGAGCTGTTGCCAATAAAGCCCACAGTGAGCCCAGGCAGTGTCATGGGGAAGGAAACAAACAGAAAGATGCAGTGCATTTCTCCACGGAAAAGTCCCATTAATACTCATAATTAGATAATGGGGTGGGTGAGAAGATGCTATTCCAAGGCATTTGGAGGTGACACAACCCAGTTTGGGTGTAGTAGATGTGCTTTAAAATACTGCATCCCTTCTCCAGCACTCTGTTTCCCAGGAAAATTATCTTTTTGGCAGTTTTTCTTATTCACCTAATAGATTTTAAAAGGGAAAGAGCCTTTTCTCTGCAAGCAGTGAGAGGTGGATATTTACCCTTTATCATAAATGCCCCCTTTGAAATGTCCTCTCCTTCAGAAGCAAGGCAGTGTTTTGCTGTAGATGTGCTGTCACCCTAAGAGTGTCCCTGCTGGCAAGCAGGGGACTGGGAAGTGTTGGAAAACAGCCTCTCAGTCCAAAGCAAAGAAAATCTGACATTCCCACACCCCCTGTGTACTGCTATCTTTAAAGTCTTTTGTAAGATTCTTAGCTTGGTGACTTGTACCCTGTTATCCTTATTCTCACTGATATAATCATACTTTCACATTTAATGAAAACATGAGGGAATGTGATGTTTGCTGTTTAGTCTTAGAAAAGACTCAACTCATAGAAAGCCAATATAATAAATATTGCTTATGTTCAAAACCAGCAACATTTCTTTATCTAGTGCCTCTACGCTGGCATCAATCACACAAAATATTTTCAATAGAGCTAAAATTTATGTTTCTATTCAAAGATAGGCACACCTGAACTTAAATTTATCCATGTAATCCCAGTCCTTGCTGTGTGTGATATAATCTTTAAGCACCCAGTTACACATTTTATTTTCTGGTGGATTTAAACTCCTTGAAAGTCTTCCACAGGGTATCCCTGCTTACTTCTTAGGCCTTGATCTGCAAGGGGACTTTGGCTCACAGAGCACAAAACCAGGATATCTTCAAAATCCCCCCACTGGTTCCACCATGCCTGGGAGATGTCCCAGGTTCCCAGAACTTAATTATTCCACATCTGTCAGTAAATATCCTTAAGGCCTCAAGGCATCCTCTGAGGGATGCATGTCCTGATAACTTTGAGAATCTTTGCATCTCCATTCCCAAACTCCACTAGAATCCCATCGGGATCCAGGGGCAAATTCACCATTCCCCTGCCTGCTTTCCCTGAAGATAGCTAAAGCACATATACAGGGTCAAGCTCCTCACAAAAGAGAAGAAGAAGAGAAGAGCATTTCCACAAGAGCTCAGGACACAGAGGTCTCACACAAGGTACGTAAGATCCACATGCAGCTCTTCTCTCTGCCCAAAACCATTTGACCTTCTCTCTCCCCTCACACAATGCTCAAAGCAGATAACAAAGGGAACTTGCTGCTGCTGCTGCTGCATTTTCCTGGTTTGTTTTGCTGTAGTGGAGTCTAATCCAACACATATCGAGGCAGAAATTAAGCAACACCAAGTTTCAGCCTGTCTTGCTGTGACATCCCCAACAGGAGTGGCAGTGCCAGGCACTGAAACCTGCAAGCGCTTCCCTGGACCTAGATCTGACACTCCTCTCCAGCTGAATTTTCTCACTGATTGAATAGGGTGAAAGAACATTATTTCGCTTGGCAAAGATGGGCAGAGAGTCATGGAGATTAAATTACCCAAAGTATCAATCAAATTCAGGTGCCTGTTTGCTCCTCAAAGTGTTGCCTTGTTAAGTTCAACCTGGGTCAGTTATTTTAGGTCGCTCAAACCAGTCCAAGCTGGAATTATCCACAAGGTACCAGAGGAAAAGAAGGAAACACTTCTAAAGGTGATTTCCCCCCTGTACCCTGGATGCACTCTGCCTGTTCCACATACAACACACCAGAACAGACTTTCAGATACCACTGGCAATAGATTTGCACACAAGTAAAAATGTGATTTTCATCTTTTGTTCACCTGACACTTTGTACTATGTTGGTTTTAAGGCCTCCTTAGTTCTTCCCCACAGATCAAACTACTTTGTGAGGTCAGGAGTGAGCTGATGACTACAGAGAGGAAGAAATGGTTTCTGCTATATTCTGCTCTCACAGCATCACATTTAAAGCTGGGTGAATGCAAACTGTTTTTCATTTTAATGTCTGTTCCTGAAGAAAACATACTTACATACTCAAACAAATGAAACTTCTCATTATGTTTTTAAGCTAGCATAAACACTTTAACACAAAATGAAAGGATTTTTTTCTGAACAGATAGTTATTTTATGTAGAGAAATGGATACACTTTCACTGTTTTCTCAGGTTGCTTAAAAAAATTAACAAACTATAAACTTATTTCTCAAAAAAATTAAAAATCCATTTAAAAATATCTTGAACCATGCTGCTAATTGTGGTGAGCTTTCAGACAGGTTTACAGTGCCTGTCACCCTCAGGTCTGAGAGTGACGGTATCAGATTCCTTTGCATGTTCACTTCATCCTCTGTCCAGTCTATGTGCTTTAGACTTCCTGACAAAACCACTCAGAGAAAACTGATCACAAAAACCTCAGCAGCCATTTCTGAGTCCAATGCTGTACCAGGCTGATAATATCGTCATAAGATGTATGAAGCTATGGATATTGAGAAAACACCTTCAGGGATGAATCTAAAACAACAGGATATTGGCTAATTCTATGAAAGACTTCTGTATTCTTCAAAAATATCAACTCAGTTACCATCAGCAATCAAAAAGGCACTAATATTTGGAAAGGAAATGAAAGGACTAAAATCCCAGCATTATTCCAAACCATATTCCTTCATCCCAGGTCATATCCTGGCTATCATGCAGTCCTGCTGCCCCTTTTTCTCCCAAAAACAGGAAGCACTGGGAACATCAGTGCTCGTGGTTGTGCCCAAGTAGGGAATGGCCCCTCCAAAGGAGCTGTGAAACAGGTCAGACTTCTGCCTGGACAAAGGATGGCAGAGGAGGCATGTGTGGCAGGCTAAGTTTGGCAATCATGTCCAACCACAGTAAAGCCAATCTGGAAAGCTTAACAACTTCTGCTCCTAACCCAGAAACTAGAAAGAACCTAATAGTACTATTAGGCAGAGAGTTTAAAACACAGAGAAGGAAGCATTGTCTTCATATAGTATAGAATTAAAGTACAGACCTTGTCATCACAAGATATTGAAACAGCTAAAGGTATAAATATCCATGGTAGAAAGTTAATCTGAGAGTGTTAAATTGGAGGATCGGGAGGCAATCAAAATTCTACCTCGCTGGAATTTGGGTAGGTAATTGATTTATGTCTTTTTCCTCAAAATATTTTCTTAAACATCTGCCATAGTCACTGGTAGAGGAAGGGCACAGGACTGAACTGGTCAGAACATGTCCAAAAGGGCAGATGTGGAGTGAAAGCAGGCACTGGAAACAGCTCAGCGAGGGTCCTGTTACTGGAGAGGATACTTCTCAACTAATGCCAAGAGCATTCCAGAGCAGTGCTGAGCTGTGGCTTGGTTAAAAATGGATGAGAGCCCTTTAGTCCACAAGAAGGCAGCCTGCTTTCACACACTCACACCCCCAGCCCCCTGCACATATATCCAGAGCCAGTCCTTCCAACCTCAGGGAGCTTTTGTTCCTACAGTGAAGCTCATTCTCATTTTCTTTGTCTCAAAAAAGGAAGACAGCTCAATTTGCATCCAGGTGTAATAACCAATCTGCCTTTTGGAAGAGCCAGAAAAGGAAGCACCTTAATTCCTCCTGCTGGGGGCTGAAAACCCTGGCACCAAAGATGAAAGCCACAGGAACCAAAATTCACACTCAGAATTTCATCCGATTGAACAGAGACATCCATGCACGTTTCTCTCCATAGATAGCAGCAAAAAATAATTAGCCTGCCAGTTCATTGGAGTGCTCATGGCTCACTCCCCTGGCTCAGCCACAAGTGATGCAACAGCAATTGCAGAGTTTGAGTCTTTCCTTACAATCACAGCTGGGCAATCAGACTACTGCCTTCTTCCTTTGATGGCTAAGCTGAGAAACTGGGGAAGAAGGCAGAAGGATCATTTAGGGGAAGGGGATCATTTACTACACTGTGTTTGGGTCAAGCCAGTGGTGCTTTATTATTTTTAAATTGCATCATTCAACATTTCTAAATGAAATGTTCTTCTTTTAACAAATTTCTGTAAATAAATGCCCCCATAATGCTCCTTGCCCAGCCCTTTTCTCAAATTCACCACACACTCATAAATAGTTTCAGTCACCCTAAAACTGTGGATTTTGATGAGTAAATAATTTTTCCAAATGTCTTCATCTGAATTTTCCCTAAACTTCTCAGTTCTCATTATTTCAGCATAGCTGAGTTAGAAATAGCATGTCCATGCTCTCATTCTTTGGATTAAAAAAAAAAACCAGTATATTCTTTTTAACCTACTGAAAAATTGTGCCTTTGCACATGGGCTTTGATCCAAAGCTGTGTGAAACAACAAGAATCTTTCCCTTGACTTCAATGGTTTGGGGACTTGGCCCTTATGCTTTCACTGAAGAATAAGCAAAAGCTATTACTTTGGCAGTGTGAGATAATTGTTTCTTTCGTTTGTCGTGGTGCCCCAGCACACCGAGCCAACAAAGCCCAGCTCTCATCTTGCTCAGCACAGCCTGAGATGCATTCCAGAAAGGCCTTTGCCAGAGCTTTATGCAATCAAAGCGACAAACATGAGACAAATGTCACTGCTATATTCAGCAGCACTAAACTCCACTTTATTAACACGTATTCGTGGCTTGACAATAAAAAAAATCCATAGGCTTGCAAGCCAGTTCTGGTTTGAATACACAAGGCAGTGCAGAAATCTTGGAGCTGCTGTCAGCTGTACAATAGAAGCAGAGCTGGTTTTTGGGGCTGCTGGGAGCGTGCTGTGTGGAGGAGTGAGGGAGGTTCATCACGGCTCAGGACCGGGAGGATGATTCCACAGAAGCCAAATGCTTGCAGTGTGTGGGAAAGGCAATAAAAACCTGCATTGGAGCAGACAGCAGGTGCTGATACAGTGACTGGCACTCGCCAGCCAGACATGGACTCCATTTTATCACTTCAATTTGTTTTACTTACTCATGCAGCTCATGGGTTTAAAGAGCCTGAGTGAGGCAGGGAGACCAAGGCATGTATTTGTAGCAAAGCATTCCCAAAGCAAGGGTGAGGGAAATAATAATTAGTCAGTGAAAACAGTTGCTTCTCAGGGAAAAAAAAAACAAAACAACAACAGAAAACAGCAGTAATTAAATCTTCATTTTAGAAAGAGTAAAAACCACAAAAGAAAGTTTTCTGCAACAAACCCCTCATTATGAATATGAAGGGTTTTGTGCAAGGCAGCGTGCTGCTGTGTGATTGCATGTCTCTGCTGCTGGCTGCTCACTTCTGGGGAGGCTGGGTCTCTGCTGTTGGAAAATGCTGGCTGTAGGTACCACACAGAAACCAGGGAGTGTAAACCTGGAGTGGAATGTCAGTGAGTCATACCCTTCCCTAAATCTCCCACTAGACTGGGGCATGGTATGAATTGTCTTCAGAAATTGAAATCTCTAATGCTATCTTTAGGGAAATTAATTGAAAGGAATCTTGGAAATATGTTGATAAAGACCTATGAAAGGTCTGATCTGGCTCCAGTGATGATTTCACTTCTCCCCAGGAAAAAAATGGGAATTTTTATTGCACATCAGGGGAAAGGTAGGGAAGTTGGGAATCCAGGATAGGGTTTTTAATAAAGGAATCAAACAGAAATGAAACTGTGTTTAGGCTTTTCAGTTGAGCTTTTTATGAGTTCTTTGACTCATAAATTCCCCACAGATAGGTTTCTCAGTGTTGTCCATAGCACAGCAGGTTAGCTGGAAAACTCAGAACAAAGGAGCTCTCTAAGAAGTCAGTGTTTTGGTATATTAGAGGCACTTCCACATATTTTCTTATACAAAGAATAGATAAAATGAGCACAAAATGTATATATAAGGAAATTTTCATCAATACAAGCATTTCCACGTGCTTGATATAAAAATTCAAATTTTCCAATATTTTCCACCAGACATCATGATATAGAGGATATGTTGAGGTCATAAGCTTTGCTTTCCTAGATTTCCCTATCTCTTGGGATCAAGTTTCAGCAGGATATTTTTCAGTTTCAGAATGTCCTGTCCCCGTTTCTACTTCCTCCTTCAGACAGATCCTGCCTTGAGGTAAAATAATTGCAACATCTTGGGTTTGTGTAGCAAGCAGACATTGCTAGCATGCAGAATTTATGCACACAGACAGGTTTCGTGCATTACCTTCTGAAACATCAGTGACTGATCAGCATCTGAAACACTATTTTGGAGCACAACCCAGTGATGACCTCATCATCAAGCTCCATTACTACCAATTCTCAAGCTCCCACTGGAAGTATTTGAAGGGGAGAACAAGTACATGGACAGGGCTGATACCATCTGCCTTCCTAAGGATTTTTAACAAAGTCCCACTCCACTGGCTTTTATGGAAACTAAGTTGCAGTTGCATAAGAACAAACCCTCTGTGTTTGAATTATTACTTGATTAAGGGACAGGAAACACAGCAGTAAATGGTCAGCTCACACACTGGGGAGAAGTCACTAGGAGAGATCTCCAGGGAGCTGGGCTGCGCTGGGTGTGTGCTGTCCAACATATTCAAAAGTGCTCTGGGAAATAGGTTGAAGGAAGGAGAAATGGGGTGGAGGTAGAGGGCAAAGGAAGGCAAAGTCAAAGGCAAGTGGAGTGACAAGGTCTTCTGATGAAATTCAGTGATAAGTTAAGAAGGAAAAGCATTCAGTGTATTAAAGGTGATTTGTCTGTGAAGAGAATCTCCCAAAGACCTTGCCAGACTGAGTGACCAAGCAGTAACAGATGAGATGCAGTGCAGATACATGTAGAACAAAATACACGGCTAAAAGAACCCCAGAATCCTAACCTCACTTATAAAATTATGGCTTCTCAGCTGAGCTTACTCACCAGTTCCATGAGGAGTAACATCTTGGGCTCATGGTAGATCATAGAATGGTTTGGGTTGGAAGGGACCTTTAAAGTCCAACTCCATGCAATGAGCAAAGACATCTTCAATTGGACCAGATTGCTCAGAGCCTTGTTCAACCCTGAATGGTCCCAGGTGTGGGGCATCTGCCACCTCTGATCCAGTGGCTCAGCATCTTCATCATCAAAACTTTCTTCCTTATATCTAGTCTAAATATACTCTCTTTTAGTCTAAAGCCTTGTCCTATCACAGCAGGCCCTACTAAAATGTTTGCCCGCTTCTTTCTTGTAAGTCCCTTTTAAGTACTAACAAGCTGCAATTAGGTCTCCTTGGAGCCTTCTCTCCTCCAGGCTAAACAATCCCAGTTCTCTCAGCCTTTCCTTTCATGAGAGGTGCTCCATCCCTCTGATCCTCTTCATGACCCTCCCCAGAATTCACCCTGACAGGTCCAGTTCCTGTTTATGTTGGGGACCCCAGAACTGGATGCAGCACCACAGGTGAGGTCTCTCCAGGACAGAGCAGAGAGGGCAAATTGCCTCCCTTGCCCTGCTGGTCACGCTGCTGTTGCAGCAGCACAAGATGCAGTGTTTTTTCTGGGGTGTGAGCACAGCACACATGGCCAGCTCATGTCCAGTTTTTCCTCCACCAGGACTCCCCGGTCCTTGTTGGCAGGGCCGCTCTCAATCCACCCAGCCCCTAACCCGGTCTGCCCTGACCCAGGTGTATCATCCTGCACTTTGCCTTGTTGAACCTCATGGGATTCCCACTGACCCACTTCTCAAACTTACCAGGTCCCTCTGGATGGCACCCCATCCTTCACATTTGTCAGCCACACCACTCATCTTGGTGTCATCTGCAAACTTGCTGAGGGTGCACTCAGAGATGACTGATAAAAATACAGTTCAATGTTTGTTAGAATATATATTCAGAATATATAAATCATAAGGAAACAATACAACCAAAACCAATGTGGTCCTGCTACATCTTGAACACTAATAACATTTCTAGGCCATCTGGTAGGAAAACTCCATAGCCAGAGGGAAGAAGGGCAGAAAAAAGGAAGACTTCTGGTGAGTCTACTGAAAAATGGATATCATGTTAACACCAAGATATATTCCATCCACGTCTAAATCTGCTCAGCCCGAGGTACCTTTGTGACAGGTTTTGTAGTCACCACTTCACAGAAGGGAAAACTGAAACAGAGATTGAGTAATTGGCCCAAGGTTACATGGGAAGTCTGAGACAGAAACAGGTCTGTGCTCAGATCTTCAACTTCTGTCTACAAATCCCAGTGTGAAGCGTTAAGACAAGGGAAATGTTCCCAGAGTGATACAAATTATTACGTATGGTAAAATTATTATGTATGTGCCATTATGACATGGCACATACAGTGTGTCTCACTGTAAGCCTGTAAATGAATGTTAAACATGGATTTTGAATGCAGTCATTCCACCCTAGTCACAGAATATATTTTAAAAGGCTAACTGGCCCGTGTGAGACCAGTGATCACTGAGGACCTCTGTAACCAGCTCACAAATCCAGGGCTACACATAGGTCATTAAAACTGATCAGGAAGAAAGCAGGAAGGAAAGCAGGAAAGCAAGAGAAGTAAGGAAAGAAAGGAAGGAAGGAAAGGAAGGGAGAAAGGGAGAAGAGAGAGAGAAAGAGAGAGAGAGAGAAAGAGAGAGAGAGAGAAAGAGAGAGAAAGAAAGAGAGAAAGAGAGAGAGAGAAAGAGAGAGAGAAAGAGAGAGAAAGAAAGAAAGAGAAAGAAAGAGAAAGAAAGAGAAAGAAAGAGAAAGAAAGAAAGAAACTAACTTACTTACTTACCAATTCTAATCTTGGTTTTCATAGGGCAGACCTCTAAACAAAGCCCCTTCTCAATTTGAGAAATGTGGGACAGAAAGAATAAGCAGAAAAAGATTGCAGATTGCAGGACAAATCCTGCACTGTCACATACAAAAGGGACTGTATTGAAATTGATAGGACTGTACTGATGAAGCCACAGGGGAAAAACCAACCTGACATCTGTTAAAAATACTCTTTTTCTTGGAAAATATAGAGATATCCATGTAGCTTTAGGGATGAAGAATAAACAAACAAACAAAATAGTACAGTTTTTAAATTTTAAACCATAAACATTTAATCTGTCTATCCCTGGTATTCAATGTCTTCTTGTGTAGCAATTTCCAAGTGGGAAGTGGGTACTGAAGCTGAAAAAAAATGCAGTTATCATCACTGTTCATTTCAATTAGGCTGAAAGATCAGCTGTAATATCTGCAAAAAGGCTGCTATGGAATATCCTGATCCTTACTCCACCCAGCAGATGCCCTGCAGAGATTGCTCTGAAGAGCTTCCTGTGGAGATGGTGAGGTTTTGCAGAGGATAAACGCAATTTGGCAAATAGATTTGAAATGACTGATTTACTCAGATTTCCATGTTTACTGGTTTGCCACTGCTATAATTTGTACTTGTTGTCATATCTCATCTGGCCACATTCTGCACATTTTGTCAGTGTGTCTGCAAGGATTCTTCTTTTGTAACTTTAGCACCACCACATGGTTTGCAGTGTTTAAAACTCTTGTTAAGGAATTGTGAAATTTTTTTCCTATCTTTTCTTTTTTTTTTTTTTTGGGTGAGGGAAGGGTTATTCACAGACATGAAAGAAATATTTGAAATTGTCTCCTCTGCGGAGCATGTGCAAGATGAAATACTGAAATACCTCATTCCTGAGCAATTAAAATCTGAATGCACCCTTAGGGTTTTCTGATTTCCATTATTTCCTTCAAGGCTCCTCAAACAAATGCCATTCTGTGTTTAAATGGATTGGCCAAAAGCATTTTTAATCTGACTTCAAGAACACTCAGTTCCCTTCTGCTTTGCATGTTTCTCACAGTGCATTTTCCAAAAAAATATGGCTAATATTGCAACAAATAACATGTCTTGTCTTACAAAGAAAAGAAGAAAGAAGGTGGCCATGCTGATGGCAGCAGTGGATGCCAAAGGGAAGAGCTACAGAGATCTTGTCTTTAAACACTCTAGGAATCACTTTCCCTCCCATTCCCCTTGCCAGGTATGTGTGTGCAGGCTGACACTGAGCACCCACTACTTCCCAATATGAATAAATATGATGGAGTTTTTCAATGTTCATGTTGATGAGGCTGTTTCACTGCTACATTGTTTTTCTAGATATGTGCCTGTAGCACTGGAAAGTGTTTGTGTTCCTCTCCTTGTTCACAGCATGAATAGACTTGATCAATCTGCCCTGAGTTAGCTGGTAAGAAAAAAACTCAATGTAGCTGAATTCTGTTGCATCTCAAGCATCTAACAAAAAAATTCAAAGGAAAGAAAAAAAATGAGGTGAAAGTCAGAGGAGCTGTAGCAGGGAAATATTGGTATAGTAGTCACAGGAAAATTTACAGAGTGGGTTTGCTTTACGGGGAGGAACAAAGATAGATGTGACTAACATTCTGCCTCTTTTGAATAATTAAAAGTCGTCTCAAGCTACACACTAAATGCAAATGGCAAAGTCAATGTACCATTTATCTCCAAAGTTTGCTGCTCACCAGAGTTATCATTCCCAAGGACTTTCTTTCAGTCTTAGAAGGCAAAATGTGTGATTGTGCTACAGAAACAGCCATCCATTGCACGGGATATTTCCAGGTGCTAAGTGCCATGGGATGCTCCTCATCTGGCCCACCTGCCATCCTCTACAGACACAAAATGAGATGCCCTCATGGGTCAAGTGGAGCTATACCCTCAAAAGAAGAGGCGCTGACTGGAGTCTCCAGTCTGAAATTACCTGTGAAGTTTAATTTACCACCCTGTTGTATTTATATCCATTACATGATCCAATAATAAAATGTCAGCGCCTGCAATCACCTGAAAAGACCAGAAAGACTGGAACCAAGGACTACACAAAGGAGTGGACTATGGGAGGGGGAAAAAAAAACCAAAACAAAGAACCCATATCACTTGAGGTTAAGAGTTTCAGGGGGGTTAATCAAAATGTATGAAAAGCTACTATACCAGTGTGTAGGAGTAATCTAAACCCCTGGTTAGACTGGTTTGTCCAGGATCAAAAAGGGCTATTGAAATCAAAGAGGTTCAGGCTGACAGAAAGGTCTGCCCAGAGGGATTTGAATTAAAGATTAAGACCTATTTTAAGATCACATCTCTCAGGAGAAAATTCCTTTTACTGAGGACCATCATGACTAAAGGGCATGTTTAGACCATATTTTGGCATGGGAGGTCATGTTCACTGTTTCACCTGTACTTCTTTTTCTGGAGTATTTTTCTCTCAGTTCCTGGTAGAGCAGAGATGAGAGGCAACTTACATTTTATTCTACCCTGTAATATTACAGGACTTAGCAAAACCCTCTTATCTTTACTCTTATTGCCAGCACAATTTGGCCAACTGTGACAGCTTTGACTGACCCCTGACTATACATTACTTCCCTACAGACTACAGAGCCCTCCACAAAGCATTCCTTAAGGTTTCATGTTCTTTCTTTTTCCTCCACATTTAATTCAGCACAGATTCCTCTGGTTCTGCTGAGGCAGCCAGGGAGAGGCACTGTGGTCCAGCAGATGCACGACCAGCTCCCACAAGAAGCTGTGCCCCTGGCTGAGACAGGGGTCTGCAAAACAGCCAATGCTCCCAAGACAACAAACTGCTTGTAGCTTGCAGCCTATTTTTAGTCTTTCTTATTCAGACTCTTAGAAACACTACAGGCCTACAGCTCTCTTATCTAGAGTAAGCTACTTTCATGTTTCTACATCCAGTTCTCAACAGGGTGCTGCACTGATTCATGAAAAGACAGTAACAAAGACATCATCTCAAGCATTTAGTGTGCTGGAGCATGGAGCATACACATTATCTGTCCTCTAGCTCACACTGAATCGGTACAATGCTGGAGTAAACACACCTTTACTTATCATTTTCTTACTTGAATGGAAAAAACAAAAACAACAACCAAAAAAATCTGACCAAACAAACAAAAAAAAAAACAAACACCACCATGTGTCATTTTTTTCTGCTAAAAGCAGAATTTAGAGCATCTGGACAATTACATCCAGTATTTATTCCAAAGATTTCACCAACATCTAATGAAGAGTGCTGGACTGAGTGGATGTTTCAAAAAGGAAAGTGTTATCCCCAGGATTATGCGCTTGGCGCTTGTCTACAAGTCCAGCATTTTTTGGCTTAGATGTTCAGAAGTAGCTAAGAATCTTTGACATTTGATTTCTGGAATGTTCAGCTGGAAACAGGTTAAAGGGCTTTGCTCCTTAGAGACTGGGTGATAAAATACATGTCAAAAATACAGCTCCTCTAACACATCTCTTCATCTGCACCACGTAAAGCATCTCCTGCCCTTCCAAAAGCTTGGCCCTTGTGTCTCATACAAGAACCACAAATTCCCAGTCACACTACAACTGCACCCCTGCCTATAGAGCTAAACCTTGGGGTTGATATTTATGCCTGCAGACCAATGCTGGGCACCTTGGTGCTCTGAAGAAAGGAGCCCTGCCCTCCCAGCACACACACAGAGGACCTGCCCATCCCAGCTGCATCGGCCTAATCTCTCTGGAAGCCAAACAAGCTGGTTAGAACTTTCCTACAATTTTCCACAAAGCCTCCCAGAAGCTGTAATTCACCCTATAAACCCAGTATAATAGAGGAGATCTCTAGCTGTAGGCAGCAGGTTGAGGCACATAAATCCTGCCCCTGCAACACACACAGTAAATGAATCCATCAGGAAGCAGGCTGTGGAAAGTCAGGGGATATCACCCATAAAAAATCTGAGACAGCAGCAGAAAACCGATGGACCAATTACAAAAAGTGAAGAAAGAATAACTTCACGGCGCTTCAAAGTGTGCTTCAGTTCATTTCAAGGAGAGAAATCTGAAAAAACAGAAGGGAATAAAAAGCCACCCCCAAAAAAAAGCCTAAATGATTCACCTCTCTCCACTAAATAGTATAATGATTTAAATAAAGCTCTATAACCCATTACTGAAACTATTATTTCCCTGAAAAGTTGCATCGTGAGACAGGACTAAAAGCCATCTGCCTGATTTTCCCTTCAGATCATTTATCAAAAGACATTTTTAATGTTTTAGCCTAACTAGTAAAGACTTTTGAGTTTCAGCCAATCTGCGAACCCAGCTGAGTAATAAGGTGTCAGTGCTGTGCATAATCCTTCCTCGTGAAAAAAAAAACCACTTTTAAAGTTAATAGCAGCTGAAAATAGAGGAAGGAAATGAAAGTTTGGGAATTAAACCCTCGGGGTGTCCCTACCTCTCTACCTAGAGAGGAGGCATGGGCTGGATAACGATCATCTTATTGTTGTCAACATATGTACACCGAGGTCCATCCCCGACAGGCTGTGCAAATCAGGCAAAACCCATTCCTCCCATTAAAGACTTCCACAGAAGTACACAGGCAAGCTTTATACACCTTCTGTTCAAATCCGAGAAGACATAATTAAATTGAAGCAGCACACAGAATATCTGGTAAATATTTCCTTGCTATCCATTTCTCCAGAAAAGTGGATGGAAGGAAAGCTTTGGGTAACTACAATGTTGTATTTTGTAGCCCACAGAAGCCTAGGCTGCTGGATATTACAATTGGGTGCTGTTTAGCTATTTGACAAGCACCAGTATTTTCTCTCAATTCAATGAGCCCCTAAATGATCAAACTCAGCACACCAGGGCACAATAATGTGAATCAATAGAAGTATTAACATGTAGCAATTTTGCATTGCTTTCCATACCAGCCTCTCAAAGCATATACATAAAAGTTTAATTAAGCCTTGCAGTGCCCACATGAAGTAAATAGGTATAATTAAACCAATACAAGGCTTCATTACTGAACTCAGATGCAGAGGGCACAGCAAAATTTTTCTCTCCTGCAGACTGAACAAGGCGCACTGTCGAAGATATTGCCACTCCTCCACTGATGAGCATCCTTCCCCAGCCAAATCATGCTGGTGTTGTGAGTGTGAGGAGTGAGACCTCTCACCACTCATGCTGTCCAAAGACCATGCTTCTCCACATCCTTGCTCAGCACAAAACAGCAACCACATGGTCAGTAGCCAGCAGAAAGAGCGAGTAATCTAATATCAGCATCAAAAGTCCCACCAGCTGCTTCCCTAGGATCACAAGTGAAATGCCTGTGACCAGACTAACACTGCACATTCATCAACTAAATTGAAAGAAAGGTGTATCAGCCAGATAAAAAGTCACTTCACTGAAGCTAATCACATTTTACGCTCAAATAGGGCCTTAAATCCCAAGCAGTTCTGAAGAATTCAGCAAAACTCACAAATCACACAGTGAGCCAAAGTGACAGCGTTTGTAACTTGGCAAAGCAAGAGTGACCCCAAGAGACCCAGAACAGTCTGTGCCAAGTTTGTATACATTTATATAGGTACAGCTGCATGGTACAGACATGGACAGATGTCGTTTAGAAAGACACTGCAAGATGCAGCCACAATTTAAGACAAAAAGTGTAGAACAAACCCACACAAAACCTCCATCCCCATCTGGGCATTAAGGGATGCAGTGCAAGAAGGAATCTGGTGACCATGCCTGGCTCTCTGCTGCTCCTCAGAGCAGACACATTCAAAATCTCAGCTTCTTCTGCCACCAATGTTCTTGAAGATCCAGCTCCATGCAACTAATCAGTTCCCACCATGGGAAAAGATTTTTAGCTGGAATATTTTTTCCTAAAAAACACATTATCTTCAGTGCCCAGGAAAGACTGGCAAAAACTGCCCTGTGATATTCTTTTTTAGCCTGTGATTACTAGACTTCTCACTGAGTAGAGATTCACTAAGGTGTCTGGAACCTCTGAGACAGTTCAGCCATCCAAGAATTTTGTGGCACCATGACTTTTTTTATCTGGCTGATTACCACTTAACATCAGTGCTGGAGACTGTGGAGGCTGTGTCATGTTAAGTTAAAGAAAAAAGAGAAATTGTTGTTTGAAGCTGTAACTTCAGCCTTTAAGGATGCCCTTCGGTATCCTTGCAGCATTGCAGGGATCCTAGTGTTCAAGGAAGATATTCCACTCCCTCTGACCTGGTAGTTAATTAATTTTTGAAGAAATCTAACCCCTCACATACTGAGGAAGAACCAAGAGTTGATGAGGACAAAGCTTTGAACAAGGGTCCTCCTTCTGGATAAGGAAATGCAAATTATTCCCAGGTGATGGGCAAAGGAATGAGGAATAGGTTATATATGATGCCTGAGTCAAGGTAATACTTATTTATTATTGGACAAAATATAAACCATTTCTTTCATTCATCACTTGCCTTTAGAGAGGGGAAGATCTGTGCCTGTTCAATTAAAAAGAAACAAAAGAACATAGTCTGATAAGAATATGTGCAACCCCACCACAGCAAGCCTTGCAGTCACTTTTTTATGTTGAATAAAATATCCGCCTTTTATTAAGTCTATTACGTTTCTTAATTTGTTTTAGACTGTGTTCACTTCCTTGTTATTGTTTTAAATTCACAAGGGATAATTTTAAACTAATCTTCTCATCTTTTGCAGAAAACCCTCATCAATAAGCACTGAAAGGATGATTAAAATATCACTCCATGTAGAACAAACTAAGTCAAAATTACTGTGGGGAGTAAATTACCCTAACAGAGATGTAATGTCAATGCCTTAATTTTATGAAAGATTTATTATTGGAAGGGAAAAAGAAAATGCATCCTTAGTGCTGTAAGCAGACCTTTGTCAAAACAGCTTTTTTAAAGAGATAAATAGTGTGGTTTGGTTTAATACTTCATCCAGAATGAAAGAAAAACCCAATGGAGAAAAATTATAACAACCTTATCAGTGTCGCAGGGATGTAATGTCCAAGTGTCCACAGCACCTGAATTTGTCTCTTCAGGCTGAAGGGATGTGACTGTACCAGCTCACTTCATACTTCCATCTCACATACTTCTACCTCTTTGCCATCTCTGGAGCTGATGTCTCAGGAGTGTCCCCATGCCTGCAATCAGCCCAGCTTCTCCCGAGGGCTCAATCCCACCCTGTCCAGCAGGAACATCCCAGCCTCATGACACTCGCCCCACGTTCCTTCCCTGGCATGAGCCAAAACTGCTCCTATTCAGCCATGGTCAGACAGGGTTGGCTTGTACATCAAGCTTCTCACATTATTTTAAGGTTGGTTAAAAAGAGAGGGTAACGTGTTCCTAAAATATTCTGGCAACAAGGCTCCAAAGCTGAACAGTTCCTAGGCTTATCTTCCAGTATCGTCCTTGCAACAGTCTGTAAATCTTGGATTTTTCTTTTTATTTTTATTTTTTGTTGGTTTTGTTGCTTTTCTTTTTATGTGTCTTCTCATTCCCTCCCAACAAATGTTCATTTTTTCTCTTGAAACTTTTCCAGGATTGTCTGCCTAGTTATTTACCTTTGATTTATATGGAATCAGAGATACTTAGTATCCTAGTCAAACCAATTTTTGGAACTTGCTATATTAACCTATAATCTTTAAGGATATTTTTATTTCTTTAATCTAGATATGAATATTTGAATTCTGCAGCTATTACACCATTTGGTTCTCAGGTAAATTCCTTAAGGATATCTTCTCATGTTTTCACATGTCTTCCTTGCTCTAACTGGATGGCAAAAATAATGACCACATTGAGAAGCCCTTTACTGATTCAAAACAACACACCTTGAAGTTTAGGTCTACAGACTCCTCAAGTTAAATTCTTGGTGTCATTCAGATGTGATGCATCCTTCTTCATCCTGCTGCACGTAAAACATATTTTTAACAAGAGAAAGTCAAATGACCATTATATTTCCAAATCCTGTCAGCTGCTGTGTTTGTAAACTGACCAAGTGCCAATTTAGCCATCAAAGCAATTTTCAGCAGACTTTTCTTTTGCTGTTATACAGTCAAACAGATTTCTCTGATGAACAGCTGATAAACATCTAGGGCTGAACTGACTCAAACACTGTCAAATATTTGTCATGGCAAAGTCATCACATAGGATAAAAGACAAAAGTAGGGCTGCCAAAAATTAAATTATTTTGTTTTGTCTAAATTTTCAGTTTAAGGTGAGTAAGTTATTCAGTTATTCTAATGCAGCTTCTTGGTGGTCAGTAATGACTATAGTGCTGCAGAAGCAGTACAGGGACTCAGACAGATCCTACCTCCAACCAAAACACTGGACAAAAAGAGCAGCACCTTGGATGATTACAGAGAGGTAAGCAGACCAATAATGCACCACAGAGGAAATTCCCAGGACAACCAATGGAGCCAAGGTGTCTCAGTGGTGGGCCTACTCCTGTTCTTCACCTCTTGTTCCTCATGGATGTCCCTTGCCGTGGAACCTTCCTGCTTTTAATACATTGAATTTTCTCATTCTCCTCTGTGAAAAGAGACAAATAATTCATTTATTTATTCAACAATGTCTTCTCTGCAATGTTACCCTTTCCATTTTGCAGAATCCCTGTTGCCTCATTCACTTCTTTATCCATTTGAAATCCCTCTTATTTATTTTTACTTCTGGTCCAATTTTCATTTTGCCTTCTATCTTTCCTACTCTTATGGCTCCTTTAACATTTTCCAGTTTATCTTGTAATTTTTTCAGATCACCTCTAAGTTCAATCTTTCATAATTCATGTGCCCTTTGCTGCTCCTCTTCCCATTTGAAAGTCACAGTTATCTGCATTATTTTACTTTCACAGCTCTCATTGCAGTACAATGGCAAAACTCCTATTGATTTCAGTGGAAATGGGGCTCTTGGAGTATTTATGGCTTTGCACAACACACATAAGCCCTGGGCAGGGGGTGACAATGTAATTAAGCAATCCGGGATGACAGCGCACACTGTGCTGCCGATTAATGGGTGTGCAGCATGTGTAATAAACCTGAGCCTCTGGCACACCTGAGGCGAGCATTAATCAGCCCCATGGTACAACCTGAAAACTCTGATCATTATGAAATGGGTAGTTAAAACATTAAAATGCCCTTTTTTAAGTGATAGAAATCATTAATCAGAGCAGAGATCTACTTCTGTGTCCATGACTCCATCAGCCTGCAGTGACTTTCCATCACTGTTCCTCTTTATGCTACAGAAAAAAAAGGGTGGGACACAAGAAAAAGACACAGTACAAGCTGCTTTCCCACCTCACCTGAGAAGAGGTCTGTCTGAACCCATGGAAGGCTCACCTCCCCCATTACCATCCTCCTGAGGTTTACAAAAGCTTTTTGTACCACCATTCAAAGAAAACATGGTCATGGCACAGCCACAAAGTGCTCTGGTCACACTGGGTCACTCCAAAACATGCACTGAGTGTGACCACGTTGCAGCTCAGGCACAGCCTGCACTCTTGTTTGCACAGGAGAGAACTGATAGCTGCTTTCAGAGTCAATCACCGTGGCTCTTAAATTCATTACGCAGGGAATCACAACTCTGCTGAAACAGTACTGAGCCTGTTTTGAGCTAAGGATTATGTGAGGCACCTCATCCCCCTTGGAAAACCCAGTGCTGCATGCCTCTGCTGACATCCCCCTCACTCTTCCCACACATAGCTCGAGGCTCACCTGTAGTCTCCGGTGCTTTTCTGGCCAGACACCTCCAGATTCACAATCTAATATCATTTTCCTGTAGCCTTAGCCTCCCAGATGCCTTTTGATGGGCAGACCTACTGCCTGCACGCTCTGCTGTGGCCATCTGCAGAGGTGGTGAGGAGGAGGAGATGCAATAATGGGTAATGGTGAGCCAGCAGGTGTAGCACCTGCCACAACACCCTCTGTTCCGTGCTGCACTCTCTTAACACTTTAGGACAAACCTTCTCCCACCTTCCTTCCATCTCCTACCAGAAAAGCTGCACTCAGATGGTAAGTGAGGCTGAAACCCACACCCCCATGCTGGGGGCTGAATGGCTTTCACTGATGTCCCAGACAATTTTGCTTTAACTTGTCAGACCCTCTCTTGTGAATCAGCTTTTGAGTAGAGAACAAGATAAAAAAGAGGCAAGCAAGAACAGCGACATCAGAAACCACTGGAGAAGCAGATCTCATTCAACAATGACTGAAGTTTTCTGTTGTCCAGTGCTTTTCCTCAACACAGAGAGCAATGCAAAAGACCCAGTCCTCCAAATTCCACACTTCACTAAATAGCTTCTTTCTCTCCATTCGCATTGGAAAGGGTAGCTCCATGCTATGTTTGTTTTCCAATTTAAAGCCCACGCCAGCAGGTTCCAAAAGTGTTGGCATTTTCATTTTGTTCAACTGAATGGAGGGTGACTCAAACCTTAAGCTGTTTGATTTTGGAAATCAAATCAAATATACAGTGCAGCAGAGGGTAAGGAATGCTACAGCTCTGTTCCAGAGACACATTTAAAAGCAAATTTCTCTGTTCCCCTTCCAGAACAACTCAAATCTCTGTTTAGTTCTGTTGTATCCATACATTTCCTTTCTGAAGGGACCTACCATAGACATCCAATAGCTTCACATGCCTGTCATTTCTTTCTTTTCTTTTTTTTTTTCTTATTTCTGTGAATCACTAACACTTCCTTCCAACTCCTTCAAAGCCAAACTGGCACAAGTGTCTCTATCCTGTCTATGTGTAAGCACAGCCAGAACAGCCACAGAGTGCAGCAAGAGGTCTCATATACTGGGAGGTGCTCCTCCTGGTGCTGCAAAAAGAGAACAAAACCTCACTTGGCTCCTGAGGATTTTTGCACATATAGCAGGTTTTCTACAAGCTGGACACTGATGTATCCCACTGCATCCGCCCCTTTGCTGCCATGTTATATCATGCAGATGAACAGGTAAGTTGCAGACAGTAATGATTTTTCTTTTTGAACAATTTTTGAACAATTGGCTTTGCAGATCTGTAGCACAATAAACCAGGCCAGACCCCAGGAGAGATTTTGGGGTATATAAATTTTTCCCCCGAGTGCAAACTGCAGTGTTCTGGGGAAGTAGTGGAACATCAGAGACAGGCACCAGACATTTTGTAGCTAAACCAAAGCTCTCTGCTTCATCAGGAGGAGAAATATTCTACAAGAAGAGTACGTGCCACAACTCTTCACTGTGAAGGTGGTGAGACATTGGAACAGGTTGCTCAGAGAAATTGTGGATGCCCCTGGGGGTGTGGAAAGCCAGGGCTGGATGAGGCTTTGAGCACTAGACCACCTGGTTACTAGAAGGTTTCCCTGCCCATGGCAGAGGGGTTGGAATTAGAGGGTATTTAAGGTCCTTTCCCACCCAAACCATTCTGTGATTCTCTGAATCAGAAGCAGGAATCTAAGCCTTTGCATCTCAGAGTTGAATTCAGCAATATAGAAGAGAATACGATAGTGTGTTCCATACACAATAAAAACCAGAAAGAGCAGGTTTTGAGGGCTCAGCAGGACTTTTTAATCTCTAAATCACATAAACAGCTGGCAGCTCTGTAGGTGTGCATGAGGGGCAAAACTTGCCATAGCACTCATGGGCGGTATGATATAGAAACCTTCTCTGGAGACTCTGTTCTGGGCACAAAAGCAACTGCACACCCAGGCACGGCCTCAGCTGCTGGTGCAAATCAGAGTTAACACTTAGGAAACCACTGCCACAGAATGAATGCACATCACCAGAGGCCTGTCATTTAAATAGCAACATGGGAGAAAATATGGGTTGAGGCAAGTGACTAGCCAGCATTAGATCTGTGAGGATTAAAGGAGAAGCCCTGCTGAAGAAGACCATTTCTGTGTGTCTCTTGGTTCAGCCTTTACCCATCTAATCTGAAATAATCAAGCCTATTTCAAAGTATTCAATTTTGGTTCTATTAAAAAAAAAAACATAAATGAATCACTTTTGACTGTGACAGTCAGTTCTCCAGCTAGTAAGAAAATTTCAGAAGTTTTTGTAGTAAATAGCTTCCAGCAGAGAATGATTAGCATGAAGATTGATTGTGTGATTTCCCGTAGTATATGGTAAACGTTTTCTGCAACTGAATAAGAAGAGCATGATCCTGCTCTGTGGGAGGGCTGGCTTTAACTGCTCAGAACACCCCAGGGAAAAATAGGTGTTCTCAAAAAACTATAAAAGAAGTACTAAATAGTGTTTTCTCTTTCCACCGCGGAAGGTCAGGATGACCTAGCACTGTTGCAGTAACATTTTTAACTTAGAAGATGATAATTACAGGTACATTTCCACCTCCAGCGCTGATAGAAAATACCACACTTGGTATTAATCACACCTTCAGTACCAAAAAGTGTGTGTGTGACCCCCAGTGTCTGTCACTGGGACCAGCAGACCTGTGGTAGGCAGATCTTACCTGAGCTCAACCCTTGTACCACTGGGTTGTTCGCCAGAGCTATAAAAGGGCTGTATTATAAAAAAATCAGATATCCTGAAATGCACAAGGAACTCTTAACAATACCCCAGATCCTATTCCTTGCCTCTTTTCACCGAAATGATGAAAAGTCTGCCTTCTACCTACCAAATACACAACTAGACATCCCCATCATGTATCAGCCTGTTTTGTTTAATGAAAATATATTCCAGAGAAAAGGCTCCCACACTGTCACTCAGAACAAATATGCAAAATTTACAGCATATTTCAAGATCTTTGCAGGCACAATCCCATTTTCTTTGATGGAAAGACCTTATTTTGGAGGAAAGCAAGCAGTGCACTTGCCTGGGGCTCCAGGAAAATGTGCAAACCCTCCAGAGTATCCTTGAGAGAAGAAAAGGACCCATCTGTCTCAGGTCTCTGTTTCTCACAGTGCACAGATAACACTTCCAGAAGCAGCCTTGAATCATCAGAGCTGCTTTGCCGCATCACTCACACTGCAGCACTGCTGAGGAGAGAAGTGGGGCAAGGCAGAACCTCCAGGACTGAGCACCCCCTGAGCAGGGAAAAATGCTGCGACAAAAGAGTCTTTTAATTTCTCCTTCATCTCTCTCACATTCAAAAGAGTAGGGAAGGGGGATGCTCAGACTTGCAAGGGGAGGCGGGATGTGGGCAGATGCTGGAATTTAAGACAGTTGTTTGGCAGCAGGAAGCTTTTTCTAAAATGCTCCGTGACTTAGTCTCATCTGAGGCTTTGCAAGCAGAGAGACTCAAGAACACTTCAATCATTACTTCAGATTCCCAGACTTTCAGACAGATGCACATGCTCAAAAATTCAACAAAAATATTATAATCAGTGCTGAAGAGACTCTATGGGGGACACCAAGGATGATTTCCCGGTCTGGTTTTTCATTTCACTAAACCTTCTATAGCTTGTAGTATCTATACATTAACATTATTCTCCCTTCTGCTTTAGTTTGGGTTTGGAGGTGCCTTAAACTGATTTAATGCTTACTTAAGAAGCTGTGTTACTTCCAGCAAGAGACAGCATTTATTGAGAGCATTTTCCTCAATGACTTTTTAATCTTCCTACCCTTGACCTTTCAGTTCAAAATATTAAACAAATCACAAGCTATTACTTGTATTTATTAGGCCATTAAAAGCCAAACCCACCTTTTCCCAAACGCTATGTAGGAAAAGGGGAGCCCAAAGCAAGAAGGTCTGGATAATTATAGTACTAAAGACCAAACACATGTGAATTATTCTTGTGACATTTTCAGTTCTTGTTGCCATCTTCATAATGAAAATGAGGTGCCAGAAGCTTCATTCCCCATACCCAAACTTTATGTGATTTTAGTTATGTGCTACATTACTTTGAGGTTTTTCAATATTTGGAAGCTGGGCCAGCGAGCCATTCTCCTAAATTTCTGACTACAGACTTAACAACCCATGGAGAGGAATACATTTTAAGACCCAAGTTCTCAGCCTATATAAATGCACAGATACGGAAAATCTTATGCCAAAGCTCTTCTGCACAATGTGCCCACGAAAAGGCACACAAAGAAATACAACAGGTTGAAGATCTAGAAAGAATTTTTAATGAAACAGAAATTTTCAGAAAAAAGCAAACAAACAAGCAAATAAAAGCCACAAAAAACCCTGCACAAACTTCCAGGAGCAAGAGGTTTAAGAACAGCTGCAGGATTTGGCAGTGTGGATGGTATTTTAGATGAAGTAGCCCTTGCAGAACAGGACAGTTTACAGCAATAGATATCACAGTGATTTTCTTCTCCTTCTTCAAGTGACCACATTTCAGACAAGATTCCATTAATTTACTTTGCTATCATATTTTCTTAAGTTCAAGTGGTCTGTGGAAAATGTGAAAGGGCATTTTATATCAGTGTACTCTGACAAATACTTCCATGTCCAACGCTGCCAAACAGCAGCATTTATTCACCTGCTTCTGCTCAACCCAATTCTTATATGAGGTGCTGCAGCATATTAACTTGAAATGCTGAATTTTGAGCTGCTGTCCAAGAGGTCAAAAATCTCATATCTGTGAGGAAGTGGGAGATGTTCGGGTGCAAGCCAATATAAATTAAAGAGCATGACTTCCAAGTACAGAACAAAAGAAGGTGGGAATAAAAAGTATATTTGAGGGAGGCCTTTACTAGTATTTTAATTTGCATTGGAGGAACCGCAGACTTCTCAGAGCTACTCCAACAGCACAAGGTGACAAAGAGCAGATACCTGGGTGTTTCACTCTTCCCTGGCAGAGGAAGGTCAGCTTGTGCCCTGCTAAGGCTTATGTTATAAGACAGTGGAAGGCATGGTTCTCAGTCCAGAGAAAGATTTATGAGGTTTAGTGTTATTGCTTGTGTTATTACTGCCCGTGCCTTCACAAAGGCATTAACAGACAAGGAAAGGGCTGGAATGCTCACAGGCAGGGAGCTTCCAAGCGGCACTTTCACCCGGCCCTTGAGTGTCTGCAACCTGTCCTTCTTAGCAGACCTATTCAGCCTTAGAGGTTACCAAGTTTTACAGCCTGCCCCATGTAACAAGATGAGGGTGATGAACATTTTGCTTCTGAAGCAGCAAACTCGATGTGGTACTTCCACACTACTCAGTTGAGCACATATTACAATGCTATCTTGGTCTCTGCTAACAATCATAAAGAGATATCAGACATTTCCTAAGAATCAGGTTACAAAAATGTAGCTGAGAGACATACAAGGACATAAAAATTCCAATGAGATAAAAGCATCCCTGTTTACATAGCAATTCTGCCTCATTAGACTCAATGTTGCTTCATTATATTCAATGCCATTTAGTTTTGATTTCAAGGCTGCTTGTTTATACTGAGGCAGAGAGGGGGAAACACACTAAAAACTCTGGGCTGAATGCAATGTTGAAATGGATTTTAATATGCAATAAAATGTATATATCATATTCTAGTTAAGATAGCATCACTATTTGCTTACATATGTTATTGTACAAACAATATCCTAAAAATTAAATTTGCTTTCACCAAATCCCATAAGCAGAGAAACTCTTGATTGAAGCAGCTCAGAAACTATTCGGAACAGAGATATCTTTTTCACCTATTTATGCATACTTTCTGCTGGACAACATCCACTCCTATTCAAGGGCTTAAAAGAATATTTTTTTCACAGGGATGAATTTCACTTACTAGTATTGATGCATAGGTCCATCTGGAATCTTCTGCCAGTGGCAAAAATCCAAGGGACATGGGCTGGTACCTTTGAGGCAGAACAGACTACTTGCACACTAAAATTGCCTACTTTCTTAAAATGCTTTTTATCCAATTTCTTACATGCAGCAGCTCAAACCCACTAAGGGCTTAATTTTTCATTTTATTGTATGCTATTTTCCACATCTTGCTATAGGGTTTCCCTGAAAGTGCATAAACTCATTTTAATTGTTCCCAGTGCTGACTCCCATTTAATTAAATGGTAGTACTCCAGCAAGATTTATTATACAGAAACTGAGACTTTTTTAAAGCTGTAACGGAACATATAATAGATGTGTCACATTTTAAAAGCCTAATTAAATCTATTGTTTCTCTATGTCCTCAGCATGTGTCTCTCAAGTGTAAGATATAATTTTAAATGGCTGAGATGTTTATTTCCCTGATCATATGAGCCAGATCTGCATTTTGGGTGGTTGCTCCTGGCAAAGTGAATGGAGTAGTCAGTAAGAGTGTGTGGTGTGGGGCACTGAGCATAACTCAGATAACTGAAAGGAGTGAGAACCAGAGGACATGTTTTGTCCTTTGTGGGTTTTATTTGATGTGCCTTGATGGGAAAGGGTGCTGAGTCAGGCTTAGGGACGCAGGTGGAAGGCCAGTCCCATTCCCTCCCAATGTGCACACCTCCCAAACTGAGCCTGAGCCCTGCAGAGATGAACACAGGAGAGCTGGACCACCAGGGAGCCTTCCCATCTCCCCAAAGAGCCTTTACAAGACAAACAAACTCATCACTAGTGTGGTGCAGGGGCTGGGCTTTACCTGCCTGCAGCAGGGAGCAGAGGTGGCTCTTAAATCCCCAAGGAGGGCAGAGAAGGGTGCAAGCAGCCAACACCAGCATAGGAGCAGAGCAGGCATGGAACACTCTCCTTCAGGGATGCCTCCCAGGACAGGCTGTTCTGAACTGGCCCATCCTCAGGGATGTGCCTCATAAATAAAAGTCACTTGTCTGGAGCTGGCTGGGATGGCAGCTTTGCACGAGCTTCCCCCTCCTAGCCCGGGGGTTCTGGAGTTTGGTTTCTTTAACCACCTCACGTGCCAGCTCTCAGATGCTAAAAGGAAAAAAAATTACAGTGATTATTAGGACAGAGCCGGGCGGGATTTTTTCCAGAAACTCCCAGCATTAAGCAGACTCTGGTCCCGAAGTGGAAGCTCCCAGCACTTGCAGGGGTAATTAGGCTACAGCCTGTCTTTCTAACAGAAATTCTCCCTTATCTGTAATCTTGGAACAGAAGGGATGTGCAGCATTTCAGAGACAAGCTGATCTCCAGCTGAGGGAGGATTTGAGCCCGTGAGGCCAAACGCATTTGAGCCGCAAAGCAGAACCCAGGGCTCACCCCAGAGCTCTTCCTGCCGTGGTCAGCACCACTGCACCCCATCCCTCCTGCACAGTTAATACAATCTCAGCTCTTTTTAAAGGCAATCAAATACAGCCAGTCGCTAAAAATGAGAGTAATAACAGGCACCAAGGGAGGCAAATTCCCTTAGAGATCATTGCAGATTTTCTTAAGAGAAGAAAATTCAGTACAAGCTCGACATAAGATGTAATAACTCCTGAGAAACACCCTTTTATGGAGAATAAGAATACAGTGGTTATTTAGTCTTTGGCATCTATAACCTCTTATAGTGAAGAATACATTGTAATTATTTAGTCTTAAATAAGTAATCACTTTTTTCCTGCTTTAATATTCTGAAAATAATTATATTACTTGAGGTTCATTAACTGTTTCCAGCAGAATAACCAGCTTTATTTAATTAGCTGGATGAAGCTTTTTAGTTACTTATTTTCTTTCCATCACTGATTAAACATTAGTTTCAGAAGATTAGCAGCCATTTTCTTCTAGTCAGTACGCTCTCTAGTTTATAATCTTTCCATGGGAGATAAAAAAATTACAGTAAATCAAACTGAAATGCTGTGCTTCCTTAGAAAAGATGTCAGTGAGAAATAAGTTTTGCTGAATTCTTTCATCTGCTATCCCATCCTTAGCAGTGGAAATGGTAAAATGTTCCAAAACAAAATTAATTCCACTTGTAAGGGATCAGATTTTCTAGCTACACCTTTATTATTGAGCAAGAATTGTGCTCTGGTTATCCTCAAAGGGACACTGGTATGATATAAGCAGAAACCTGATTTCATACAAGAACCATGAATTCCACTCACCTAGATTTGATACCAAAGCACATCACTTCACAGATTGAAATATGAACTGTTGCTCTCCCAATCCAATTCCAGCACATTATGGCCATCAAACATTCAGAATTTATTCTTTTCCTTAAATCTGACTTTAGACAATTCCTACAGCAGTCAGTTCTACATGTTTTCTGTAGAAGTGGTGAATCAAACATGCTCCTGTATGCCTCAGATGACGAAAAAGGATAAAATAAATAAGTGTGCACGTATGAGACCTTTTTGGCAAATCACAACTCCTTGTATGCTACCCTGGAACAAAGGGGCATGGATGGGAGGGGAATGGTGAAAGTAAGAAAGAAAATGAAAACAGACACTGTGTGTGTCTTAGCAAAATCTCCATCCAGGCAGCAAACAGCTCTGCCAAATGCAGGGAGAGAGGGAGAGGAGGGTTGCAGACTGAAGTCCTTGGGCAGAACCCTGGGCCACTTGGAGTCCAGCACAGGCTCAGCAGGTGAGGAATATTTTTATCAACAATTTGCATTGCTATGTAAAGGACTGGACTCTGCAGAAATCATCACCTTCTCTTGCTGAACACCATCTAAACTTCACAGTGACAAAGATCTGGACCACCAAAAACAAGTGATCATGGGACGGCAACATAACTTCTACTGCATTAGGAGAATCAACAGGTTTGTAGAAACAAGACCCAAACACATCAGCTGTCTACTACTGTCTTGTCTCTTTTTAATTTTAGTAAACAGAGCCTCCACATCTACAAAGCCTACAAATACAAGCATGAAATTTTATATCCCTTCTTTCAGTAGGGAAAGAAATATTGTCTCAGCTTGCTTAGCCAGTTAATTTTCGTGCCTTGCACAAATGGTCTTTAGCCTGCAGCAGCAAAACCAGAGCTTTCCCACTGTCCCTGCAGCACATTCCCTTGGAAGTAAGCGCAGCCAAGCAAATGCATGACTGCAGACTTCAAAAAGCTGCACTGCTTTGATGTGCCATGGGTTTCAGGTAGCAGGGGGGGTCAGGATTGGTATATGGATCTTTATGAGGGCATAAATCTATTTCATCATCAATAACAGATACTTGAAATGAAAATGCAATTTTTTTAAACTGAAAATTACAAACTCCTACACATTTTAATACTTGATTGTTAGTCACTGTTACCTTTCCTTTGCTCAAGGCCTTTTTTTGCAAGTATCATAAAAATACCAACCTAAACTCTCAGATCTCTTTACAGAGTCAAAGATCTCTTTACACTTGCCATCCTAAAATAAAATAACTTTACTGCCAACTGCGGCTTCAGGAGGAATTCAGTCTACTAAATATTCCTGCATGGCATATTCCTGCAATAGATGTCCACACAAGGACTCCTGCAGCAGAGGCAATGGTGCACCATAAATGACTGACAGGAAGACTTTGAGAAGAGCCTTCTCTTTATTTACACAGAGCCAACACCCAGCCAGCCAACAGTCAGAATTCAACCACCACTTAACCCCTATTGTCAGTAACATGATCTCTTTGAGCATTATATACATTTTCACAGTGGATGAAACCTGCCCAGAACTCAACAAAACATGTCTGTGTATTGTCTGGGTGTTGCAGAAGATGAAAGTGGCATAGGGAAACGGTTTGCTTTCTTTTCATGCAAGTAATGGGGTCATGAAGCAAAAAAAAATATTTCAGCCTCTCATTCGCTCCCTGCTTAAGCAGTTACTGAGTTCGAGAAAGTCTCAATACAAAAGAAGGACTTGATATGTGCTCGCATAAAGGGCGAGGGAAAACTGATAGTAGGTGGCACTTTGGTTCTCATATTCCCAGAATAAGATCAATGTTGGAGGATCACAAGTTCAGCAAACCTAAGTTTCTCCTTTAAGCATAGTACAACTTGGCAGGCTATTAAAATTCCTTGCAAGAGCAATGGCATTGGGGTAATTAAATTCTTAGTAAAATTCTTCAGTGTAAAATAGTAAAACCAGAAATTCTTCAGGATTAGAGGACAAAAATATTTTCCTTTTTTTCCTAAACCTTATTATGTTAAGTATGTTATTCCATTTCCCAGTCCCTCAAAATCTGGCTTGCAACAAAACTGGAGGATGAAGCCAACAGCTCTGAATGAGATACTGCTCAACACTGATTTCAGATACCAACTTCATTGACTCTAGTGAGTCACTCTGGGCCACCACAATAAATCAGCACCAAGAGAAAGTTCACTTCTGCAGTTTAGCCAATCTGTAAGGAGAGCTCCTCATTAAGCAAAGGGACTCCTATTTAAGGAAGACAACTAAGATCTTGATCCAGCATTAACTGGCAAAACTTTCCTAACTGTAGCTCTACAGATGTCCAAAATTTCAAACTTGTGGCTTTGACAGCCATTTCACAGATGCTCCTTCCCTCCAGCTCTAAGCGTCTCTGCTGGCTCTGTCCTGCTTTTCTATACTTTGTTGGCACCTCACAGCTCTGAAAACTATCACTTACTCTAAATTTTCTAGTCCACACTCATAGCCAGCAACTGTGGTTGTTGCTCCTTTTCAATTTAGTGTTGTCATCTTGATTGACTAAACGGCAAATCTTTCAATAGCTAATGTGTTTTTCAGCTCATCATGTACAAAATAAGCACCTGATGCTCAAGGTCACAGACAGAATTTGGGAGAGCAGGAAAAAAGCAGCCCCTAAAAGCCAAACAATAGAAACAAAATTAAAAATCCTGACAATTACTTCTTTTCATGGCGGACTGGTTTGCTACATGTGATTTTTAACTGCTCAGGACTATCAGAACAGATACTTCTCAGTCTGTAGATTGGTGGCAGGTTTTGGCAGCACAAAAAGTCATTACAATAATTCCCTTTCACTGTCCACCCAAACATAACCCCCCCACCAGGGACAGGTCATCTGGAAATTTATGAAATAGCTGGCCACCAAGACCAGTCCTCATCTTCTCTTTTAAATAATAGATAAAAACTGTTTTTCGACAATTTGCACCCTGCAAGAGGATTTCATTGCATCTTGATAATTTAGGATTTTTCTTTCCCTGCTGTGTGCAGTTAAGGCCTTTTTTTATCTGTTCCATCTGTGAAGTGCAATGAATTTCTGATAGACTTTATGGTGACTGTCCTTACCGTTTAAATCTTCCCAGAGAACTTGTTTACCTGTGCTTACTAACCAGGCTGTGGTGTACTAAATCATTTAAATGGACTTACAATTTGGTTGTAAAACATCAAAGGATGCTGACCAAGAACACTATTACATTATAAGCAGGAAACTTGTGTTATAAACATTGTTCTCATGCATTATACACAGTGCAATGTTAGATATTTTATGCAGTAATGGAGGCAATAGAGGTGTTTTTTTCTAATAATATTATCAGTGTACAGGGCTATCCTGAATATGACAAGGTCTTGAACCTCACAATGGGTCTGATTCTGCCCTGAATCAAGTTGTTTTCACCATGATTCCTTTTGATTTTTGCTGTAACAAGAAAATCTGAGCCTTCCTTGGGAGCTACATACACATGTGTACACCTGGGTTATACTGTAGCAGCATTTGGACAATTGTGTTATCCACACCACAAGGGTGTTATCGTGGCAGCTGCTTTAAAATCATAACATAAAATCCCTGAAGCTGATGCCATGAAGGAAGAGGTATTATCATCATTTGATGGAGAGGAAGAATTCAGCTGACAGACTCAGAGGTGACCACACAGAAGCATCTGGCAGAGCCACACGATGTGCCCACACAACCTGGGTCGTCTGCCTTCACACCAGGACATGTCTCCCTGTCAATCAGCTCTGATTCACTCTTCACTTACTTAAAATGCCACAGCAAACACAAACATCAGTTCCTGAAACATCCCATGAACGCGTTCACATTACCCAGGAGGACAGAGCTGTCACCTCTACAGGGTGATGGAGGGAGCAAGAAGTGGATCTGTATGATGTGAATGTGACCCCTTCTAAGTTACAGAGATGACAGAGCTGCACCACGTTACTGCTCAGCCTAGAAAACTCATCTTTATGCTGTTTAACTACTGACAGCTCAGGATCCTAGAGAATTTTGTGGAATTAGGGATGATATCCTATAGGGAAGGCCCCCTGAGATATCAGAATGAGTGGCAGCACACTGTGACACTGTGCATGAAGGGTTTCTCAGCTTAGTTAAATTTAGCCTTTTTCTTGTGGCTATCAAAACTTCACCAGCCATAACAGAGATAGGATTATAAGCCACAGGCATTGCAAAACTTCATCTTAAGGAGTCAAAGGAGAGAATTAGGTCAAAATGATCTGAACCAAAATCTAGTGGTATGAAGGAAGGAGAGCAAAATAGAAAGGAAAACAAAAAATTCATACTACACACATCTTCAGACATTGGGAAGGAGAGAGTCACAGAGACATGAGACCCAGCAACTGAAGTGTAAAGGAGACATGATGAGGAGATGTAATGGGATGTGGAACAGGTAGTTCTGCACTTTCCACCTGTTTTTCTGCTGCTGAAAACCACCATGCGTGCATCACCACACACTTGTTGTTACCCTTCTGCTGCAAGTTTTCACAGTACCTTCTGAAACAAAAAGGGTCCTACGGCCTCTAGTTTTACTTTGGACACATAGTTACTGCAGACTTCACAGTGTAGTGGATGAGGAAAGTTCACATGAAGTTTTAGACTGACTCCAGCACACTGGCCATAACAATGGCATGCTTATCAGACCCAGAAGAGGACATTTGCCATCCCTCAACATTATCTTTGATCTTTATAAGCTCTGTGGACACTCCAACCTGAGAAAGAATCTGAGAGAACACAAACAGAATAGCAGCTCTTCTTCTTGATGAGCAAAACTTGATTTGATTTATACTTCTTCCACCTAGTTTACAGACAAAGCATAAGTGTGCTAATGTGGGGTCAAAGGATGATTCTCTGGGTCAAATTCTGCTCACAGCTGTATGAAAACAATTTGTACATCCATTTGATTGGTATTTACATTAGTGCAACCAAGCAAAGAAATTGTCTAGTCAACTCTCACACTACAAAAATTTAAAGCACAGAAAAAGCTCCTATTTAAACAGCCAATTTTATGCAAAGGGACTTGCAACCTCTGCATCCTTACAAGTGAGCATCACCTCTTAGCACAACCACCATTTCATTTTTGAGCATGCACTTCCAAGTTTTTTCCAACAGACATCTTATCTTAAAGGGAGATTTTCCTATATATCTCTGAAAGCCTCTTCATCTCTGAAACCTCATCCCAAAACTGGCAGAACAAAGCTGGCAGAACTAAAGAAAAAAATAAAAATATCACAGCTGCAGTGAAACTTCTGGCAAACCAAGGTCCCTGCTGTCCATGCACACAAATCATCTCCTCCACCCATTAGTTCCCACCCACACTTCCCTGAGCTCACCAAGATCTGTTTGTACAGCACTTGGGTACGTCAGGTCCGTGGCCCATACTGAGTGTTCCCGGGCACAAGTGTAACACAGACCACAAAGAAATCATTATCAAATCACAGGGAAGCTAAAAAGAAGCAGCTTTTCACCCACTTCCAGCAAACAAGAGGGAACTTGAGCTTTCCTAACTTCTGCTTGTACAATTAACACTCCTTCACTTCACTTTATCATGGGGCATTTTCCTATTTGAAATTGTTTATTAACCTGAACCAAATTTTTTACTATGTATTTACATTTAATCATCCAGCAAGCCTGATTATCTTGAGTACTAATAATAATCAACACATTACTAACACCACTTTAGTTTTAAGCCTTATGACTAAACATTGCAAATTAATTCCAAGTTAATCAGTTTCATTAGCTATGCAAATATGTCTTCGGCTTAAAGCATTAAATCTGATTTAATTTGCTAAGACAATATTCATTGGGAGTTTATGCAATCCATTCTTGCTCTCCATTAATTATGGCACATCACACTGTGGGGGTCTCTGCAAAAAAAAATATGAAAAGACAAAACTGTAAGACTTGTGCCTTCATTTGCAATTTTTGTATTATGACAAGATCTGAAAACAAAAGGGAAAAAATCAAGTCAAGGAGACCAAAAAAAAAACCACAACAAAACAAACAAAAAAATCATAACTTCCTTGTAGCAGAAAATAGAATGGATTTAGATGCATTTAAACCTATATACATCATAAATGTTTTCTCAGGATCACTGCATTGGGTTTTTCTTACTGCAAGAGTAGCAACACGACATCACAGCATATAGGAGTGATCTCACATATTGTTTAATTCTGAAGTATTTCAGTGGCAGGCATGAAGAAAACTCACTGAAGGATGCTAAGGTGCAGAATTAGTCCTTACAGAATATGCAGGTGGACAGATACAGGAGAATTTGTGAACTAGCCCTGTAGACAAACAAACAGAATTGGTTGATCCTTTAATTCATTTGGGCGAGTTTCCTTCGCATCAGTGGATGTTTCTCCTGTGCAGAAACAGAAATATCAATGTCTTTGAGTAGGGATTTAAGTACCTGGCCTACTGGGCAAGAAATTATTAGAGATATCTAAACACCAGGTTCTTAGTGCAAAAAAAAAAATCTGGGAAACTGAGGATGTGAGAGCCAGATGAATCAGTGGGCTGCTCTGGAGACTTGAATAGGCTGCAGCAGATCCAGCTGTGGATGTGCTCCTTGTTGCATCACATCTGAGCCTGCAGAGAAGAGCTGAGCACCCAAAGTACCAGCTCAGGCTAAATCATTATTTACCCCTGTAAAATAGGAAAGGGCCAGAGATTAAAATATAACTTAAACTCCCCATGTGCAATTGATGAGTGAGTTGGCTTCCAGATGCCTCAGCTCTTAACTTTCAGTAACACTGGCCTGTGAAGAGGGATGCTTGAAGGACTGGAAAGAGCTAAATATGAGAGCACTATGTAAGAGTTTGCAATTGTCTACCCATCTATTTAGGTACTGATGATGTTGGATTTATCCCAACAGCATTGTGGAAATAGTAGATCCACACTGGGAAGTTCTGTTTTCAGGAACACCTTGATGTTTAAGCTGTGGAAATGGAGTCCCAACTCCACTGAGTGCTGATTTGAATGGCAGCAGGGTGACAGGGAATGGTGCATGTTATTGGTAGTTGTTTGCATTTTACACCACATCTTCATGTTTCTGCCCTGTGCATTTCTCACTCTTTGCAATGTTTAACATATCTAAAGTCTGGCCTCAAACCACACAAAGTATGCACATTTGTGTACAGCTTTAGAAAGAAAGAGCAGGGGTAATTAAGGATTGAACTGAAAGCTAATTTTCATTTGGATGGGCTATAACTGTTATGGGATTTCAAAAGACTTTTCTTTTTCAGATACATCTTGGCCTGACACCAAGTGCTTTTGATTTCAGTGACAATGAGTTGTGCCTCTCAACACTCATCACTCAGTCAGACCATGACTGGATGCACCTGGAGTTCTACACTGCAGTCATCCCACAGATCTGCCCATACTGCCCTCTGCAATGATTTGTCATCCACATCAACATTGCTCTCCCATGAAAAATTCCGTAGGGAAATGGATCAGGTTGGGTCTGCCTAATTTGAGAGGTGACAGAGGGATCTTCCCTTTGCACTTTTGGTATGTGGAACAAGTGAAATAACGTCACGTTTGAACCCCCTGTGCTGAGGTGCAGCTCTCCCACGACAGCCCAAGCCAAGGGGCAGAGGGGACAGGAGAGCCTCAGACCTATATTTGTCTCCCAACCAGCTTGTGCTTTTCTTCTGGAACACAATTTCTGAATCAAGACTGAGCCTTTCCAAACCAGTGAAAACTTCCTGCTATTCTTTTTCCATTCTGCAAGCCGTTTCTCACAAGCCATCTGCCTCGACTTTGGCATGAGGACAATCTGGTTAGATCTGGGTTGGCACCAAGCCAGTTCATTAAACCAGTGCTCTCTCAAAAATTTTTCTGCCCAAAGCGCATTTTCCTGGACCATCCATAATTCAGGTTTCTTTTGCACACCTAATTTGCATCAGTTACTATATGGAAGTAAAGTCACATCTAAAGACAGATGCATGACTAAGCCCTGTGACAGATTCCACACCATGACAACCACATGAACTTGGAGTGACCAAACATAGAAAAGTGGACTGGGTTATAAAAGCTGGGTTTCACTGCTTCCTCTGAAGAAATGAAGGATGGATAAACACCTTAGCAGAATACAAATCTGAACAAAGGCTTCATGGACACATAAGGAACACGGAAGCTCCCTCCATCTTTTAGGATTTGGTAAGCAATTAAATATTTATTTAATAAAGATTCTAGCAACAAAACTTTTTTAAAAAAGACAATATTTGCTTGTCATTTTTAAGTTTCTCAGTTGCTCATCTAAACAAGACACATGTCAAAAAGTAATGAGGAAAGGTGTGAAAAGGGACTATCTTGACCTCTATATTTTCCACAACCGAGAGATGTGCTGAACAAATTTCATCCGTGGAGCTGCAGCAATTACATATGAACTCACAAGAAGAGCACTCTGTTCTCTTTATTTGACCCCAAAGAAGCTGAAGTGGAAGCTTAAAGCAACTGACATCCCACGCTGATACAACCTGGCCCCATTCTCAGCAGCTACACCAAGGAGTGCCCCCATGACAGCAAAGAAAGATTAGGATCCTGTGGCGAGCCTGCCCTCAGGAAAAGCACACCGAGAAAGAAGAGAAAAAGGAAAGTAAGGGCAGATCCATGAAACATCTTTCTGATATTTATCCCACCCATATTCTTCTGCTTCATTTTATCTGGAAAACACTCTTCTCTGGCAGCCATGCACACAATCCCACACTTACTTTGAGCCAAAAGGAACGAGCTGGAGACAGGAGAGTTGAGCCAAAGGGTGCTTACTGTGTGATCTAGGCATGCAGCAATTGCTGGCTGCCTAAGCCAGAGCTCTTTCCAGGTCCCCTCCACACAGAGGCTTCATCTGTGCTCAGGGGAGCCAGCAAGAGGCACGGCAGGGCAGCATGAAACCTACAGCTCGCAATGCCTTTGGTTTCTTGGGCTGGTGTGGGGAGGTAGGAGAGTGTCAACAGAGCAAACTAGCACTGAAAGGAGTAGGAAAGGATGTTGTGTGGGAGCTGGAAATAGGGAGGAAAAATTAAGTCCCCTGCGTGTCTCAGGGTAGCAGTGCCAGGCAGTGAACACACAGGGAGAGCTCCACAGGCCTTAAGAGCTCCCTCTGGGCACCTTGGGCTGGCAGGGCCAGGGCAGGAGTGGTGGGACTGGAGAGAGCTGAAGTGTGCCATGGCTTGCTTTCCTGGCACAACAAATGCCTTTGGGGAGAGCCTCTTACAACCCAGAGGAGGCCAAGGGATGGGATCTGAAGCACATCAGGGTGCACATATGCTGCTAAGAGGTTGTATGTGGGAGAACATGGCTCAAAAAGGGCAGTGGGACGTCCCAAATTAACATATAAAAGTAGACAATTACTCCAAATCCAAGTAAATAGTCAGAAGCACTGCACTGTTGTCTGTGGCCCTTCCCCACTTCATTGGGCTTTGGTGATGTCAGCCACCATCTGAGGACTCAATTTTAATCTCCTTTGGCTGGTATTCCCTGAAAAAACACTTCCTTTCATCCCCAGTAGACTAAGCTCAGTGGGAGAGCAAGACTGTGTCCTTATGAGAAGACAAGTCAAGTGTTCCAGAGACAGCAGGTAGAGCACACATCTCAGAAGGACATTAGCAATTACAGTACATGACAGAGAAAGATAAAGCCACAGCAGCAAAGATCTCTCAGCTGATCTGAATCAGAAATTGTAGAGAAAAAAAAAATAAAAGCAAGCAAAAGTTATAGCAAACTATAAAACATAAGAAAAACTACCTCTCACCTTCCTTTACTCCAGGCAGTAGAATGCAGGTGCTCAAGCCCCAACCAAGAGCTACACCACTTACCTGGAAGGTGGGAGTCACAAATCCAAGTCCCCTTTGAACAGGAAAAGCACCACATCCAGTCTCCTTTCTCCTTACAAGCAGCAGCATTTCTGCCCTTTGTGGAAGCTCTTTAAAAGACAAGGATGAGTTTGCAAGGATTTCCTCCTCCCAAATGCAGGTTTTGCAGCCCTGCATCCTGAATGGATGCAGCTGTTTGCCTCCAGCAACCCAGCTCCAGGGTGAGCTGGGCTTCATATTCCTGCCCTGTCCAGAGCTCCCTGGCTTACCCTATACAGCTCTTTATACAGTTTGCATGACTTGGGATGGCTTTTTTGGTGGAGTCTCATTCCTTCCATGAGCTTTATGAGAAGCTTACAGACCAAACCTTGGAGATGGGAGCTGCTGCTGCAGTGGTTGGACAGGTAATATGTAGGCAGAGAATTTTGGTATCAGCCCCAGCTCTTCAACCTCAGGTGATACGATTGACTTCTGCAAAAACATATCACAGCTAAGCCCAGATACAAAATGAAAGAATGTGAGTCAGTCATCCCCTGGGGCTATTACCAAACATTACACTAACTCCTTATATACACCAGTGAAACATTACTGAAAAGAAAAAAAGAAATAAATGAATAGAAAAAAAGAGGCGTATGAGGCTAATCACAAGTAAACCAAAAGTGCCTATTATTTAGATCTTGATTCTAATCTCACTTCATGTTGGTGTAAATCAAAATGTCTTTTTCTTGAATTTCTGCCAGTAATCATTAAAAGGTTTTACAGAATAGTCTTTCTTTAGGGCTACTGGGTACTGTATATTCAAGGAGATAGTCTGGTTGTCAAGATGGTTGAAAGCATTAATCTTTCTGGATTCTGGCCTGAAAATACAACACACACACACATCTCCTCCAAAAACATAATATCTGCTCTAGCTCATTACCTAGAAAGCTGAGAGACTCCATTAATTTGACATTGAGCTTGGAAAAAAGAGCTGTATGCTTTGTAAGTTATATAAAGGCAAGCAGAAATAATTCCTACATGCTTTATCATTATTAATGTATTTTCTGACTGATGGCAAATCACACAAGGCCCTGCACCCTTGAGAAGGATCACCCTTGGAAATGTTGACCTTGAAATAAAGTAACTATCTTGGATGTCAGGGGAAGAGGTAAGAAAGTGAAAAGCTGAAGATGGATAACACAACTACTTTTGGAAATGAGCACCAAGACTTGTAATAATTCTCCCTTCTAAGTCTACACACCTTTGTCTATCTCAAGAACTTCTACTTTAATGAAGTCTCAGGAAAAAACAAGAGTATTAACTGCTTTCCAAACCATTTCATAATATTACCAAAAAGAAAATATTTTTAACCAACATAGTACGAGCATTTCTGATTTTTTATCAACAGTTTGTGAGCTATTATTTTTATCTAATGAACTCGTATTGACTATTAAACCAATACTTAATTATTGAAATCACTGCAGTCCTTTTAGACTGTCCCCTATCCATCTCTGCACTGTCACAATCTCACAAGCTGGCCTGCCTTATGTAGCAATTGAAACTCGATGTAATTGCAGCCCTTTTGAACCTGAAAGTCCATGAAATACTTGAATCAAAATCTCAGGCATCATGCCATTTTTTTTTCACTCAGTATCCAAATATCATGGGAATGGCACAATAACTCAGTGGAATTTTACTAATCTGGCCACATCTACTGATAGAATAAAAAATACCCATTCTGACTAGGACCGTTACAAAGAGATCAAATGTGCCACGGGCATTTTTGTCCAAGGTAGCATCCCACAGCACAGAGCTTACATATGTAAGATTAACAAGGTTGGGTGCAAAACTCCTTCTTACCTCATGAACTTTAGAAGTCACATTTTGGTCTCACAGCAGTGTTAATCCAGAGTTCAATCAAATTCAAATGTATGCCATTGCAAACATGAGCAGAATTTGGCTCTTAAATTACAGCAGCTAAGCACAGCAGATTTTGTTTCCCTTGGAGTATTTTTAAGCTCCTGATACAGAGACAACTTTTATGTCTTTAATAATACCATCCTCCTGAATTCAACAAGGTAAGCCTCAAACACAACCCAGAAGAGGAGGGCTCCCTTCATTTCTCATGATGGCTTTAATTTATTTTAAAATAGTCTTTACATCAATGTATAATATGTGCTAAAAGTGACAGAGGAATCAGGCTCAGACCTCATTGTGAATGGCTTGAACATCTGCAAAAGGCTGTACCACCCTCTTTTGACATTTTGAGATAGCAGACAAAAAATATAAATAAAGAGGTGAAAGAAAGTCTAAGGAAGACAGTGTAAGACTACACTGGCCGTAATTATTTGATTTATCATCCAACTGATTACTGGATCAAAGACCAGGGAGTTTGTCATCTAGTGAATAAAGCTTACAACTCATCCTACTTCAAAGCTTACCCAGCCTTTAGGCTTTGCTGTGTACCTGTACCTGTATGAATTCACAGCCTGCCCTTTCCATTCTGCGCCCCTTTCAGGCACTCAGACATTGGTGCAGACAAGGAGCCCCACCTGTAAGTGCAGCTCACAGTTACAGATAAGCCAGACTTAACTGATGGGTCAGTCAGGGAACCAATACTAGAGCCCAAGTGGGAAGAGCCCCTGACCCTGCTAATTACCCCAGAGCTGGTCCCACTGCTGAGAGCGCAGGGTTCACTTCCCAGTGCACTTACAGCCTCCACATTAGGATACAGAACACCCACAAAATGGTCACAGTCCTCTGATTCATAAAGACACAAGCACCAATCATGTTGCCATCTTCATGAAGAACTAACAGCTCCGGAATTACACTGAAAGCACACACAGTAAGGGTCTGAGGCACTGTAACAATTGGACAGAGACTTGATCAGGTTCAGATTTTCCAACTGCTTACAGAAGAACCACAGGTTTCTTTCTTTCTCAGCATCCTTCCTCCAGCTTTTACTGGAGGTAAATCATTGATTTATGTATCCTGGCCAAAGCCCTTCCCAAAAATTTAATATTTTTTTGTTCAGGAAATGCCACAAATCACAGCTCAATGTTGCCAGACAAATTGGGAAGAAAGAGTCAATCATTAACTAATTGGCTAAATAACAGAAACCCACTTTCTGTAAACAAACTCCCCTATTAATCAGTGGATGGATGTGGTCCAAAGTTACTTACTACTTGCTATTTTGTGACTGCACTGATGTATTTTTAACAGCATCTTTACAAAAGCATTCCTTTTCGTAGTTCTGGGCCTGGTTAAAGCAAGAGAGTTAAAGCAAGGAATGTTAAAAATGTGATAAAAAATTCAAGTAATGGAAAGGAGCTGAAGGTTCATGCTAAATGGGAAGCACTACTTTACTAAGTTGGCTCAATCATTGTCAGCTCTAATTCACCTGTAATTAACACAGCTCAGCACATTGAGTGGTATATTAGCAGGGCTGTATCAACTATTCTGGCCGAGTTAATCTATTGGATAGAAAATAATGAGCCACTTTAAGTTTATTTCACTAAACAGTACACAGAAAAGCACTTCATCTCTCCAGCACCACAGTGCAAAACAAAACCTCACACAGAAAGCAGCGAGCACAAACTCCTGTGATGTGCCATGCTGCCTGTTACCTCTGTGCTGCTCTTGGTGTGACATCTGCCCTTAGGATGAAGTGTGCACTCAGGAATGATGGGATCTAAATCACCACTGCATCTTTATAAGCCTATCTGCATGTAGGAGGCTAAAGCCAAATAAAACACCATAATTCCTCCTGACAGATGTTCTCAGCATCAAACATCTCTAACAGAGTCCAGGTAGAAGAAATACTGGAGCATCTGCAGGCTGCCCTGCTTTTCAGGCAGAAAACACAGTACATGGCAGCCTACATGCTCACTGTTATCTTCTGGAAACTAGAAAAGCATATGTTACAGCAGATGCTGCACTATCATTTCCCCCTTTGGACTCTGTTAAGGGCATTCAGCTAATTGTAGCACTGTAATTAGCTGTGTTCTGTATCTCAGAAGTAATTTTTTCTCCACAAGTGTATTCCACTGGCACCACTTCTCCGAGGAATGGTAAAAAGGCATGTTATGGTTAATAAATGGGGAAAGAGAAGGAAAGATAGTAAATTAGAATAACTGGCCTAAAGCGGGCCTACAATGACTGCAAGTTCTAGGTTGCACCTGAACAAAGTGGGCTGACAGGTTGCAGCCCTGAGTGAGAAACCTTGTAGCAGCTCCTCCAACCAGATCTGCCAGTCCTTACTCCATCAACCCCACATTTCAGGTCAGTGGCAGATCCAAAGGAATAAGGAGTGGGGGGGTTTTCCTGTTTGCATTTTTTGCCTGTGCAGAGCAAACCTACAACCTACAGCTGCAGCCCTAGCAGCTGTTACCACTCCTGCAATTTCTCTGTGCAGAAGGGCTCACGTACACTTTTGCACAGTGGCCTTGAGGCAAGGATTCGGGAGAGCACTCCAACATGTGAAAAGCAATCCCTGCCTCTGCCAGCACTTCAGCAGAAGAACAACATCAGGCATATCTTTAATTCCCTGTAACTTCAGTGGATTTTCAACCTATCAAAGCTCAAGCTCCCACTTAAGTACTGCCAGAATAAAGACAGTTCCTTGAACTGTAAAATACATATATTGCCATTCATTATTATATAGCCATGTAAGGTTGTAGGTGTGAAGCTCTTTGTAATAGTTTTGTAGTGGTTACAGAGCTGTAGAAGGCTCCTCCATGTATAAACTGCTGTTACTCCTGAATCTGTCAGTTTAGGTTAAACACTGAAAACCCATACATGAATATCTGCCTATACTACAGATAACTACTGCTTCATCTTGAATAAATATTAGCTCAGGAATTGATGTGCAAACAGCATGATTAATGATCGTGTCTTTCCATCAGAAATAAAGTTTTTTTGCTTACACTTCGAATTTAGTTAGGTATGTTAAAAAAATTTGGCATCAAAACATTTTGATATATATTAGTAACATTTCTCAGTTTCAGGGGGTAAAAGTGCGCTGAATGCAAATCAGTGGGCTGAATGCAATTAATTATGTTTGTTACAGATTACTAAATGGTTTTTGCTTTTGATCACAAGATATATATTCTTACACAGATGAGCATAACAACACACATACTAGAAATACAAGATTTATAATTACACAGCTAACTGTGATGCTCTTCCAACATTGTTGAATGGTCAGGAGGAGGCTCAGAGATCTGATATGTCTTGATATCAGCACAAACCCAGCCTCAGTGAGCCTCACATTACAAAACATCTCACAGCCACTGGTACTTTACTTGGAGGTCAAAATGCTGAAGGCAGAAGAGAAGGAGGCAAGGACAGAGAAATTCCCCTGCAGCCTGTGCTATGTTGGCATTATTTCCAAAGATGAGAGTGCAGCGCATACCCAAACCAGCTTGAGCTAACCAGCTCTCATATGGCTGAAGCACACAAAACCACCTTTGCCCAAAATGGTTACATTTCAGTGAGGCCAGTCAGTCCCTACAATTCACCAGCATAACCCAACAGCAAGACCTAAAGGGCACAGAGGCCACCCACAGTGCCTTATCATCCAGCAGTGCCACCTCCCCCGGCAGAGACCTTCCTGGGAAAAGTAGTCATGTCCTCAAACATTGCTCTAACACCCTTGTTAAAACCATCCTCAGAGGCATCTGAGCATCAGTGAAATCCTGCAAACCATCAAATGCTGTGGATAATGGGGGCAACCCATGACACCTAGCAGGCAAAGAGTAACAGCAGGTACCACTCAGCCAGGCTGCTGCCCCATGCTTTTCCAGGATGGCTTGCCAAATAAATTTTCTTTTTAATTTTATTGAGTTTTGGGTATTTTTTGTGATGATGCACTATTTTTCCTGGATTTGGGAGTACAGGCAGTACTGTCCAGCAGAAGGGAGTTTGCTTCTTCACATCAAGTGCACATGCAGTCAATCAGTAACCAAACTCCTCTTTGGGACCCAGTGACTTGGCAGAAGAAGTCTGGAGATGGAAGTTTCTTGCTTGCCCTCTGTCTCCTCCCCAAGCCAATGTGTGTGGGCACATGTAAAATAATGCAAGAGTATAACCAGATTTTTCCTCATGGATTATTCCTCCTGCAGGAAACCAAGCTGGAGGAACCCAGAAACCTGCTACTGTTCAACACTGGCAGCTGAGTGTTGGGAACGGGTCAACAGTGCCACACAGACAGACCTCAAGGAAAATGAAGGTCCTCACAAGGGCACAAAGCTATCCTATATTTGCCAGCTGGCACAGTTCACTTGATCCCTTGATTTCACAACCCCATCACTTCCTTTAATTTCAAAGGTGATGGCAAGGGAGGAGGAGGGGAGATCAATGCAAAGACAGGTGCTAGCTGGAATTTGGGAGACCATACATCAAAATAACCCTGCTGCAGTGTTGGATAAAAGGATTTGCCAAGCTGTGCTGGTTTTACATTGGTTGATATTTAGGAAGAAGGAAGAAAACCATCCACAGAAATTATTTTCCTGAGAGAGGGGATAAAGGGATGGAGAGAACCTCAAAACCATTGCAAGGTCAGGATAAAAGCTAGCATCCCAATCAGCTAAAGTGGAGCAGCTGACACTGAGGGAAGAAGGTTGAGGTGCATGGTAGGGCCCTTGGAAGGGACAGCAAAGCAGGGCTTGCCTCCTGTGCAAGATTTGGTTCCAGCTCCTGGTTCAGATCACACTGTTGAGGCCAGTCCAGGGAAGTTCTTAGCAATTGCTAACTATTCCCCATGACTCAATCCCTGCTGAGAACACAAGGATGCCCCGAACCACACACATTTCATGCCTCCTTCCTGTCTCATATTTTATTCCTGAAATGTATAAGGCCTAATTATTTGATTCCATTATTTTAAAGCTGGAAGAATTGTTGTCAGACAAATCCCCTGTGGTGTTGGGTTATTCCCTCCATGACTCTTTCTTTTCCTGAATATACCTGAAGAGTGGGATAGGATGATGTAACCGTACCCTTATACTTATTTCCCAAAGCCTGCTCTGGGGAACAATTATCTTTTTGGTGGCTTGCTCCATCACTTGCAATAAATAAGGTCCTGATTTCTAACTAGATTCTAACTAGATTCTAACTAGCTTCTTTCTAGATTCTTGAAGCTACGGTTGTAGCAATAAACGATAATAACACCAACAGCAATAATGATAGTTACGTGGAAAAGAGTCTTTTACAAAATGGATGGACCTTTGTGAAGAGAAGTAGTGCTGAGAACATGATTGCTGCTTCCACACAAAGGGTATAATCGATCGTAAAGTAATAAGTCGCGCACTCAGAAATGCCTCTCCCATCACCCAGCAGGCAAATTATAATCCTTCATCAGCGATACAGCGACCGTGCGTGGAGCCGTAAGAGAGCGTTTGACACGGATATTTGTATCCCATCCACTTCCATCTCCTAACGAGGCTGCTGTATCTGCACATTATTTACCCCATTAAGGGAAATGCGGCATATTTTCCTCCAGGCACGAACTCTCAGAGACGTTCACAGCCAGATAAATGGGTGCCCACACCTCCTCACAGCTTTCCCACTAGGAAAGGGGGGCACTGGGAAGTTTTCGTCTAGGAACGGGCAGCATCGCTTGCAGTCCCGCCTAGGCAGGACCGCGGGGACCAGAACTTCTGAAAATCCACGGAAACCTTCTGCCAGCCACCTGTAGGCTTTGCAGCCAACTTTCCCAGTTAGAGCAGCCGAGGAAGGACGCTGCCCGGGAAGCCCCGGGGTCCGGAGCGCGGCATCCCCACGGCGGCGGGCAGCGGCGGGCGGCGATCCCGCCCCAGGGCGGGGGGAGGCGGGCGGAGNCGCTGCGCCTGCACGCACGGAGCGCTGCGCTGCCCGCCGCCGCCGCACGGCGCAATGCCCGCGCCCGCCCGCGCGTAAGTACCGCGGGCTGCTCGGACAGGGACCGGGACGGGGGGACTGCGCTGCCTTTCCACCCGCCGTGCGGGCTTGGAGCATCCCTGGCCGCGCGGAGGTGCGGAACGTGGGTCTGAAGTTTCCAAACTTTTGAAGTTCAAACAAACCCGGACGCAGAGTTTTCCCCTTGGGAAGGAGACGCGCTTCTTCTCAAGGGGCGAACAGTCTCACTCTCCAGTAGCCTCAGTGACAGAGGAACGGGGTGCAGGTGTCAGGGGTTTCTGTGCTCTCTCGCTGTGGCAGGAGGCATAAACTGCCTTTCCTGCTCCAAAACCAACGCCTTGTAGCGGCATGGTTAGTCTTAAAGAAACCTGATTAAAATCTTGAGAAGTAACCTTTTAGTCAGTTCTAGGGTTTGTTATTTACCTTCTCTGTTGTGCATCTTGTAACCTCTTCTCCCAAAGTTTGTGCGATTAATTTTCCCTCTATCGTGAAGCACCAAAAACCTCTCCACTGTGTTCGTCTTCTTGAGGTTCAGTTCATTGACAAGTTATTGACTAATTTCTTTTCCCCCTCTCAGTAAAAAAGGTGCTGTGAGTTTGACGGCTGTTTAGATCTCTTCAGGGTGGTCCATCATAACTTTCTGCTTCATGCTTTGCTGGGATTTAGGATTAAACGAAAATAACAAGGCATCATAGGCATTCCCTTTCCCCATTCACACACCATAGTCCAAGCTCATGATCTAGGAGACCAGACCAAATACTTGATATACATAGGTATTCAAGTGTTGTGTTGTTTTCATGGGCTCGGTTACAGCCCTGATCTAAACAATCATGGCGTCAAAATATGGGATTAGAGGAGCAACCAATAGGATGGTTGCCATTTCCAGGATCCCTGGGTTATCTCTGCATGAGTTGAGCTGGGATTTTCATATTATGACCCTTTTGGTAACAAAGCTTGTGTTTGACATTTTCATCTGACTTGTTTGTAAATTTAACTTGCTCTTGAAATTCCCTAGGGATGACACTAACCCTGATCTCCTCTTCCCTTTCTCCCTAGCTCAAGAATGGATAGGAGCAAGAAAACCTAATTTGTACTAATCTAGAGCCAAGTGAACCATTCCTCCAAAGGAAGAGATTCTAGAAAAATCTGTGCCCTGGATTTGTCCCCTCCCTATTTCCCTATGTTACCTTAGTGTCAGAGAAAGCAGAGGCCATGGGAACAGGAGACTCTCCCATCCCCACTATTCACAGCACATGCAGAGCAGGCCGTGGACTAAGCATGTTTATTAGGACAATGCACATCACAGCCCAGAGAGGTTATCAAGAGCCCTAAACATACATGATTTTATTCTTTCTCTGTTTTGGAAAGAAAAAATAAAAAAAAATAAAATCTTTTATTTCTCCTTTTTCCATCTGTCACCCAAAGAAGAGACCACATCTTGACCTCAGTGATCACATTAGGACAGATAATGGGTTTTTGGCTGCTGCCAGTTCTGCCTCACTGAGAGCAACAGGGCGAGGTAATGAACAAAAAGAAGAGAAAAAATTTGCCTTTCTACCTTCAATAGAACATTTAATCCTGATGATTGTACACAAAGTCTTGCTACTAGGCTGGCTGTAGGAGCCAATTTTAGAGTCAGAAAAGAGCGTGACCAAGATTTAGCTCGATACTCCTACAGAGAAATTATTTACACAGAGGTAAAAAAAAAAAATCCCCATCTTTCACAGACATATCCAGCTCCTTCTGCTTCCAACCTGATTTATATTGAACCTGAACCTATACTATTAAAATTTCCATTTCTTTGTAATTTTTTTAATAGAAAGCTTGCATTCATCACACAATTACAAAGCTGTATGTATGAATGTGGTCACTAACCCTACAGGTGTACATGTATTCTCACTCTTTTGTTTAGTTGTTGTTCAGCCACTTTTCTTTCATCTCTGCCTTTGGTTTTCATACCAGTTTCTTCTTATCCATTTAGCTGTTGTCTTCCCCTCTCTCTTACTCTTTCCCCTCTCTCTTATTCATACAGTTTTTGGAGCTTTGTTAGTGCTTGATGCCTCTCTTTCCATCCTCTCCCGGTCCTCCTCTCTTCTTTCCCTGCACAGCTCTGTGTATGAGAAAGAAAGCAAGAGAATATTAATTTTGTCCCCTCACAGCCACATCTGTACCTGTATGCACCAGGGGAATTGCAGCGTGGTGCTTGCAAGTGCGTTAATAATTTGAAGGGAAATGCTGGTTTAGGTTGTTCCAGCCCAGTTCCTGGGCTGCCCACGTCCCTCCATCAGTGCCACTGTAACACAGAAACCAGACCTCAGAGAAGTCCTTCTTAATTGTATGGTCAGTCAAGAAAATAAGCTCCAATATGGAACTCCAGCTATATCTGAGTAATATCTGATGCTCTAATGATCTGTGCTTCTCAATGTATTTTTGATACTTTGTTATACCCATAGTATATATTCCATAAGGAAATTTCAGCCATTTCTCTTTACACGAGTTATCCTTGCCAAGTCACATTATTGCTTAAAACTTTTTCAAAATTATTAGGCTTCTGATAGGTTGCAGAATGGTGGGGTTTGTATAGTCCTGAATTGACTGTATTTTTTTCAAGTTCCTGTTTTCAGTTTTGACATTACACAAACACTATAGAATGTCCACTATTCAGATACCTTTGAATGCCCTTTAGCTATATGTCCTCTTAATCTCAGCAGAAAAATAATCTTTAATACACCATTATATTTTGAAACAAAACATGATTTTCCTTCTTTTGAAATCTCATATGTACTTTTGGGGTTTTAAGCTAAGTCTGGTTGGATAGGCACCCAACTCCAGCTCTGCAGCAACGGGCGTTGGATAACTTAAGAATTTTTGACCCTTCAAAATCTTCATTTCACAGTGAGGTTCACTTTGTTGTACCTGAATGTGTGCCCCTGCGTGCAAAGCTTCTGCAGCAGGGTGAGTGACATGTGGTTAGACATCAAATTACAAAATATCAAATACAAAACTTTGTGGCAAAATCTTGAAGTAGACAGTTATACCATGTCTTCATTGGAGGCATATTTGACTCTTTGGGATTGTCGAAAAAATTCAGTCTCAGGGACAACGTGTCTTCCATAACAGGAGGTTATATCACCCATCACCACCTAGTTTACATTTCAGGGTACATGCCCAATATGCAAGGCTTTAAAAATCAATGCCAACCTTTTACACTGCCCCCCAGAAGCTGATAAAAATACTAGGAAAATAGTGGGGTTTCAGCTGTAGTTTCAATCAATATTTCCAATTCTCCCAAGTTTAAGGATGCTACAGATTAAAATGCTTGCCAACAAGAGTCCACCTTATGCATTCACCTTTTGGGCATTAGAAACACAAGTAATCCTATAAAATAGTCATATTAGAATGTAACAACCAATCCAGCTACAATAATTCATTCATACCTATTGCTAGTGGACCTGTGCTTTTTATGTTATTATTATTATCAGTTCAACTAACACTTTTTGCAAAAGGTTAGTTCTGTAATACAGCAATTTTCCCCAGTGGTGTGAGTGGGCTTGGGCTTTGACTCCTCCTCAGCAGGACTACAAGTGGTCCTGAGCTCTTGGGGCATCCAGAGCTCTCAAAAGCTTTTCTTGGAACTCGAGTCTATGTGGTGGCAGCTCCTGTCTTTCCCAATCCTCCTGGATAGCCTTAAATGCATTTAGCTTGGCCATTTCAAACCTTACTGCCTAGAATTATCTAACCTGAAAACCAATCTTGATAACATAGAAATGCCAAGGACATGCCAGGATGTCTAGCTGTCTTTCCACTTCTTTCTGTCTTTTTCCAAGGATGAGAAGTCCTGCAATTCTGTGGACCCACAGCATTGTCAGCGCTGAATGACAGCAACGAGTATAAGCATACAAGATACAATGCATTAGATATGAAAGAAACTTTACAGGTTTTCTTAAAGATGAAAACATTTATCTTTTAACAATAGTCTTCAAAACAGTGCATTAAAGATGTATTAAAGATGGGTGCATTCCTCCTTTCATGAGCTACAGAAGTCAGTGTGGGCAAGTTAGACGCATAAAAGCTTTGTAGCTTTGTAAAAACGTTTTTTGCCAAAAGCTTCCTCAGCTGAATGGCTATATGTGAGTTTCACAATCTGAGTGCTGTCAGAAAGAAATCTGAACAGGCCACCCTGCCAGGAAGACTGAGCAGATGAGACATCTACAAACAGAGAGGAACAGCCTCACATTCACAATTCCTGGTGCTCAGGAGAGACTTCAGGTGTAGCAGGACATAAGCAATCCAAGAGGTTCCTGGAATCCTATGATGATAATTTCTGTCTCTGAGTGATAGAGGAGCCAAGAAAGAGAGTGCAGTGTGGGCCTTGTTCTCACCAACAAGGAGGGGCTGGTGGGGAATGTGAAGCCCAAGGGCAGCTTTTGCTGCCAGGACCATAAATGATGGAGTTTGAGGACCTCAGGGCGGCAAGGAGGGCACACAGCAAGCTCACTACTTTAGCAGTCTTCAGTCTTTTCAGGCACCTGCTTGACAGAGTCCCATGGGATAAAGCCTTGGAGCGAAAAGGGGCCCAAGAAAGCTGGCTGATATTCAGAGATCAGCTCCAGGCTCAGGAGTGATACATCCCAGCAAAGAGGAAGTCAGGCAAATCACCAGGAGGTCTGCATGGATGAACAAGGAACTCCTGGACAAACTCAAACACAGAAGGATCAGAGGGTGGAAGCAGGTACAGATAGCCTGGGAGGAATGCAGAAAAATTAAGGGATCAGTTTAGGAAATCTAATGCCCTGATAGAATCAAGAAAAGGGGAAACATAACCCCCATTTTTACTGAGGGAAATATGGAATACCCAAAGAAATACATGCCACTCAGTCTCACCTTCATGCCTAGCAAGATCCTGGAGCAGATCCTCCTGGAAACCATGCAAAGGCACATGGACACTAAGGAGGTGATTGATGACAGCCAGTGTGGCTTCATTAAGGGCAAATGCGACAAAAACGGTGGCCTTCTAGGACAGGGTTACAGCAGTGATGGATGATAAAAAGCCACTGACATCATCATCATCACCATGACTTGCGCAAAGCATTCGACACTGCCTGCATGACACCCTTGTGGTAAAACTGGAGAGAGGTGGGTTTGATGGGTGGGCCAACTTGGTGGATAAGGAGTTGGCTGGGTGGTTGCACTCAGTCAGTCAATGGCTCAGTGCCTGAGTGGAGAGCAGTGACAAGTGACATTCCTCAGGGGTCACACTGGGACCGGCTCTGATTCACATCTTTGTCAGCAGCGTGGTTGGTGGGACAGAGCTCATTCTCAGCAGGTCTGGGGATGGCACCAAGCTGTGAGGTGGGATCAGCACACTGGAGGGGAGGGACCTTGAGAGGTGGGAGAGGCTCGAGGCCTTGAGACTGTGCAAACCTCATGGAGTTCAGCAAGGCCAAGTGCAAGGTCCTGCATGTGGGCCAGGGCAATCTCCAGCACAAATACAGACTGGGCAGAGAATGGATTGAGAGCAGCCCTGAGAGGGACTTGGGGGTGCTGGTGAATGACAGGTTGGACATGAGCCATCAGTGTGTGCTGGCAGCCCAGGAAGTCAATGGTATTCTGGGCTGTACCCAAAGCAGCATGGGCAGCAAGGAGAGGGAGCGGATTCTGCCCTTCTGCTCCACTCAGGTGAGAACCCACCTGGAGAGCTGCATCCAGCTCGAGGGCTTCCAGCATAAGAAGGATGTAAACCCACTGGAACAAGCCCAGACGAGGCCACAAAAATGTTCAGTGGGCTGAAGCATATCTCCTAAAGAGACAGGCTGAGAGAGCTGGGATTGCTCAGAAAATACTCATAGAATCATAGAATGCTTTGGGCTGAAAAGGACCTTGAAGATCATCAGCTCCAAGCCATCACCATTACCACCAGCATGCTGCTCACCCACCAACATGTCACAGGGAGTAAGTTCGTGGCCTGATGTAGTTGAAGGCCAAGATTTGGTTTTATTTTTTCACCTCCAGTCACATTTCCATTTTCTTTGCTTTTGCAAGCAGTTTCGCAAAAGGCATGCCTTGTTTTCCAAGGAGCAGGAGCTGATGGTGCAGTTATAGGGTTATAGAGAAGGAATTTCTTGGCTTCTACTTTTTGCTTCTTCCCGAAGTCCTTTTCCTTTTGATTCAGTGTTAAAACCTTACTTCTACCTGTCTCTACCCTTCAGGGAAAAAATACATTCTTCAAGCTGCATGACTTTGTTTCATTTCTGATTTAACCAAACCTCACACACAGCAAAAACATGCCAGCATCGATCTAGAGACAGGTATGACCCAATCACCATGGCATGACAAACATATATATATATATATCCTTATATCACCCTTGTTAGCTAGGGAGCATTGTTCCCACTTTGTTGACAGGGAAACAAAGTCCAAGGGACCTAAATTATTTGCCCCAAATCACCAGACTTTCTGTAACGTAGCTAGGAAGTGACTTCCAGGCTCCTTGGTACATACAGATTTGTAACCCCTAGACACAGTATTTATGACAGCCTGCCTTTATAATGTATACGCGTGACATCTTTGTGAATATATAAAAATATATACATATATATCTATAAAACTTGATGAACATTTAACATAAATATTGACAATAATAAACATATTTCTTCATATAAAGGATTATAATAACAATGAAAAAAGCAGGTTATGTGAATAGCACGGAACCTTGAGGGAATGAGTTAAGGATGGGAAACAAATGTCTCTGACTAGATATTTTCATTCTAGAACAAAATGGAGCAATTATCTGTTTTCACAGAGATAACATTTTGAAATATGTTAAATATTTTCCTGTGGTCCTTATCAGGGAGAGTGTGGTCATGGATAGATAAATTGGCTGGTAAAAGTACTGTGGTTCAGATGTGGAGAATGGTAAAATGTGGCTCTGTCTCCCACATCATTGTTAATTTCTCAATCAGAGAAATTAAAAAATTAAAAATTAAAATTCACTCTTGCTTTGAATCAACTAACCACACTAATGCAATTTATTTGAAAAACATATTTCATTATACCAGCCTGGTTTGAAGTTCTAAACTTTGTGCACAGCCACATTCATGATGCCACACTGCCACATTACAGGGATATTACTGGGAGCAGAACCTGGTGCAGTGAACACAAAGATACTGTTTTAATAGAGAAAGCTTTATATGAAAGCCACTTCTTCTGAGGATCTAACTTTATATAGCCTGTAGCTTCCTTTAACTGTGACTGTAGCAGCCTACTTTCATCAGGCTATAAATTTACTTAATAGGTTATGATAATTATTGATTTGATGGTGATTACTCTCAAATTTATGCTGTTGAGAAACTAACCCAATATCTTTTGAACTCCATTTAACTGAGATCAATGACATATGGATCAGGCCCCAGAGTACTGAGAACTGTGGGAAAAATAGGGTGGCATTAAGCTTTATTGGTTTTCTCCCAGTCATAATGGCACAATTATAAACAAGGAAACCCCATGCCTTACAACCCTTTCCTCCCTCTCTTCTTTTTTTTCAGATCATTTACTCATCTCCCTGTAAAAGTAATCCCATCAAATGCTTTTGAAGGACTTCAAGATGCCTTCATCATGTAAGTTGTCAATATTTTCCATAGACTTTTCCTTAATTTCTTACAAAAATAATCCTTTTATAATAATGTAAAAATGTGTGGCTAATACACTCTATGGATGAAAAAAAACCACAGGGGAAGGATAAACACAGAATTCCTTTTCATGTAAACAGTATATAAAAGATCCTTTGAAAATGCGTGATTTTTAACAGCTGCTTAAAGATCAAATAAGGAAATATTAATCATGTCAGAGAGAACTGGATACAGCTTACTGACTGATGAGAAGTGCATTTGATTAGCAGAGGAGATAGATTTCTATCATGAGACATTACCTGTGCAATGACAGCCATGGCACTCTCTGGTTGCACATTTATAGAAGACCCAAATAAGACATTTCTTCATCATTTTGCAGTGAGAGATAATCTTGGCAGGGGGTGAGTAGGACTGAGCCCTTTCTTTGATCTTTCAGTTTGCAAGTGCTGTAGTTTTGCTCACCAGGTCTGCGCTGCTTCTTGACCCTCAGCATTGTACCAATTTTCCATCAAGGATTCAGACCATAAGGCTCTTGTCATCCCTCTTGCCCTCATTTCTGCTGTTATTCCAGCTGAAATGGCATGCTTGAGTCTCCATTATTTATTATTTTTTATTTTGTCTGCATTGAGTGGCCTCTAAAGGACAAAGTTGATGACACAGCAGCGCAGTGACGAGCGCTGCTTGTCAGGGGAATGACCTCCCCCAGAACCTAAGCAGCAGCACAGAAGATGCTGCTTTCTTTTCAAGGTGCACTTTTTGTACTTCTCTTCTGCACAATATCCAACTGCACTACAGTATTAAAGCAGAATCCAGTGGTGCTGTATTCTTGCATTCACTTGCATCTGAATGTTTAATGGGAACTTAATAATCATTTTCACACTGGAGACCAACTTAAATCTATAAAAATTTCTCCTACCTGTAAGACTTGAGGCTACACTTTCTCAGACTGTACACGTCATATCCTCCATAAAGAATGTATTGTTCTTGGACATTTTCCCTTCCATAACAAGAATTTAATTGATCTTTTTGTGTGTTTCTAATTAATCTCTCCAAATTAACTGTGCAGAAATCAATGTATTTTTCTAAAGTTATTTTGTAGAACACTTCATAATTTTATTGAGATTTAGTGCTACTTTGAAAAATGCATATTTTATAATTATAAATCTCTGAGTCAGCTATTTGGCAACACATCACTCTCTGAAAGATGATAAATTATTCTCATACCATAAGTCATTCCAACATATGTAAATGGAAAAATTGTGGCTGACAGGAAGGACCCCATGGAAGGACCATGTTTCAGACACCAAAAAAGTTCTTTGAGCAGGCACTGATCCCTCCCAGCCTGTGAATCTCTGAGGATCAGGTGCCTGTCTTCCAAAACCCAAAAGCTAAGCTATTAAAAGCTTACAGGAAGCTGGCAAGAAAACCTCCTTGAATCTTGAGTGCTGTACAGGACTCACATTGCAAGGGCTTGATGTCCCAAGCTGCACTCAATAAGTGCCCATTTATTCTACAGCCATATTTAATTTATAAGTAACCAGTGCAATACCAAAATAACATTCTCACTGTATGATGATGATGAAAAAAATCCTTGGTAATTCTTTAAGACACACATACACATTAACTGTGTGATTCTTAGTGTGCATCCCCCTTTGCCACTACAAATGAAATACAGAATTCATTCTGCATTCTGGTCTAAGGTTTTTTTATCACCAATAGCGTTGTCTTCTTGTAATTGTAATTGAATTAAGCTAACCCTCAGCTTAATTCAGTCAGTCAGTATAACAATACAGACTCTGGTGGTGTAGATACATTTCAGTTGTTTGGAAAATAATTTTCTTGAGACTGTATAATCTTAGGTTTACTTTGTATGCCCTTCTAGTCAATTTTGTTGAAAAATTTTGAAGATGTATGCATCAATGGATACTATTTAATTTCAGGACTTAGTTTTGCATAGCCTCTTAGATCTTAATCTAACAAGCATTTAACAAGCATCTAATAAGTGGATTTTATTTTTCTATGTCAGTATTGATTAAGCTTGAGTACACATGTGGAACAGGAGCATCTGTACGTCACAATCCAAGAGAGCTACCAAATACAGTCATGTTGGTCTGTGTCATGATGAGAAGAGCCACTTCCTTTCAGTTTGCATGCACATAATGAAAATGGCATTTAAATCCAAAAATTGTTCATAACGTGTGCTGAATCCATACCTGTGTATTTCTACATCTGTGGATTAGCTGACCATAGTTCTGACTTGATGGTATGATATGATATGATATGATATGATATGATAATGTGGTATGATTGAGATATGATATGATATGATATGATATGATATGATATGATATGATATGATATGATATGATGATATGATATATGATATGATATGAAGCACTGTGAACATCATCCATGTCCCACAAATAAATTCACTAAGCAGAACCAACAATGGGAGGGAGGAAAAGGCTCATGAGGCTTGGGCTCGCCCTGTTTACATTAGTTCTGGCCCTCAGTCTCTAGCTTACCTGCACTTTACTGGGGAAATGGAGACTGGCTGTTACAGTGGTACTTATTCCTAAGGGCTGGCCTTCCCTTTTGCCAAGACAGAAAAAAGCTGGTCCTCTCTCAAACCCCACTGGCAAGGCCTGCCAAGATGTCTGAGATGAGGCACAGACAAGACTGATAGGAGGGGTTGAACAAGTGTGTGTAAAAGGAGGAAACACAAAGTGGAAAGCTGATTGCTAGGGTCTTTTCTGGTAATGTGTTGCTTTGTGTCTGCTGTTTTCATTGTAGTGAAATCTCTCAGAGTGACTCCCTGGAGAGAATAGAAGCAAGTGCCTTTGACAGCCTTCCCACCTTGTCTGAAATGTGAGCACCTGTTAAAAAAGGCATCCATGTTGTGGTTTCAGATCATCGAGGAGTAAGCAGTCTGCAGAGAAGTATTCCTGGACCAAATCTGTCTCTGTTACTTTGATTGGCTTTGATTGAGATCTATGATGAGAAACATTTCTCTCCAAAGTACTGTGTAAAACAGTGAGCACTCTGTAAGGCCTGGCCTTGGAGATCCAGCTCATGCAGAAACATCCCTGCACAGAGTCCCACTGCTTTCAGTGAGCTCAGTGGCAGGAGTGGAGTTCTAGCACTTTCAGGTTTTCTAAGTGGGGAAATAATTCAAGATGACAACAGATGAGAAAAATCTTTCTTTTTGAAGATGCCATTTCAAAGCTCTACATTATTTAAATGCAGCTGCTTAGTATGCATAGTTCTTCTGTGGAGCACTAAAATATTACTCAAACAGAACACGCACTGATTTTAAACTTGACCTGCATAGCACATGCATCTGAGAGAGAGTTAAAAGCAATGACTAGGAGAATGCTCTGAAATATTTAGTGTAATTGGAAACTCTAAATCTGATTCAATATCTCATTACTGCCTTTTCCCACAGCTTGGCAAGTGAGTGGCTGAAAATTGTGCAACTGAATGAGGACAGATTAATTTCTTTTTTTTTATATGTGAACATCACTGAAGCCAGTTACTCACATAAGCAAGAGATACAGATTAGTCAACCTCTGAGTCCAACTTCCACTAGAATCAGTGGTGTGGTTAGGGAAGGAATTAAAGATTTGACCTCATGCATTCACCTAAAGTTTATGGATAGCTTGTCTTATGCCTGTCTTCCAAAACCCAAAAGCTAAGCCAGACTGTTAAAGACCTACAGGAAGCTGGCAAGAAAACCTCCTTGAATCTTGAGTGCTGTACAGGACTCACATTGCAAGGGCTTGATGTCCCAAGCTGCACTCAAGTCCACATTCAGTGGATGATCAGGCTAGTGGGTTCTGTTGCATCCTTGAATTTCAACTTTCCTTACCATTTCGCATGCTAAAACCTCTGTGTTTTGTAAGTCATGCACTGGGAGGGAGCTGGGCTACAGTTATTGGCCTTTAGGGCAAACAGAGTTTCACCAGACAGTTCAGCTGCAGAAAGTGCTCCTTGATAAGAGATCTCCCTACTTTTTGAGTGACCACTAGCAAACAGGACTTCCTCTCACACTTCTCTGCCAGTTTCTGCTGCTCCACTCCTACCCAGCCACGGCTCTGAGGAAGTCCATGGTGCTCCTAAGAGGTTAAAATATTTGAGGAACTGCCTTTCCTGGCTAGGAAGAGCATCTGTAATGTAATGGAAACGACAGATGATTTGAAGGGATCTGATTGTGGACCAAGGACCGGGCACACACACAAACACACACACACTCAGGTCCAGGCTTGACCCCATGTCCAAGCCCAAAATGCTAACTCCCAGCAGTGACCAGATATCCAAACAGCACCAGCTTAGAGAACCATGAGAATTCAGGCAGTGTTACCTTTTGTTGGCTGCCTAAAACTTTCAGGCCAATTTTATTACCAACAGTGCCTCAAAATGCATCCAGCAGCATATTTGCAGGCTGTTTTCTGAGGAAGTAAATCACAAGCAAAACTCAGGGCCCTCCCAAATCTATAATGATTATAATACTGAAATATTTTTCCCTCATTGCAGATTAATCCTGAACACAAAAAATCTGTTGCACATTGAGGACGGAGCGTTCAGAAATCTTCCAAGGTTAAAATACTTGTAAGAAAGAGTTCTATTCTTTTTTTGTTTGCTTTATTTATTCTTTTCTCCAAAGGAGTAGACAAATCAAATTAAGGAGTGTAAGGCAAAAGGTTTTTCATGCATTATTCTAGAAGTGCATTGTTTACAATAGCTTTAACCTGTAGTTAGCCAATAGTGAGGTCTTTCAGCGTACAAGGGCAGGGCAGTGATGGACAAAACAGAAGTCTGCAAAGTAGTTCTGGTAAGTACTTATTTCTAGAATAAATATTTCAGACTAACAGAGTACTAAACAAAAGATGTAACTAAAATCTCTCCCTCATGCTTAATGTAGTGAGAACATATGCTGCTCCTCCAAGACACTGCTTGAGAATTCTAAAAAACTTGCTTTTTACAGGACTTAGAAACACCTTTGGAGCCTACTTAAAAAGTATATTTGTCAGTCACTTTTTAAAGCACTGTTAAACCTAGACCTACCAAGCTGGCTTCTTGTTGTATCCACTCTGTTAATATTTTCTTCTATAAATAGGAATTATGCTTTTCTCTAGGAGCATTTGTAACACTGGAATAAGACAATTTCCAGACCTGACACAGATCTTCTCACTGGAAGCTCATTTTATTTTGTAAGTAGAGACCCATCCTAACCCAGCTGTGAGTGTTTGCCACCTTGTTCCTGAGTCACTGACAAAAATACCTTTTCTCTTTCCTTCCAAAGGGAGCTCTGTGATAACTTGCGTATGACAATTATACCACAAAATGCTTTCCAAGGGATGAACAATGAATCACTGACACTGTGAGTAAAATAATCCTAGCTCCAGTTCCTTCTGCGAGGATAACACTTCTGCTTGAGGAAAGTGGGTTGACTTCATTAAAATCTTGACATTAAGCCCCACAAAATATACATATGTATTGTGTATTGAATTTTAAATGCCTAAGAAACATAGGGATGTTCTTTGAGATGAAGAGCACAGTTTTATCCAAAAGATAACTTCACTTAGGAAAGAAAACAGGACGAGGGATCTAAATCTTCATCTTCCATGCACTGTTGTTTTTAAAAATACCATCAGCAGGATACAAACTACAAAAACTGCACTGGAGGCCAAAGTCTCTGTACTTACCTCAGGGATGAGGTTTCTCTTGAAACAGTGCTTTCAGAGACCAAGCAGTCTGAGGGAGCTGAGCTTCAGCTGCACAGAGTCCCTCTGAAGAAGAGGGATGGAGACACAGAAGAAATTGGTTAAAACTAAAGATGTTGCTTCTTACCTTGATATCTTTTGCCTCAGCTTACTTTCCTATAAGATCCCCATAAATATCCACACCCGAGAATTTCCTTTTAGCCAACAGTGGGTTCATTGCTTCAGCCCCCTGTGAGGTGGGTGCTAGGAGATGCCCCACCTGAGGAATGCAGAAAGCAGCAGAAAGCCAAGGTGAGATGTCCTCTGCCAGCACAGCAAGAACTCTGTATGGATTTCACAGCTCACTTGTCCTCAGAAAAACTTCCACAAAGTAGAAAGTACATCTCTTCTCCTGGAAGAGGAGAAATCACAAGCTGAGCCTCTTGGCAGGGTGTGGCTGAAATTTGGGCTTCCCAAGGAAGGACCCTCTGAGCCACGGAGAGCAGCAGCAGGCACCCACCTGGTGTGGTAGCCACAAGCCCCAGGGAAGCCCAGTGAAGCCAGCCTTTGGGGGCTAGGCTCCAGCACACATCCAACTGGAGCGCTGCCCAAAACTCCAGGGATATTTGTATCTGCAAAGGAGCTGTGCACATGAGCAAGAACTGGAGCTGATGGACTCTTCATCAGGCTGATGTGCCAGCATGACAGTAACTTTAATCCAGATTTTATGTATTGACCAATAGTTTCTGGAAACAAGAGAGGAACTGAGCATAAATGTGACTGAATGCTACTCCTACACGATGCTAAAGAGGAGCAATTGCTTGGATTAGTGCATCATTTCATCTTACGAGCCTCTTTCCTCCCAACAAGTTCTGAAAATAACTTCAGGAAAATTATGATTCTGCTAATGGTGCAAGAAAATGAACATAAAAGAGATGGAGAAAGGTGCTTAAAGTCTTTACTGTAACCCTAAAATGTATAAAATGGGATTGTGTCTAAGCCAGGAAGCAGTCATTTTTCTCCCATCCTTTTGTGATTGGGAGCTCACCACAAGAAGAAAAGAATTATCTTATCAGCAGCTTCCTAATTGTAGAGCTACATGTTAACTCCACCCCATGTGGTTAGCTGTAATTAGGTGGAGTAATTCCTCTTGCTACAGCATGGTATGGTGAAACACAAGTAATCTATGGAGGTGTAAAGTCACCCTGCAGTCATACTTTGCACTGCAAATACCTAATTTAGCTTTTCCAGCAGTTAATGTTTCTTGAGGATTGGGAAATTGATCCTAGATATTGTCATGGTTTTTAAGGCTATCAGTAATTTCAGCATTGTGCTGAGGTAGGTACTGGCTATCAAAAGGAGTCAGGTGCTCTCCACACTTGAGCCTTTGGGAGCAGGTTTTACTGGGCCATTTTGTGCTATCCCAAAAGCATGTGGAAAAGGAACAGAAATGCTGTTTAACTTCTGTTTAAAAATAATTAACAGAATTTAATTTTGTTTGTTAACAATATTCTAAGTTTTCTAATAGGGCTTAATATTAAAGAAAAAATAATATATACAAGTGACTATACTGAATTTCTATTAGATACATGAACTTAATATCACAAATGGATATTAACAGGCCCATAGGTTACATGTCCTAATGAAGGAAAAGAGCTGGACCTGAGGTGTAGCAGAGCCCAGGCTTTAGGTGTCTGGCCCCAGGGTAGGAAATCAGGAGGCAGGATGGTATCCAGGGTCCCTGTGCAGTGCAGGGGGCAGCAAGGCTTCCACAGCACAAATCCAGCTTGGCAACAGCACTTTGGAGAAGCTCATAACTCACTGACTGCTGGATGATGCACGACTCACCCCTGCCTCTCTGCAAAGCTGTCTCTTGGAAGATTTGTCCATCCATAGAGGATCTGCAATCCAGCAGCTCCCTCCAGGCTTTACAGTTGTTTTCCACCTGACACATCTCTAGGCCTTACAGTCTTCCATCTGCATCCACTGACACCCCAAAACCCAGCTCTTCTGCCTCCAGGTTGTTGTCTGTGTGCCTGTGCGTCTGTGTCTGGAGCTTACCAGGACTAATGTCTTGTTTCTGGATCTCAGCCCCAGGTAGGCACAGGTGAGCCCCTCAGCACAGGGAGTATCTGTACCTCAGAAGAAGGTCTCTTCAAAAGCTAAACAGGAAGGAGCTTAGAGAATTTAAACTGCATCTTTCTTAATTTAAGAGCTATAGTTACCTTCATTCTTTATAGGTAGAGCCTCTAATCATTAAAATGAATGCAGCACCGAGGATTGAAACTTGTAGTACATAATGTAACCTCACCTTTTCCAAATCTTTTTCCCTTATGTTTATTTAATATCCAGCAAGTTGTATAAAAATGGATTTGAAGATATCCACAGCCATGCCTTCAACGGGACAAAGCTGAATCAATTGTGAGTATGCTATCCCTCCTCAGTAATTTAAACAATAAATAACAAGTTAAATACAGTCAGAGGCTCTTCCTTCAGTTTAACTGGCTGTGTCAATACCCATGAGAAAACTGCATCTTTCAGTGTCACTGTGACTCTGTTGGTGATCCTACAGCTCTCACTGCTTTTCCTGAAACAACATTCGTAAAATAGTACAGGTCTTGTGAGAAACGCTTATAATTCTTAATAAAATTTCATAAATTAGTGTAAAATTTGCGTCAGTAGCCCAGACTAAGGAATCTACACTTTTATGTCCAGAAACACCAATAGTTTTTAATCCCTCTCACATGCTAGGGGACTAGTCTCTTGGTTCAGGAAAAATGTATATTTGCTACTGTAGTGAAAGAACCAGCCTGCTTGTTCTTTGTTTAAGTCAGAAGAATTTGGAATTTATCAGATTTAAGTGTAGATGACAATGATCTGACAGCATCAGAGGAAGTAAAGGTCACATGGGAAATACAAGCACTCCTCAGCCAGGCAGTGCAACAACCATTACTGTGGTGGGAGAAAGAATTGAAACAGGTGTGAAGAGACTAAAAAAGTGGTTTTTAAAATACAGATGCAAAGAGAGTTCATTTTTGGTTCCACAGAATCCTGAAGGACAACAAGAACCTCAGGCGGATACACAACGATGCCCTGAGAGGGGCCACAGGGCCAGATATCCTGTAAGTATCCACAGCTCCATTACCTGAGTGTCCTGTGGGAACTGCACCAGAGCTAAGTCACCTCAGCAAACATAGGCTTTGAGTCTGGAAGGAGATTTGATCTCTTATTCTCTGTGTACAAAGTCAACGAGATGCCATGAAATTACAGAGTGAAAGGAGTTTGCACCCTGGCAAACACATATCAGTTCCAGTGGTGGCACTGATCTCCACCTCTTAGACATCTTGGGTTTGGCTTTATTTGTGACAGACCCTCGTAATAGTGTTCCTGAATCTTATATTCTGGGATTGTAAACATTGTCCTTTGGTAGGATGGATATGTTTTGGCAATATATATTGGTTTAGGATTTGTTTATAAAAGTGAACCAGTTGATTGCACGCTGTAAGCTCGTGCTGAATAAAACTCGTTATTATTGTCCTCATGATTTATTAATCAAGGACTTACTGGAGGGCTGCCCTGGCTCTAATTCTATGCAATAAAACACAGTGTGATTCTGTAAATAGCACTCTGTGCTGCGCATGACTTTTTTGTGCCTTTCATTGGTGCTTTATGGAACATGGCATTACTGATACCACTGTCAGAATTGTGGGCCTTTTTTTCCTTTGTTTCATGTCCTGACTCTGAAAATCCTTAGTCACTGATGGACTGTCTTCACACAAAGAAGTTACTGTAGACCAAACTTCTTAAGTTTGTGTTGGCAAGAATGACAGATTCTTTTGGGGTTTTAATTAATAGCAATTTAATTAAAGCACCTAGAACACCCCTTCAGAGTCAGGCACAGAGCAAGGAGAGTATCCTACCTGTTAGCTGGCTGGAGAGTCACTGTTGCCTACCTTCTTCTCTCCCTGTCTCTGGCCTAAAGATGCATCCCTCACTTTGTGAATTTTAAGTGAAAAGCTCAGGACACAGCCCCTGGAGTGGTGGGTTTCAGTTTTCCCAGGACAAAGGGAGCTCCTTGCCTGGCTGGAACTGCTGAGCCATGGGGATACTCTCACCCCTCTGCTCTGTAATTTCACAGACCATGTGTCTGAGCTGGGCATCAGGTGCTGAAGCGATTTTGTAGATCTCAACCTCTGTGAAAAAGCCAGTTGCTGTTACCTACTGTGATGCTTTGGTGGTATTTCTATAGGGATGAAAAGAAAAGTGAATTCTCTCTTTTGTTTCGCAGGGATATTTCTTCAACAGCACTGGAGTCCCTGCCTAGTTATGGGCTTGAGGCCATTCAGGTCTTAAATGCAACGTCATCTTACTCATTAAAGAGGCTGCCACCACTGGATAAATTCAGCAGCCTTCTGGAAGCTGTCCTAACATATCCCAGCCACTGCTGTGCTTTTCGAAATCTAAGGACAGAAAAGTAAGTCCAAATAGCACATTATTGTACTGCGGTGCTTCAGAAGCTCCAAAATGGCAATTCTGCTTTATTCAGCTCACAACGTTTGATTATCTTTATTCCAGTTACAGGGATGCTGTGGTGCATTGCAAGGCCTTGCAGGAAACACCAAATCTCTGCTAAGGCCAGGAAAAATATGTCCATTTATTCTAGAGCAGAAATGGATCACATCCTGTGCCCTGGATCTGCCAGCAGAAACATTATTCTAAGTTTGCTTAAAGCTTGTATTTTTCTTGGTATCTCAATTAAAAGCCTACTGGCACTCAGAAGACAGACCTTTATCAATAGCACATTGCCCTTATTAAAAATAAAAATTAAACCCCTATAGCCTTTAGCTTAATTAATACAGGTGAAATGATGACATAGTAAAAAGGGCAAGTTTTCAATTACCCACCAAAATCAGGGCCTGCCACAAGCCTAGAGAGAGAGGTTACATGGTTTAGCTCCAACCATTTCATGTAACAGACATTATTGTTCTCCCCACAACTGGAAACGGGGAGAGTTTGCATCCACAAACTTGGGACAGTTAATCCTAGACAACTGGAGTTCATCTGTCAGCATTTATGTTTCAAAGAAACCAATCCCTAGTTGGCTTAAGGCAGCCAAATCAGCCCCAGATGAGTTTAGTTCAAGCCATGAAGGTGCCTTGTTTCCCTTCCATCTCAAATGAAGGCCACAGAAATGGTGCACTGAGCAGGCAGTTGTGAGAGGCCTGATCGGTGTTGCTCCCATGCCTTCACTTCAGGGATGTCCTGAAAGGCAGGAGTAGATTCCAATTCTTTAGGGTAAAAATAGGGGTTAATTAATGCTTTTTCTGCTTACTCGTTTAACTAAGGAGTTCTTGATTCTGCAAGAACAGAACAAAGATTGTACTGTCAAGCATTTCTATTGCTAATGAACTGATTCAGTCACAGATCACATCTCTGAGTGTATTAAATGCAGAAGCAACTCTGGCAGAGAAAAAAGGTATCTATGCAGATAAAAATAACTACATTTCTGATACTGTATTATTTTTTGGGTGCTTGACTTTGCAGCATGAGCATGGTCTACAAAACCAGGCATGCCTTAGTAAGACACTTTCTGATATTAAGTTACTGTTTTCTTAGTAAATTGCTGGGGTGAAAATCCCATGCAAATCAGGAAATGACTGCTCCTCTACCAAGGGCATCAGCAACGAGGTGAGATAAAACCATTTCCATTCATGCGGGTAGAGTACCTGGCTGCTACTTTTAAAGCCTCAAAACCAGAGATTTTGCCAAATAAATCATCTTTCAACTTGCACCATTCAAACAGCTTTACTTCAAGTATGCAAAGTCTACTTCCAGATCCCAGACAGTTTTTGAAATAGGGTTACCAGGGGAAGATTCACCCCATGCACCAGTATGGGCTTGGGGCTGAGCTGCTGAGAAACAGCTCTGCAGAGGACCCAGGGACCTGCCCCTGAGCCAGCAGTGTGTCCTTGTGGCCAAGAAGGCCAATGCTGTCCTGGGGTGCATTAGGAACTGCACTGCAGCTGAGGGAGGTGATCCTGTCCCTCTACTCAGCCCTGGTGAGGCCAGTCTGGAGTGCTGTGTCCAGTTTTGGGTTCCTCAGTACAAGAGAGACATGAAACTGCTGGAGCAGGTCCAGTGGAGGGCTATGAAGATGATCAAGGGACTGGAGCATCTCCCTTCTGAGGAAAGGCTGGGGGAGCTGGGCCTGCTCTGCCCTGACAGGGAACCTCATCAATGTCAGTGTCTGAAGGGAGGGTGTGAAGAGGATGGACCAGGCTCTGCTTGGTGGTGCTGGGCAATTGGACCAGAGGCAACGAGCAGGAACTGATGCACAGGAAGTCCCACCTGAGTATGAGGAAGAAATTCCTTCCGTGCAGGTAACCAACCACTGGAACAGGTTACACAGAGAGGGTGTAGAGTCTCCCTCACCGGGGACATTCCAGAACTGTCTGGAATATGCTCTAGTATGACACAGGGAGGTTGGACCAGATGCCTCACCATGGTCCCTTTCAACCTGACCCATTCTGTGGTTCTGTATCAGGCCAGTTTCCCAGCAGCTGTTAACAGGCACTTCTCCAAAAGCCAGCCTAACTGCTTCCATTCATCCCGGTGGAGAATCTGGCCCAATTCAATACAGTATTTCAAAACATACCATTTCATTCAAGTTATTTCATTATAAAAAAAAAATACATCCTACACAATAACCAAGCTGAAAGAACATCCTTACACACCTTACACTGCCTATTTTCACAGCACTTGAAGTCTTCTCCTTCCCACTTCCAGAGGTCTGCAGGAACGTTTGTGCTGCCTTGAGGCCAGCGCTGGCTTACCTTACAGGTCTGTGAAGATCACTTGCAGAGGGAACAAGGCTTTGGCCAAAATCCAGCCTGAAACTTAACTTTCTTCTCATCCTTCTTGCAGACAGAATTTGTTGCTTTCCATTTTTGACAACTTCTCCAAGGAGTGTGAAAGCACCATGAGAAAACCTACTAATGAAATGCTGTAAGTAGCTCTCTGCATAGAGATGATGGAAGTAGCAAATACAGACCTCCTCCCCTTTCTGCTGTTCACATGTTTTTTCACTAAGCAGGTCTTTGCCTGCCAATTCAGTCACCCCTACAAGTTGCACAGTGGTAATTTTACTGTAAGTAAGCCAAGATTTGGATGTTCAAAAGCAAAGGGGAATAAAAGCCCCTCCTGATTTCACAAGTTTTACTCATTCCAGTTTGTCTTCTGAATTCTGAAAGGATTCCAACACAATGATTAAATATTTACAGAAGTTAGTGCCCTACGTGGAGACTTTCCATTCCCTGAAATAAAGGCAGTTGTTGGTGTGATTCAAAGCAGAGCTGCTATTGTTAACTTTTTTTTCCCTATAGAATAGGTTGCATATCAATAGTTTTTCATGGTAAAATGGAGTCCCTGAGCTACAAGTATGATGACCCCGTGCCAGTGGTGTCTCCGTCTAAACATGTCTGTTCATATCATCACAGTTTTGTTTGACAGTGTTCAGTGTGACAATGAGAAAGGCTAATATCAAAACTATTGTGTTGGCTGTGCTGGATGACACAGGCTCTAACCCAGCTTTTAAGGGAGAAGTTTAAAGATTTGCTATTCTTCATCCCTGTGCAGCCAAATGGGGGACCTTGGGACTTCTTAGCAGCCCTGACGTGGCGCCAAAGCATTCTAAAGTCTAGAAGAAACCAAGGTTATGGTCACAAAATTCCAATGGCTAAATACAGCTGAAATGTGATTGATTTATTGGAATAATTACTTCCTTGGAAATTATCTTGTTTGCTAGTTGGTAATGCCTCCTAGAATTACCATTTGGTTTTATCTGTCTCTTTGTTTTGGATTAGCATCTGTTGCACTCCTGCTGTGCATTAACTAGTCTGCCCAGCCTATTGGCCCCTGAAGCTTTTTGCTTTGGCAAATCCCAATCCCAGCAATTCTCTGAGCATGCATTAAAATAAGCAAGTGAAAATAAGGTTATGGTTCATGGGCTTAATGGCTGAAGAACCACAGCAGAAATCATCTGAAAGTCCTGAGTACTTATTAGTAAAAAAAAAAAAAACCCAACAAAATCCACCTTGCACATAGAAGTACATTGACACAAATTCACACAACCTCTCAGAAAATCACAATCATTTTTATAACTAAATACAGTCAAATGTATTCCCTGCTCTTCCAGTTTGAGCCAGGCAAGTAAATGCAAGACATTGAGCAGTTTTCCATATACAGAGAGTTAGGATAATAAGTTTGGGACTTTATTTACCCCACAGAAATAGCTGAAAAGCAACTCAGTTTAATTTGCCAGTTAAGACCCTGCTCCATAAATATCATTTAATGGACATGCTTCAGTAGATGTGGGAGCTTAAGCATGTATTTAAATTATCCTAAAGCTACCAGTTTTCTTGAGAGTTGTCCTCAACAGAGATGTTTTCCAGGTCTCACACTGCAGACTGACTGTTTTCCACCAAACACTCCCAGTCAGGATGATTGGGAAGCTGGGAAATAGGCACCTATTATGGCAGGGAGGTGCCAGTGTTGGCTTTTAAAACATTTCTTCTTTGGTAGGCTTATCACCACACTCTTGATGACCTAGAGATTTTAGAAGTCAATCTCAAAAACCTACAACATTTTTTATTAGGCATTGAGTGCAGCCTAAATTTAATAAATTCCTAGCTATCAATGTGATTTAGTTAACCATGCACTCCTTGCCCTATAATACTGTGAGCAGCAAATTCCTCAGCACCTCCCAAGCCATACACAGTCTCAGGAATGCATTTGCTAAGTGCCTTCCCTAATGGGAGCAAAGGTGCACAGTTAAAATCCATAGGTTATTTTGGTACAGCTTCTACAACTGCCTGCGAAACCTCCGTGTATCAAACCTGTAATCCATCAGCCCAAGTGTTACTGTAGTTTGGACTGCAGCCAACCAGCAGCATGAGAACGCTGGCTCCTTCACAAGGCAGTTAAAGTGAAGTACTTAAAAATTAGCAAGTTGTATAAGAGAGCATTTCTGTGGACAGGACTGTGACCCCTGCTGCTCTCCAAGGCTGCTTCCCAAACACAAAGCATCCTTACAAGGCTTGGTTATTTGTAAACACCCTGTAGAAACACATGGAGGAAGTCATTGTTTTAAACCAACTGTTATCTGTTGTCTTCTGCAAAAGAATGCAAGTAGCATGTAACAAACAATTCACTTCTCTTTGGGGGGGATGGGTTTTTCATGGTTACAGAGATGACTTCAACAACACATTGCTGTGGTCAGCAGAGAGGAACACACACCCCTTTGCAACAGACGACGAAAGTTCTCCCTACAGCTACTCAACCATTTTCGATGACAGCGAAATGGCTGGCTTTGACTTCGAGTACGACTTCTGTCAGCCTAAAGTCCTCACGTGCACTCCGGAGCCAGACGCCTTTAATCCCTGCGAAGACATCCTGGGATACAGCTTCCTCAGAGTGCTGATCTGGTTTATAAACATCCTGGCCATCGCCGGCAATTTCACTGTGCTCCTCGTTCTCCTGACCAGCCACTACAAGCTCACCGTCCCTCGCTTCCTCATGTGCAACCTGTCCTTCGCCGACTTCTGCATGGGGCTGTACCTCCTGCTCATCGCCTCCGTGGACGCCCAGACCAGTGGGCAGTACTACAACCACGCCATCGACTGGCAGACAGGCAGCGGCTGCAGCACGGCCGGGTTCTTCACGGTGTTTGCCAGCGAGCTGTCGGTGTACACACTGACGGTGATCACCGTGGAGCGCTGGCACACCATCACCTACGCCATGCAGCTGGACCGCAAGCTGCGGCTGCGGCACGCCGTGCCCATCATGCTCGGGGGCTGGCTGTTCTCCGTCGGGATAGCCGTGCTGCCTCTCTTCGGGGTCAGCAGCTACATGAAGGTCAGCATCTGTTTGCCCATGGATATTGAAACGGGCCTGTCCCAAGCCTACATCCTGCTGATCTTGGTGTTGAATGTTGTCGCCTTCATTGTCATTTGTGCTTGCTACATCAAGATTTACATCGCCGTGCAGAACCCAGAGCTGGTAGCTGCCAATAAAGACACCAAGGTTGCCAAGAGAATGGCGATACTGATCTTCACGGATTTCACCTGCATGGCCCCCATCTCCTTTTTTGCCATATCTGCTGCCTTCAAAGTTCCTCTCATCACAGTGACCAACTCTAAGATCCTCCTGGTTTTATTTTACCCTGTCAACTCCTGCGCAAACCCCTTTCTCTACGCGATTTTCACCAAAGCATTTCGGAGGGATTTCTTTCTGCTGATGAGCAAGCTTGGTTGCTGCAAGAGCCGAGCAGAGCTCTACAGGATGAACTATTTCTCTGCTCATAACTCCAACTGCAAGAATGGCGGCCCAGCCACAGCTCCTAACAAAGCCTCCCAAGCATTCCTGCTCTTGTCAGCCTTACAGAAGCCCTATCCTGCACCACGGGACAAGACACCTCACCAGGAAAATTAACCCAGAGTGCCAAGAGATGCAGCACTTTGCAAGGCCAGTTGTGACGATCTTAGTGACTAGGGATTGTTTTACAATATCTTGAACATTTCATAATAAATAAAAATGCCAGTCAGTAATTCTTATGCAACATAACTGTTCTCATGCTCAAAGTGGTGTTTTCCCTTCTCTTCATTTGTGATGATAGGTGTGGAAGGTGGCTATTAGGCAAAACTTCTCTGCATGGAGGATCACAAGAGTCCAGGAGTCATCAAGTTTCTCTTGAAGCTAACAGCTACTGCAGTGATTGCAGCCTGGCTTCTTTTTCTCCAGATTTGCTTCCCTGGAGTATTTAAAGCCTATTTGCTACATTTCATGGCTTCTTTTTTCATTCCTATCTGCTGTGCTGGCATTGTTAGTTTAAAGAAAGAGGCACTAAACTAGGTGCCTCCATTTCATCAACACAAACTTCCAATTACACAGCGACCTACACATAGTTAAAGAAGAGTGTTCAAGCGATAGGCTGTAAAGATGTCACTAAGGAGAAAAGTTGATCTATTGAACCTGTGCCACTGGCAATTTTTCAGTTTACATTAGATCTCAGTCTGAGCTGGTGGGTAGTTTACTTAAATTTTTAACCCACACACAGCCATGTGTGATCTGGAAATCACAAGAGATGCAAAACCCCCACTGCTGCACACAGGACTCAGTTTTGGGTATCACATCTGCACACACACAGATCAGGTAAACTGTAAAGGCTCCCTCTTGGCAGCCGGAGAGCTGCTTGCTGCACAGGCAAGTGCTGCCTTGTTTTCCCTCCTGTGACAGTCTCAGGAATGATTTCCACCTGTCCACTCTCTGACATCACCAGTGCCAGTAGCATTCAGGAATGTACCAGGGCCTCTTCAGCACACACAATCCAACTCTATTCCCAGGTGATGAAGCAGGGTAGCAGAGGAGTTACCTTTTCGTGACAATGTTTTCCCATTAAAAAACATTTTCTTTCACCAAGCATTACCTGATGCTAAGTGATACTGCTAAATACCTGATTTGTGACTGCACTGCTGATTTAAGTGCAGAGTCTGGTACGTAAAAGAATGGTATTATTGCAATCACTTTAAACCTTTTACATTCTCCTTTTCAGCTGAGTCCTTTGCTTTCAAGTCTGTGACAGCAAGTGAGTTCCAAAGCCCTCCTCTTGTTGCCAAAACACTGCACCGCAAGCTAAATTTGCTTCACATTAATGAAAGCTATTCTTTGTACTAGTGACTGGTCTATCATTAGTTCATAATTGTGATAATTAGAGATACCATCTCTGACCCACTCTTACCTTCAGCATAATGCCATGATTTCAATCAGTACAAAAGCTCTGGATGTAAGCACAGCTGTGCTCACGAGCAGTTCCCACAGGAGGGGAATGCAGCGGGATTGAGAACAGAGGAGACTCTTTAAAACTCTGTGGTTTAGCAATCAATACAACTTCCATATGATGCACCTCTTTACACACACCAGCTCCTAAGGTTAGCCAATGATCAAGTAGGACTATGATAAGATATTTAACTACAATACAAACCAAAGGTACTGGTATAAAAAAATAGCTACTGGGCCTAAAAGTTCTCTATCACCTATCCCAAAACTGATTTTTTTGGCTCATTTCTTCTGACATCCCATGGAAGAGTTCTGCACGTGATTTGGGACATGACAGCACAATATCTTAAGTGAGCAATAACTGATTTACTTGCATTATGTTTCAACAGGACAAGAGCTTGTCAGCACACCCTCCCCACCACATAACATGGTCAGGAAACTACAGGCAAGGGAGATGAGTTAGAATTAACAATAACTGATAGCACCTGCCCTGCAGAGCTGCAAAAGAGTCTCTGTGGGCATTTTTCTTTTTGTACCTGCTTTAAGTGGACTGAAATCCACCATTTACAAAACTGCTGTTTAAAAAAAAACAAAAACCACTGACAAAACATCAAATGTAATTTACATACTTAAACATGGTCTTCACACAAAAGTAAGCAAATTAGTAAAAATTTAATAAGAGATGCACGTCAGTGCTTCTCATAAAAGTTACACTTGTTATTCCATCTCATTATTTTTACTTTACCTTCTTTCTGGTGTAAAGTTTTAGATAGCCTATTATTGAAGTATTTTTGAAGCACATAACTGGTATTAAACACCTCATCCTGTCACATCTGCAGCAATATGTTTGCTAAACTGTAAGTAGCCATAATCAAAAATACTAATTCATAAACTATTCAGACCAAAAGCATGATTACTGCTCAAGTCATGGGCTAGAGCTTACATTTTAACAAGAAACATTCCTGACTTCAGGTGTATTTATTTGTAAATGTCTTGTTCAAAGCTGTAATTCTTTACTAATGTTATCTTTAAAACTAGCTAAAAACAAAGTGCTCTTTAGCCATTTTATTTTACAGGGACTAGGAAAAACAGGTCAAATTCAGAAGCACCATTCAGAGCTTTTGTGGTGCCTTAGTGAATGGTGCATCTCCAGTCCTGTCCCATGGATTCCTGTGCCACACTACCTCTGCTTCAAGCATTTTCTGACACTGGAAGTGGTCCCACAATTCATAATATTCATTTACAGAGCACGAGCACCTCAGAGCCTGTGAGAGTGTGCTGAAACCTAAAACCATCTGTCATGTGGTAAGAGCTGCATGTCTTATGCATTTAAGGGTCTGAAGCGTAGCATCAATGCAGCTACAAGTCATCCAAATGGGGAAAAAGAAATCATACACTGGAATATTTTAACTGCCTCTGAATACACAATTCTTCACATACCAGCAGCAGCATCTATAAAAGACAAAAGAAATGTCACACTTGGCTCAAGTGCTCTAGTTCAGTGTCCTGCCTTTGATACTGGAGAGTAGCAGATGCATCAAAAAAATCATGCAATAAACTCAGTAATTGTTAAAAAACTACTTCCTGCCGTCTGGCATTAGCACAAGGGTTTGCACCATTATGGACAAGGGCTGGGCTTTTCCCTTCATATTTTCCATACATTCACTCTCTCCCAATTTCACATTTCTTTCCCTTCTCCCAGCCTCTGCACCCTGTCAGGGACTAGAGATAACCAGAAGGCCTCACAACATGTCATTGCAGCAGACATGGGAGCAGCAGCCAGGGGGGAGGCTGCCTTAGTGTAGCACTGCCCTTCCAGCAGGACCATCCTGGTCTGAGGCAGCCTGGCTGGAGCTTTGCCATGGAGTTGCCCATCTTGCCCTACAAGGAACAGCAGCCAGCCAGGGAAAAGCTGCAGCTCTGAAAGACAAGGGCCCAAAGCTTCTTTTGAACCTTTATTTCTAGAAGAACTAACCAAAAGTTGATGTTGAGAGCTGGGAGAAATGCATGGTAGGGTAAGCTACTGCCACGAGCAGGGCTTGTGCCCATTTCTCCAAGCAGAGACATTTGAGGGAACACAAAAACAACTCTGGGCTAGAAATGTATATGAGATGACACTTTTATTATTGTGCACAATTTGTATCATTCACAGCTTACTGGTCTGTACTCCTAGAACAAAGTGGAAATGTACAGTAGCAAACTTAAATGACTTTGCATTGACAGTGCAAATAAATCACATTTTAATGTTGTATCACAGTACTCCTTGCATCTCAGTAGACATAGCTAGTATAAACAATAATTCTCATATATTGAGAGCTCCAGGATCTTTCTCAGACATTTCCCTTACTGCATCTAGAGTGCATGTCTTTAAACTGAAGAGCAAAAAACACAAAGCAACTAAAAAAATCAAGAGAAGTGTGCAGCTGAAACAGCTACAGGTTTCAGACTTGCACAGATACTGCTTTTTTTTAACTCAAAAGTCTTTGAAAAGACTAACACAACAGTGTAATTGTATATTTCAAGCTATACCTCAGCTTTTAAGAACTGGAAAAAATCCCAACATAACTAACATTTATTTAATTACAATCAGTAAGTATTTCTTTACTAATTACTAAGTATTTATTTACTTTCTTGAATTACAAACAGATAGGACATTTCAAACTTTAAAGCTGTTCATTGCAATAATTCTTCATTGGAAAGAAATGAAATCATCAGAAAAGATCAGCAAAGGCAGCTGAATAACTAACAGTACAGTGGTTTAGTTTGCAAACTAAACAGATTAACAATACAAATCAGCAACACAGATTTTGCATATTTTTTATCACATCCTTGTTGTTTAGGGTTTGTTTTGGTTTGTTTTATGGCATAACAACAGAAAGTTCAGTTATAAAAGGAAATGCTACAGTCTTCAAGGACATACTGGAGTGAGGTTTCACCACTCTGCATCTCCACTGGCTTTTGCAAAAACATGGTCTTTGCCCTCAATGGACATCACTCCATCTTTTAAGTAAAACTTCCATTTATTCTTAGTTCGATGAATCTGATGAAAAATAATAATCAAAATTAATGCAACTACAAATATACATTAGACCATTCATTTTAAAAAAAAAACAACCCCAAAACAACAAAAAACCACCAAGAAGATTTAAGCACAACCTGTTTTACACACCTAGTTTTTATTTTAAAATCCTTATGGCCCAGAATATTGGAAGCATTATACTTCAATTGTTTATAAAGAACTCCCTGCCCTCCCAAGAGACAAACCTCCTGAATCTTATCCCATCTTGTCCCACTTTCCTACCCCACAACTTCCCCCCCCAAAAAGTGTTACCTATGATGGCTCAACACCAGCAGGACAAGATAACAGTAACGGGACAATCCCAAAACACAGAACACCTTGCAAACCAGTGTAGCTTAACTAAAATGCAATATTTTCCTTTTTACATGGCAAAGCAATGTTGCATGCACAGAGGTGTTAGGAACAGGCTAAAAGCATCAAAACTTGGCTTAAAAGCAAATACTGCTATTTAAAGAAAAACAGAGTAAGAAAGAATTTGCATATTCTGTTTCTTTTTAAAGGCCTGCAAGGAGATCCATACTGCAGAAAGTTTTGTTTAATACTAAAAGAAGAGAACTTTAAATATCTCTAGAAGATTCCTTGAATTGTCAGCATCAATATATTTTCAATTCAATATTTGAATATTTTCAAATATTCAATATATTTTCAAACAGCAAACATTGAAAGAAACCAAAAACATTGTCATAAAGGTAACAAGGTAATTTAAGATAAAACTGTTTTAATCTACTTTCTAGTGGGCCCACATGTTTTATTAACTCTGTGTTGCACAGGGGAAAGTTACCAACATCTTCCCCCTGTTTCTGTAACTCTCAATTTCTAATAACATCCAATATTAAATTTCTTAGAAGATATATCCAATGCTAACCTTCCTAGTGGTTTCTTTTACATTTTCAAGCAATTTTCCAGCTTATTTCAGACAAAACTTGCTATAGATAACAACATGCACTACCTATAACAGCTGCAATGCCTGAGTTCTGAAGCTGCAAAATTAGGTGTACCTTTGAATAAAATACAGACATCAATGGCTTCATTTCAGAGGGATTTTATAAGCATATCCCTATAACTTTCCAAAATAACTGGTCTCAGGACCAGTCAATCTGTCAGTTTTATAAAGACAGTTTTCTTAGCACCTCTATTCCCTAAACTACAGACAAACATTAAGACAGGCCTAGTTAGACACACAAAAAGTTATCATTAGTCACTTTTGAAAGAACACTAAAAAAAAAGTCAAGGCATACTCTTAAACAAACTATAGCCAAATTTTTCCATATTTGCTTTAAAATATGCACTTTTTAATCTTTTAAATTACTGACACGTAAGCATCCAAAACCATACAATAGCTAAAAGGACTTAATTTGATCTTCAGGAGTTCAAGATAAGGTTGAATTTTAAACATTAAAATGAAGAAGGACAAAAAGGCACTTAACTACTTTGTTTTTCAGACACAACAAAATTCTGGTAGGAAAATCTCTCAGCAAGCACTACAAAGACAAATAAAAAAATGTAAAAGTACATACACCTCTCTTTCTCTTAACCATTTTAAAAGCCTTAATTCACAGCTGACTATGCCTACATACATCCACGAGATGTTGATTTTACTTAAAAGTTAAGGAAATAAACAATCTTTTGTACCTTTATAAATCATAATTTTGCCAGACTCCTTGTTCCCTTTTCCTCTAATAGGCCATTATGATTATCTTCTTTTTAGGAAACAGCAGGAAAGTCTTCAGACTATTGTCAGCTAAACACATCATTTAAACACTCTATTACAGCATTAGACTTTCTTCAAAAGGCACTGACAGGAGAGCAGGCATGGATTCGAGGAAGATATTATTTAGGATGATTAAAGAACAAAGATAAAAGTGTATTACTGTACCTTTTCATACTGACAAACTATCACATTGTCAGTGTCAAACAAGTCTGCAATGTCCTGTTCACTGACATCATCACCAGAGTTTAAGGGATCCTAGAGATTAAAATTCTGTTATACACACTCTTTCAGAATAGCATTGAATATACTTGGAATTAAATATACCCGGAACAATAAAGTTACTACTGCAAAATCATGACCTGGAGGCTGTGAAGACCACATTGCACCAACCAGATTTAAGTACCTTTTACATGTTTGCTTTCTCAAAATCCAAAACAGCCTAAAAAAAGCACAGGTCAGCAAAACTGATAAAGAAGATCCCAGTAACTGAAATACTGATCAAGTTGTATTTATGTAAAGTCCAAGTGCTGCAAGTTGATTCACTTGTGAACAAACCCATGGGATACAAAATTGCATATCTTTAAGAAAGAGGAAAACCTAGGAAACACAGGACATTTAACAGAGAACAATGTTCTTGTATCACACTGTTCACTGTCTAATCCCCTGTGGTCCTTCAGAAGGAATGGAAACCTAGATTTGTATCCTGATCTTATTTAAATAAATCTTATTTAAATCTAATTCTTTAAATAATATCTTAAGTAAAAAGCAGAACTCCATTCCACTGGGGCCAGGGTTTTACAATAAAACTTTAATTCTGATAGTTAAGTATTTTAATTCATCCAATAAACAAATTACAACAGTTCTTTCATTTGTCCACACGCCTCATAATGAGCTTTTGAGTAATTTCTCTGCAGTACTTCCCATCTCCAGAGGTTTGAAACTTGACTGTGCATGCCCTGCATTAAACTAACCAGGAACTGTTCTAGGTCAAACAATTCAACAGTCAGGAGAGACCTAATATTGTTAAATACTTCTAAAGGCTTAAAAGCAAATTACCTCCTCAACTATATCTATCTGGAGGTCTTCATTGTCCCCATCACTGCAGCTGGACTCCATGTTTGAAGAGCTGTCACATTCTTCATCATAGTCTTCCTCATCATCCAGAACTCTTAGATCCTCTGAATCAATAAAGCCAATGAATTCATTCTCTTCTTTGTCTTTTGTACATGGTATTTGTTTCTTGGAAGAAACATCCCCAGTGCCATCGAGCTGAGTTATTCCTTCAATGTCACTGCAGATATCCTTCTCCAGTGGTAAATCAGACTCCGTCTGCTCCAGGGGCTCCATGGGACAGGAATGAAAGAGACCAGGGACAGCTTGTGAATCAACACCACAATGGAAGCCATGTTCAGCACAAAGCCTGAGATTTTTGTTTAATAAATCCACAAGCCTGGGGTACTAATATCAGAGTTTCAGGCCCTACTGCTTGTAAAACCTGAATACATTTGCAAACACTGTGTTGCATCTAACTAAGATGGAACCCAGGTCAAATATTCCTCAGCAATATAGAAAATAATTTCTTACACTTTTCTCTAAACACCCTTGTACTCAAACAACTCTAAAACAAAAGAAATCAAGTGGACACTTGGAATTTCTATTGAAAAAAACAAAAAAAAAGGAAGCTACTCCTCCACCCTCAAAAATAGCATTTTTCGTTTTTGGAATAAAAGTCAAGATGAACTGTTACCTCTCCCTCAACTCATTCAAAATTCTTTGTTTAAATAAGACATAAAAAGCTGGAAGAGACAGTAAATGTTTCAATACTTCAAGTTACTGTTCATAAAAGTGCTAGAATTCCTAAACAGAGCATTCACAGGAGCATAAAAGTGCTTTAAGGTTTTGGCCATCTTCGGTTTCTTATTAAATCTTTATTGTAGCACTTAATTCCCATCCACATACACTTTCTAGCTCAAGAAAGTAACACTTTGTTTTGACCTTCCATTCTCACTACAGACAGGCTTCATCATGCTGCCATCAGAGTTCAGATAAGCAACATAACATCCTTTCTATTTACAGACATTTAGCATTACTGTTGTTAAATTTTCATTTAATAAATTTGCCTCAATCACATATGAGCACTACAACTCAAAGTCAGCAAGGCAGCCTGAACTTCAAACATCTGCAAATAATTTCTGGAACTAAAATTAGATGAGGTCAGGAAAGAGGCTTGTTAATTAAAATCATTCAAGTTTCCCACACAGCTCTAGCTGAGTTCTAGTTCATCCAGGACTTTTTCCCTAACGAAACACATTTTCTTCAAGAAGATTTTCACTTACCAAATTTGACTTTTCATCCTGAATGCATTTTCAATACAACTTTAATGTTCTTCACACATTACAAGTTAAAATCAATCCCAGCTGATCGTGCAAAAGCACTTTGCCCACAACCGACCCATATCCATATGTGGATCAGTGTCAGAATGATATGGAAGTTCTCAAGGAGTCTTTCATGTCTGCTTAGTCACAAAAAAACCCCTATGATTCTCAAAAGTAATAAGTCTAATACATTCTATATTTCCATTACATTTTTCAGTATTTTTAAATTTATATTCCCATCAACACCAGTATTTTAGCAGTAGTTTTGAAAAATTCTTAATGTAAGAACAAGCAGTCAGCCACTACTATTCTAAACAAGCTTAAGAATCAACCATAAAATCAAAGTAACTTTTGTTCTTCTCATTTAGAGGTGCTAGCTGTCACTTAGAAATGTGTCTGAACAACCATCTCTAACAGATGTATTTTCACTAGCTGAGAAGCAAAAGGCCTTACCTTGTCAGAGGAAGCAATGCTGCCCTGATCCTTTAGAAATGCATTTTCATCCAAACTTTCCCCTGCAATAATCAGGTCAATGATATCATCAGACACCTGCTGCTGCAGCAGCTCTGGATGTTCCATGTCCGGCTGCCCCTCCACATCCAGTAGGACATTGCTTGAGCTGCTTGCCAAGGATTCATCAACAAAAAGTCCTTCAGAGCATTCTGGAGTAAACACAGCCGTGTGAAGGTTGTCATGCTGGAATTTTTCTGTGGATTCACTGCACTGATTCAACACTGCATTAATTTCAAATTCCTGCAGACTCACAGAAGGTTGCTGGACCAAGGTAGCAGAGTTCTCCAGGTGTTTTTCCACACAGCTTGGTTTAAACAGCACAGCCTGTTGGACAGCAGTCTCCTGAGGCTGCAGAATTTCACCAGCTGCATGGACAGCAGATGCATTGACCTGTGCAACACTAGCATGGCTGGCCTGCAGAAGTGAAGCTTGCTCCAGAGGATGAAACATCTGCTGCACAGGGTAATGGAGAATGCTTCCATCTCCTGAGGCCTGTGTGACCACAACAGGCATATTCACCTTGTAAAGTTGTCCTACAGAGAGAAAAGTTTAGAACTGCTTCAGCAGGTGAAACTACAGGTTCATCCAGGCCACTGACCTGTCACCACTAGAACAAACACCTGGGCAAACTATGAGAAAAAGGACATTAACGTTTGCAAAGCAAAACTTCCCTCAAGCACAATTCCAGCCCTTGAAAATCAGGCATCCAGAAGCTTTCTGAATCATGGCTCCCATCCAATTCACCATGCTTATTACCTCTTTTTGGGTTTAGTCTACACAGTACCCCGTTACAGTAAGATCAATAATTTAACTACATACTGCATTTTAAATAAATAAATAAATACATACCCTGTTTTTAAATTTTTCCATGTCATTTCAGAAACTAAGGAATACAAGATGAAACAGTAAACTAGCCTACAGCTAGAGAGTTCATTCCTTTAAGGGCTTTTTGGTATCCTCTCTAAGTAACCTGCCTATTTTAGTTAAAAAAAAACCAAACAACTCCTAATTTATATATCTTTTCTTAAGACAACCACTCCAAACACTGAATGCTTAAAGTTGTTGTTATTATTATCAGTGTTAGAATTAAAATGCCAGAGCTGAGTTCCAAATTTCATTTGATTGTTACTTCTCCCCACACACATGCTCACCCAGAGTCACTGGTACCAGTCTATAGGTCTCATGACATCAGGAATTATATCTGAAACAGATAACTGGAGACATCAATTTTCATCAAAGAACAGCTGTTTGAGGGAAGTCAGTGACTGAACTAAGCCTTCCACTGATCATACCTAAGCAGTACAAGCAGTTTTTGTACAAGCAGTACAGGCAGTTTTATCACTGAAGGAATAGGATCAAAAAGGTTAATGGATAGCTGGATTTTATTTGAATAAGAAATCAATTTGTCTCTGAAGCACTACAGTGCCTTTAGCTTTTGAAAACATAGAAGATTGTCGCAGACAGGGAGAAGGAGATACCTGTGTCTGGGATGACAAAGGAAAACACTTGTTACAAGTTGTAAAACTGACACACCAACTAATCAATGCAGTTACTAGAAACAAAGAAGAAAGTAACTGGCTCTTACCCTCTTTACTTTCACATCTGTTTCACCTATTGTCCCTGGGACCATCTTTAAACACGCCCAGGGAACTGCAAGGTTTGATATCTCCTCATTACCCTTACCTGGCGCTGGCTGCAGCATCACTCCAGTTGGCATCTGTAAAGGATAAGCAACGCACGAAGGGAGAGCAAGAGTCACACCCACTCCTGGGGGCCCCTGCAACACAAGAGCTGGGTTTAGGCAGGAACACAGCACTGAGTGCCACACCTGGAATATCCATGGGATATCCACAAGTGAGGGCCTCTCTGTGGTCAGCTTCACTGGAAAGCTACTTCATGCTTCTGAGATGTAAACAGATGAGAAGTATTCTGCACTGACAGAATAGTGGCTTGCTCCAAGTGTCTCCTGCTCTCCAGCTATCACACTCCCTTTTTTGTTAAGACAACATTTTCTATAATCCCCTCAATGTACCCACCATCCAAAGAGGTATTTTTCTACTCAAAGTCACTTTTACCTGAGTTTATGCATTACTCCACACAGCACAGGTTTCTTGCCTAGGCCTATGAAGTCAATTCATATTCTTTTTTCCTCCTGGGCAGCAGAGAGTTGAATATACAGTTCTCTTTCAATCTAGCTCTTCAGAGGAAATCCAACTTTTAAATCAGGAAACTCACATATTGCACAAACATCTTCCCAATATTACACTTCAACTTGACAAGCTACTTAGCTTGAGGCTCAGGAGGCACTTGGTAAGTTCATCAAGCTCTGGCAATTAGTGGCTGCTCCCCAAAGAAATTCTGCTATGCCCAGAGTTCTGAGCTTGTCAACTATAAAAACACTCATTTTCCTTCTGGATGATTTCTACACCTCACAGATAATGCTGTTGCCAGCTTCATTGGTGCTAGTACTTCCTAGCCATGCATTATTTTAACAATCAATAATAATTTTTTTATTTTAGGTGTGCATTTCGACTACACTTTCATCCTATGGGCTAAATACATGCAGCTTTGTCTTTCCAACACTTCTGGCTTCACTTCTTGCAGAACCAACTGGTACATCTCATCCTTTTTCACTGCTCCAGCAGTGAAACAGAAGCAGCAGTGTCACAAGTCTCCCTCCAAAAGCCCATTAATAACCAACAACCAATTTAAAAAAATTTAGGGGTCCAACATAATCAAAATTGGAGTAAAACATCATTACAGCTACATACCAGTTTTGCTGGTGTGAAATGCTGAAAACCTCTGCCAGCTTGGATAACAAAAGAAGCTATATTAAAAAAAAAACACATTAATTTCTTGGATACAGTTATCTTACCATAATTTACAGCAAACATGGGCAAAACTAAAGCAATCTAACTTCAGTTCATCCTCATTAATGAGCACAAGTATTGCCTTGTCAATTTGAGGAAAACATGCAAGTATTTTTTTTCACAGCGGAGGAAACCCAATGATGCTAAAACTAGGAACAGTCAGATAAGATTTTCAAAAGCACCCAATACTGACTTCCATGAGAGAAAAAAGGGAAAAGGGAAAACTTTCCCGGGCTTGTAGAAGCAAGCAATTTAGGTAGCCCTAACTACTTTGAAAAAATCTCTAGCCATGGCAAAATTCACCCCTTTTTAGAAAGAAATAAATAGATTTCCTCAGACTGCTTGGCCTTATTATTGTTCTTTAAGAACTTAAGAGTAAGAAAGAAATGCTTATTCAATATAAAACTTCCAATAGCCTGCAAACACAAAAGTGTATTTCCTTTAGTCATGTGGAAGAAATAAAACACCTGCCTGCAAAAACAGTTCGTTCAACAAGGAAGACTGTAAAAACAAAACCACAAACACAAAGGAAGAAAAAAAACAAAAATCCCACAACTCCACAGATAAAGATGCCTGCCCAAGTACACTTGAAATACGCTACATGGCAGATGTTCATCACATCATCTCATATGGGGTTTGTCTTTCATGGGCAAAGGTCCTAACAGCCTCTCACTTTGGGATAAGTCTCAGCTGAGTACTACACTCTGCCACAACAATACCACTGTGGTCAGCTGGACTTTATTGAGAAGAATAGGTCCTGATGTCAGAGACTGTGTGAAAGTCAAGTACTCCTCTGCAACCGGAATGCTGGTTTTAGAAAAACTAAAAACCTTCCTCTCTTCTGTTTGAGCAGGGGATTACATTTTAACAAATTGAGCACCAGCTTAAACCCCAACCTGACAGAAGAACTGCATGGCACAAATGAGCCATAAAACCTCTGCACACATCAAAAGGGGAAGCAGGAGCTTAACCCTGCAGGTAAATTTGCAGCTGAAGGGCTACACTATTGGACTGCAGACACGAAGGCTAAAACTCTCTGCATGTTCTGCTACTGGAAATAAGTAGCTGATCAAGAGCATGTAGACAGAATTCTATTAGTTTATTAAAGTTTAATTCATCATTTAATGGTCAAATTCTTCTTTCAAATAATTATTGTTCCACATCAAGCTAGATATATGGATAAGATATATAGACAAACCAAGATTGTTGCAAGTCTTCCAAAAATATCCCTGAATCACTGAGATATTCTTAAATTGCATGCATTGTGTCCAAGAACATCTGACCTGCTGAAGTATGCAATAGGCTGTGAGATCTGCGTGGCAGCTGCAGACTGAACCGTGGAGAACAGTGGCTATGTTTGAAGAAGCCTTCTGTTGCTTTAGACTGTGCCACCTTCATTTCCCAAAGCTGCAGGAAGATTATTATTAAGGTCAACAAATATCAGGTTTAAAAACAAACTGCATCAAAAAAGATAAGCAGGTAGTCCCAGATTTTCCAAGAGTAAATTGGCTGATTCAGTCCAACAAACAGGGTAGCAATAACTAACCAATTTCACCTCCCAGCAGCCCCCACATCACTCGTGGGATACTTGTAACTCTTAACAGCAAAAGTTTGAATGTTTCGGAGGGCAAAGAAATGGACAAGTCTGTCATCTCAAAAGAAAAACACAAACACAACTGCTATTAATGCAAGGGAACCCAACAAACCTGCTTCAAGTCTTTCAGAACCTGCTCCTCCACACCCTCCTCTGCAAAGAGCTCCCTCACACCTTCAATCACATCTTCGATAATGGATTGGTATAGTTCCGGCTACATCAGGAAAAACAATACATATTTTCAAGTTAAGATGAGCATTAATTTATTTGAAAAGATAGCACAAAGTCTAATCTCACTTCATAAACTGCTGTTACAAACTGAACAGCATGAACAGATCAGTTTAATAAACTGAATGTCAAATGCAAAGGTCTGCAAGTCCACTCATTCTTTTAAATCTAACATCCCTAAAACAGTACTTGGATTTGAGCCCCAAATTATTGCTCAGGCTATCAAAAATTTGGTAAGTGCTTAAGAAAATCCTAGAAACATTCAAAAACCACTGCTGTCCTGTATTTTCAAACAAGTTTGTCTAACTCCCTTGTATCATACTAGAATCATTGCTCCTAACCTAAGGGCCAAACAATAATACAAACTATTAAAAATGAACTGTGCCAGTTCCATCAAAAGCAGAATGTAAAGAATCTACAAAAAGTAAGAGATTTATTTATTAATTCTTTCTTTGTGGAAACAGTCTGATGCTGTCTAGTAACCAAGCTGTGGAAATTTGAACACTACTTTTATCAATACACATCATTCATCTCACATTACAATAGGACTCCAACAGAACATAATATTCCTTCTGCCTATGTCAGTGATTAAATCCTAATCCTCCAGTCAGCCCTGGACTGAAACACATGAGCTTCAAGATTCCAACATTCCAATGCAAATGTAAGATAATGAGCTTTTAGCACATTAAAGCTTATTAATCTTGACTATCATTACCACCAGAATAGCCTACACAAGATGATTTTAGGAAATCTTACAAGATTCTACATTAATAATTTAATTTTTTTATATCAAATTAATATTTTACTTATCCCAAGTTGTTCTAAAGTGCAGATGACAAACAATTTCTTTTCAAAGAAAACAAGATATTAAGAAGAAAGATGTTCCACTTCCTGGAAGAAAGCAACCAACACAACTACTTTAAAACAACCACACTTAGGTAATTTCTTATTGGGGGTTATCAACCCAAGATTCCCCAGCACTTTCTCAGGACACTAGGAAGATGAGGAAGGAAAAAAATTTTTTTCTCTTATACCACTACACTAAAAGCTGCTGATCAGCCCATATGTCAAATGCTCTGCCTTTACTGCTAATCCAGACGAGAATCTGAATGTAAATCTTTCAACGGGCCTGCTCCTTTCCCCAGGATTGCCAAGCTACAGTGAGTACAAATATTTATTGTGCTACATAAAAACTGCACACAGCAACTGTAAAATTCAAACACCACATGCTTGCAAATTAGAGAAAAATGGTTACAGCACAGACACTTTTGTACTCCAGCTTAATCCCTTTACACACAGGCACTTCTTCGCCACAACCAGCCCATCCATAGCGGGAATTGTCAAACTCCGGATTTATTCTCGTGCAGTGGGGTGGCAGGAGGGGCTTATCCACATCCCATTCCAGCAAAGCCTCCAAGGTTCCCCTGGGATTCCTGTCCTTTGAGGGAGCACCTGGAGCCCAGGCAGGGAGAGGCAGCAGCGGGCAAAATCCGCCCGGCATAAAGGCCGCCACCTCCCTCCGCCCACAGCCGAGCTGCCGAGCGTCCCTCGCACGCTGCAGCTGCCCACTACCAATCCCTGCCACATCACTTTTGCCCACAAGCGGTCATTTTCAACAGAAAATTTTTTTTTAAATAAAATTTAAAAAAAAAAAAAAAAAAGGCTTTCGATGTCGTCCTTGGGCTTCCCGCGCCAGCGACCAGGCTGTGGCTCCTGGCTGGGCCGGGAGGCGATTTCCTCATCCCCATCCCGGCGCCCCGCAAAGAGGAGCGCCCAGCCCAGCCCAGTCCAGCCCCTCACCACGGGGCTGCCGTGAGCCATGGCAGCGGCCACCGCCGCCTCAGCCCCGCCCGCCCTTAAGGCGCCGTTGCCGGGGGAACGCGGCCGGCCCCGCCCGGCCCCCGCCCCGCCGGCCCTGAGGGCTCCCGGACACCCGAAACCCTGGGGCTCCGGGCATGTGGTGCCAAAGCCAGACCCTAAAACTCAGAGGGAGCCGCCGCTGGCTGGTCTGGGCTCCAAACTCCAGCCTGAAGCAACTGAGCTCAGAATTTATCTGGAGAGCTGTAGTTGTTCCCGTGGTGTGGGAATGCACCTAGGAAAGCTGGGCGCACCATTTTTGCTCTAATAAACCCTGAAGTCGTGATTACCTCCTAAATGGGGATAGCTGAATCTAAGTGTTGCAGTTAAGCAGCAGCAATCTGGTACAACTACTCAATTATTGCTTACATTTGCAGCAATCTGTTCATATGTTAATGCAGAGATCTACTAATTTAGCAGTTACTAATCTGGAAAAATGTTCATTAATCTCGTATGTGTTGGAGAATATATACTTAGGTCTTTATGCACCTGCAGTCAGTGTTGCCCCGAGGGTTCTGAGAACCTAGGAATATCATCTCTTTTTCCTTTCTTTTTCCTTTGTTTTTCATTTTTTAGGTATCTATGTCCTTACAGTGCTCTTTGGCTTGTGTAAAGGAGACTCACCCATTAAGCTTTAATTTTTAAGGCTTACACAACCTGAAAAATGAAAATATTTTAATGAAAATGCTGTCAGACCCTTAATTAAATAGCCAGACTAACACCTACAAAATAGAAGAAGCAACATCCTTAATAAGCTGTGTTTTCACAAGTGAGGCAAATGCAATTTGCTATTGAAGTATTTTTTCTCTGCAAGAAAATATGTTTAATGACACTGCTTAAGTCTTGAATTAAACAGCAGTTGCATATTCAGCTGTTCTGTATGCCCTCCATCACTGTGAGGAAAAGGCAAGCCATGTTGCTTTGCTTACAGAATAATTTAAATAATAAACCATATTTTTTCCTAAGCACAGTGCTCATTTGAAACTGCCTGGGCTAATGCATACCAAAAGTGTCCTTATTCTTCTCCTGACTGTTGTTTTCCTGTCTTGTTAGCACAGATAGCAGGAAGGAGCTGCAGCCTTGAGGATCTCGCTGGGCCCTGAAGGTCGCAGATGGGGATCCTGCAGCTGGCTGCTGCTTCCTCATCGAGCAGCCAGACCTAACACAGAGCCATCACCCTGCCAGCACACTGTGCAGGGCTTCCAGAAAGGTGCAAGTGCAGAAAGAAAATTCATAAATGCTGCTTTCTACCTCCCTCTGTTTATCTAGGGGTTACAAAGTGCCTTAGAATCTGAGCAGTTTGTATGCCTAACTTCAAAAAGAAGAAGAGCTAGAGAGCTTGATACCAAAGGACAGCTCAACTGTCTCAGGTGACTTTGCCTATGTCCACAGGAAAATTTGTAGACCAAAGCAAATTATCCTTACCTGCACTTAAGGTGGACAGCATGTCTCTGTACTTGCATTCCCTCAAGGCACTGTGGGCATCCTCCATCTGTTCTAAATTATACCCTCTGTGTTGTGAGTAACAAAGGGCCTGTCACTAGGTCATGTCAGCTCTCTTCATGCTGGGACAGCAGATAAACCTACTTATAGTACACAGATATCACTGGGGATAAAGCAGAAATGGGAATGGGAATACAACTTTCCAAGCTGCACAGAGAGGTTGCAGAGGGCACTTCCTGGTAACCAAGACACTTCTTTTTTCACCTCCGGCCTAGCAACACACCTTATATAATTTCTTTTACAAATTCTTAGGGAAGGTGTCTTTTCATCCAAGTACTCAGCTGAACAGCTTGAGAAAGCCTAGTATGCACAGAAAAAATTCAGTCATTTCTGAACAAGGGGGAAAGTATAAAAATCCCTGTGACTAGCATTACTCATACTGACTGGGTTGCTTTGATATGGTGATCTTAACCTACTTTCCATGTCCTGCCAACACTGTTGTCATTTTCATGCTTATGGAAGTTTTTAATGCTTAATCCCACTTTTAGCAAAAGAAACTGAGGCACCGTTTCCACCAAGTATCTTGCCCAAGCTCACAAATGGCAGCCAAGAACAGCATCGAGTTTTCATCAGTCTTTGTTCAGCTTCCAGTTGAGATCTCCCCATTTTAGTCTCTTTGAGAGCTCACAAGAATTTTAGAGAAGAGTCTATGGAAAAGATTAACATGCTGCTCAAATACTCCTGATTTTCCAGGGGTTTTGTCTGCATTTGGGATAGTGCTGCTTAAGGGCACCTCAAACATTCATTTACTAGACAGGCTTTAATTTGTAATTATTTATACTCCTTTTGGTACATGATGTCTAGAGAAGATTTATTTTTGGATGATAAGCCTTTATTAATCATTTAAAAAAAAAAACGTTTTCAAATGTCTTCCCTCGAAGAAGCAGAGAACCCTTAGCACACTCAGATGCTTGGTCATGAATGCCCTCTCCTGTTTAAATCCAGCATTGCTGCTGAAGAGGAGCATGGCCATACAACTGCAGGGCTGCAAAATTCTTTCTCAAGGCATATTATACAAACACTATCTTGCCTTTTCTTTCCAAGTAAAGGCTACAGTTCATGGGAGGAACTGGTTGCAGAATCCAGGCAGTCCTCATGGAGATAACATGACACAAGCAAAGGTGTAATTTCATTTTAAAGATATCCTCTAATGTGTTCCCTTTGTTTTCAGCTGTTGACTCATAGATGTATGATACTCCAGTCTCGTAATCAATTTTATTAACAGCATGATTTTGTTACAAGTTCCATCATTTCCCTCGGAGTTCTGAGACAGATAATACTGGGACCTGTGATTTGTTCCTTTTTCATTTATCATGTATGACTCCTGTTTCTTCAAGAGCCTCTCTTTTTTTTTGCCTGATTTAAGCCACTTTATCAGAACTATAGAAGGAGCTCTCCCTTAATTCAATTTAATGACAAATTTTCAGGACATTGGGTGGTTTATGAAGGGCTCTGACCTGTACAAACTGCTATATAAAAATGGCAGTCTGATGGATTGAATAGACTGAATTGTGTAGTATATCTCAGCTCCTCAATAAGCCCACAGACTTGTGTAGTATTAGGAAGCCTAATTAAGGATGAAGCAAGCCTTGCCTCTCCTAAATATTCACCCTGATACATGTGCCTTATGTGGACAGAAAGCCTCAAAGGGAAACAGCAGCCACCTGGGGTGGGGAGGGGCCATTTCACTGTGCTTATTCCTGTGCCTTTCTATCACACTCCTGCTGGTGTCAGGCTCAGTGCTCAATTCCTGTTCCCTCACCTCCTTTGCTATCTGCCTTCTTTCCCTGGGCATGATGTACAGATGTTTATACCACCCTTTTTTCCCCAGGGAAACCCCAACGTCCTGACCTGCATTCTAAGAAAAGCCACAGTCCAGCTCCCTCCTCCTTTGTCCATTATCTTTGTTTTTATGGCTCTTTAAGTCCTTTCCCTGCCTTCTGGTTTTACCTTTCTTCATCAGTGGATGAAATCTCACCTCTTCCTCACCTGTGTGTAATTTCCACTCATCTGCTCCTGACTCCAGTGGAGAGGGATTAGCTACCGGGGAGGTGCAGAACCACAGAGAGGCAGGGTGCAGTGTGAGAATAAATGCCAGAAACACCATTTCTCCTTATTTGAATTAGCTGCTGGAAGTTCACTGTTGAGCAGATGATAGCAGAAGTCCAGCAGTTTTAGTGTGATGTTAAATAAGAGCAGAGCAGCATGTTTTGGTCAAGGCCAGTTTGCTCTGCCTAACTTTGCATTTGGTAATTTCAAGAGGAATAAAGCTGAGTGCCTGCATCAGGCCTTTGCAGCAGCACTGGAACTTGCAGCACCAAGCAACCACTAAAATCACCCAGCAAGTGATTTTGAGAGACAGGCTGAAGCACAGCTGTCAGGCTGACAGTCAGGCTGTCCTTACTGCCTCATTAATACCAATTTAACTCTGCTAAAGGATAACTCAGATGTATGGAGAATAACCTTGACATATTGGCTGTGGGAAGCATTCCTATGAAGACCCCATTTTCTGCTAAAAGCCATATTCCTGAGCTTCCTTTTCTGAAAAAACAATGATGGGCTCCTGTTGTCCTAATACCCAACTGTACACACCTTTTCATTATTCTTTGTATTTTCTTTTCTTTTTACCTCCCCTGGCTCCAGTTTTGTGTAGACCTACCCTGAGCAGATTTTCTGCACTCTCATTTTGACATTCTAATTACATAATTTGCATCAAAGATATTCAGTAATGGATTTACATGGAGGGGGGCTAAACCAGCCTTTTTCATTTTCTGTTCAGGCAGCAGTTGGCTCCCTCCAGATGAAGTCTCATCTAAATCCTGGTGTCATCACTCACATTTAGACAGTAACATCTGATCCATGATACAGATGACAGATGAAAGTCCCTTCCTAGATGTCAGTCCAAGAAGGTTACAGTGGTAACTCACCTCTGGATATCACCAGGCTAATGCCTAAATTCTTGCTTTAAATCTTCCCTGTTTCACTGCTGGGTTTTGTTTGATATTTTCATTGCATCCCTTACAGCATTGACCTTGTCATTTCCATGGTATGAGCAAGATTGTCCTGAGGATAGATCACCATTGCCTTGAGCAATGCAGATGTGAAACAGGGATGCTCCAGGCCCAGCAAGTTCTGCTTGGTGCACAATGGCAGGATATACTGCATGAAAGCAGGGCCCCCTGCCTGGCCTGGCACTGCCCTTTTCGGGTGGGGAACCTTCACAGTGCCCCCCATCAGTCTCACAACCACCTGCTGTGCCTGCAGGGACTCTGCCCATGCTTGGCCCGCTCCTTTTCCAGCTGCTTCAGCTCCCCTTCCCCACCCCAGGAGATCATCCACTTCCTTTCCCCACCCAGCCACCCGCAGCTATTCCCAACTTTGTTCTCAATACCTTCCCTTGAAGACACTTCTCTGCATGGGTTCCCCCGCACTTTTCTGTTTCAGTCCCTTTCCTCGGTAAACTATTCAACTTGACTTGGAGAGGCATCAGTTCTCACTTAGAGACAGCTCCGTGGAAGCACACTCTGCTTGCTGCCCTCTCCTGCCAGCTCCCGGCTCACTCCCTGCTTTCTGTCTCTTACCCCCACTGGTGGTCTCTCCATGCACATCTCTTCTACTCCCAGCACATCCCTACTTCTGACTTTTTCCCCTTGGAATTTTACTGCTGGGAACGGAAGTGAAAGTTATTCTCAATTAAACCAAAAAGGCCATCACAATGCAAAGTAATACTAGATTGTACCCACCCACAACCAGAAATACCTAATCACACTGGGATTTGGGATGGCAAATCCCGTTTGAGCCAATGCTTTGCTTTTATTTTTATTAGGCTTCAGCAGGGAGCATGAGCACCATTGACAACATGTTATGCTTGTTATTGTAAAAAATTACAGGTTGTTTTTGCTAGGGAAAGAACAATGCTATAAAATAGCGCTAGGAAGCTGTCCCAAAATAAATGTTTTCATGTTCTTACTTATATTCTAGCAATTTGCCGTCTCATTTTTTCATGTCCATGAATCATGTTTTTTTGCTGATACTTTTAAACATTGCAACATTGTTTAAGTTCTGGGAACTATACTTTTGCTAGATATCTGCTTTCCATTTGCAGGTGCTCACTGAAGGATAGCGCACCACTGAAGTGAAAATGGATGTTAACACTCTTTCCTGGTGTTTCCCAGAATAGCTGATTGCTTTGCTACAGACACCACAGCACAGGGCAAGTGCCATGGTTATTTTATTCTTTAAGCCTATTCTTTGAATGCTGCCTCATAAACCTCTTGCCTCATTCCCATATTTCCCCACAGATGTCTCACTGTTTCCCTAGTAACAGAACAGGCTTTGAAATTTGTGAAAGTCTTAAACAGTTGTCGCTACATTATATTCAAATATCCCAGAGAGACCAGAGGGAGCACTCAATAGGAAAAACCACTACATTCTTTGTGTTAGTACTGCTATGAAATAAGGTAGAAAAGGGTCTGCCATAAAGCATTGTGAGAACCCCCCAGAGTGCTGCATCCAGCTCTGGGGCCACCAACACAAGCAATGGACATGGACCTGCTGGAGCAAGTTCAGAGTGTGGCCATGGAGATGCTCAGGGGGCTGGAGCACCTCTCCTGTGAAGTCAGCTGGAGAGAGCTGGGGCTGTTCCACCTGGAGAAGAGAAAGGTTCCAGGGAGACCTTACAGCACCTTCCAGTACCTAAAAGGGGCTACAATAAACAATTACAAGAGCAATTAGTGATAGGACAAGGAAGAATGATTTGAAGTTGAAAGAGGGCAGCTTTGGATTAGATGTTAGGAAGAAATTATTTACTCTGAGGATGGTGAGGCACTGGCACAGGTTGCCCAGAGAAGCTGTGGATGCCCCACCCCTGGAAGTGTTCATGGTTGGCTGGGACTTTGCACAACCTGGTCTGGGGAAATTTGTCTGTATGCATGGCAGGGGGATTGGAACTGGATAACCTTCAAGGTCCCTTCCACCCCAAACCATTCTGTGATAAATGTGATATAGTGCATTGCTGAGCTGCTTCAACCAGTGATATTCCCCACTCACAGACTAGAACTGTTCTTTCCAATGAGCTGCAATACCTGATGATCAAAGTCAACCACTTAATTACAGTAAATTCAAAACTAGCTTGATAAATTTCTAGTGAGGGGACAAGAAACTGCTAGTTTGAAATACAACTTTATTTTTTTAATCAATATGCAATCTACAAAATGTTATTACAAGATTATCAGCATGATCTCTTTGCACTTATACTGACAAAAGACCCAAATAAAATTATAGTTTCCATTAGGAGTAACAGCACTGCTTCAGAGTTATCAAAATTATTGCTAAGAACTACTAACTGCAGCAGTTAGTTACTGTGTTAAGTAACAAAAAGACAAATAAATGCAAAATAGAAGTATGGACACCAATACCACAGCAAAGAAGTCTGCCAGGTAAAATAAACACAACCAAAAGTAACATGTGAAAACTTGTGTTCAGATGTAAAATACTGTTGGACAATTAATACAGAATCTGGAGGAAAACAAAGCAAGAAGCATAAGGATGACAGTGGCTTGGTATCAAGTTCAATGGAGTGCATCGTCATCCTCATTTCTTGAGAGTTTCTGCCCAGGGACAACAGAACCATTGCTCCCAATCACTGCAAAGCTTCAGCTGTGGCATCCAGTAACACCTCTTTTCCTACCCTTTGTGCTTTCTTCTGGCTGGAGTAAGCAGGCACTGCAGGTTTCTTACTTACATAAAAAATCATCTAAAGACCATTACCACTACTCCTTTTTTCTTTTTTTTTGCCTCTCTCTTATTCTTAGAGACTTTGATGGAGATCTCATTTTGCCAGTTAAAAGACTTCCACTGATTTCAATAGGTGTTTGAATCCAAAATTACATCAAGTACCATTTACCTGGAGTAATAATATAATTAGTATGAGAAAGATGAATGCAAAGATAAAGTTTATCAGTTTCAGCAAATACAACACTTTGTAAGTAAGGCAAACACACTACAAAAAGAGTTGTTCTCATTGATTTCTGTTTTAAATATTAAATCTCCCAAACCCTGCTGGTCCTTTGTGAAGGCAACACAGATAACATCTAAACACTGCCCTGAAGTAAACGTTAGCAAAATGTCAGCTTCTTAGGTGACCCAGACCATTGGAAGCATTTCAGTGACTGCAGATGCTCGCTGCAGGAAGCAGAGACCAGGCACGTGTGAAACCTGGTTCCTCACATACCCCCCAATATCTCATGGCTTATCTAAAGCTCCAGTCCTTCTGCTAGCTGGGCACTGCTTATGCATCACAACACCTTATAGCAACTGTTCCTCATCACCATTCCCCTTCCCAAAATTACAATTAGACTACTTGTAGCCCAGATTTCTAAAGAATTCAGAGCCCGTATGTTTACTCAGTATCAGCTGCTGTAGCATTCATGGAAAATGCTAGCAATGAGTCTTAAAAGTTAAGAAGGTGCTCAAGACAACACAGAAGAAAGAAGAAGCCTGGTTATTTCTGGCTTGGCATGTTGCAATATAATAGGAAGTTAGAATTTGATGGCAGGGAATAAAGTCAGACAACCTGAATTTTCTTTCATTAAACTGCAGCCTATTTTTAAATATTCTGACATCAAGGCATACAAACATCAGTGTGAGACCAAACAGGGCAATTATTCAACCTCAGGCTGCACTAATTGTCAAGTTTAAACTGAAAGCCATGTATTAAACAGAGTAACTTTCAGTGTAGCAGTATTTCTGTAGAATTAATTCTCTGTTATCCTGATCCAATTCTGATTAATCACGACTCTTCCAAGCCTCAGATGAAAATCCAGGGGTTTGCAATACAGATAAAGCTATAGCTTGACCTTTTTATGTGATTGAGTTCAATAAGTCTAAATGATAATTTGCACCACAACACCTTAATACAACTCTCTGTCAGGAATGGTGACTTGTAAGGTGGTCATTCATTATTTAAGCCACCCACTGCAAACTGTAGCTTGTATCTTGAAGGGCCAACACTACACAGGCTCCTTAAAAAATGCATCCTGAGACACAGCAGACAGACACCTGAGAGCAGAAAAGCAGCCACAGCTTCTGCAGGACCTGTAACACCACCAGGTACCCAATGCCCAGGGTGTGAGTGCTGTGAATGGAGATCCTAAGATGAAGGAGAGAGATGGAATGGAGATATTCAGGTTCCTCTTTCTTAAAAACAGAAAAATAGGGGCCAGCTGGGTGGGAGAGGCTTTGGAGAGCAGTCACTGTTTATAGGTTTACTGATTTAGCTGTTTAGTGCCAATCAAAAAAGTCAGCCTCAGATAAAGATAACTGCAGGTAATTGCAATGCATGTTTTGCTTCCTCTACTTCACTGAGCAAAGAGGTTAATAAATATTGTAGCTGTGGTACAACCATGGACTTCAGCAAACTGCAGAGCTCACCATGTTGCCAAGTATAAACATTTTGCCCTGGTGGCAATGCTGTGCCACTTAGTTCAGCTGAGCAGAATATAAAGCAAAATTAAATATTAATAAAACATACCAAACATGACTTGAAGGTGCTAATGGCTTCTCAAGTCAAAACACAGATGGAGGATGCAACAGCTGAGACATATTAGGATCACTACTATAGCCCAACGCTTGCTTAGATTTATAACAATATAATCTGCTAATAAAAAGGGATATATAGAGAAGCTCAAATACCATAATAGTCTATTTGGAGCTTTGGCAATGCAATACCCATAAAAAACCTGCCCTCAGGACTTACTACAGAATCTATTACCCATTTCATTCTCAGCTTCTGGATGGGGGGAAAAGTTTATTGTGATGAACTAGGTTCATATTATGGTCTTCTGTTTCCTCAGACTGGTAATTTTCTTAGTGTGTATCCCACATATTTCTACTTTTGGGGAATACCATTTATCTGTATTTTTACACAGTGTTCATATAAACAGTTGAAAGCTGTACAAAATATAAAGTGAGACAGTGCATTACTATATTTTTGTTCTCCACTAATTTTAGTTTGAAGTAAGGCTAATTTTAAGAAAACTGCAGCCACAGGAAGAAAAAAAAGGGTATCATGAAGCATTTTTTTTAATTTATCATACTTTTTCAGACCTAGAATTACAGCCTGCAGAAAATGACAAAGGGGATAATGAGGAAGCCATTGAGCCTATTAGGGGGATTTCTGGAGGGAAGCCCAGGAAGAAATCTGCCACAGGCTTCAAGAAAGCCTGACTGGATAATGGCTGAAGGGAAGTATTAGAACCTTTTCCTAAAGGCCAATTGTTTGTTGAAAACACAGTTAACGCATTGACATTAGTGATTAGTAGCTCAGGCTGCCTGATGAAGCATCACAGCTTCATGTTTCTTGTGGCAGTCCATTCCTGCATTATTTCCCCATGGAAAATGCCTTTAGAGCCAGGAGCATGAAAACATCTCCTTTTCCATGCATGTCTTAAAAGTTACTTAAAGCCATAGCTCCTGCAGTTTCCATACCAACATCTGGAATTTGCATCCTGAAGGAGACACAGAGCAAACAGCAGCAACCAGTCTTTTTTCCAGCTTGTGGGTAGAAACCTCCTCTGCTGTAAATTCTCCAAGCCTCATCAGATGAAATGGGCCTGGACTGATTTACGGTCACTGAGAATCCACCCCTTATCTCACTTCCCACAGTAGTGAAATGGAACTGTCTAATGCTGGCACAGAAACTTCAATCACATCTGCCATATGGGTTTTTTTGCCCAAGAGATTACTTTGAGTGAACCTATAAAGTGCTGAGGAGGAGACAGTTGCAGCCACAGAGGAATAGAGAGTATTATTGCAGAGGACCCTTTTTCCCAATGAAATAACCCAGTTTCCAACTCATTAATTAAGGCTCTTGTTGAGAATATTATTTGGACTTGGTCTGCTCACATACATCAAGGGGAGCCAAAACATGAGGGACTTTCGTTTTCAAACAGCACTAAAAAATGTAATTGGTCCTTCCAGACCTTGCACAGGTGCTTATAGATCATAAACACCCTGGAAGTTTTTATTGCCAAATATTATATGTCCAAGTGACATGAACCCTTTGAGTAGAGCCATTAGGTTTCAATACAGAGTATGAGATCATTCCCAAGTCACAGATACACAGCAGGAAAACAACACATTAGAACCAGTCCATGAAGTGCTCACATCCTGCCGCTCTGACGAGGAGACCTTTACTCATACCAGGACTCCCATGGCAGGAAGTTTACTTGAACTGAGGCCAGTCAAATGAGTACTGGTCTGCAGAGTCAAACCCATAAGCACTAAAAAAAATGCAATGACCGTGTTTACCCTAAACTAGGTCACTGCCCTTCTTCTAACAATAGCATTTCCTATGCAAATTGATTCCTGCTAATATCCTATGACGGTGCCTCCTGTCCTCTTTCATTGCATTAGGCAGTTGCCAGCCTTATCTGGGTCTTCTCCATCAAGCCTAATCCACTTCTTTTCAATTTCAACCTGTAGGTAGAAAACAAAAAGCAGCAAGTAGAATTAGCCAATAATTGGATGCTGAAAGTGTGAACTGCAGCATGGAAAAAAGTTTTGACACAAAATCAAAATATTTCCAGACCAAACAGATTTCAAAACCACTACTCCCAAAAATAGCTTAACTGAGAAAAAAAAAGTTGCATTCACAGTTCTGTTTTTCAGCCTCATCGTTGATCAGACAAGAAATTATTATATAATGATTCTTTTGCTCAAAGTCATTATCAAAAGTATGCACAAGGTATGTTTAGAATACAAAGCACATTTGCTTTTCAAATACTGTATGAGGGAGCAGGGAGGGAGAAGAGGAGGAAAACATGGAAAGCATAGCCCTGAGAATACCTGACAATTGTAAAAAGCTTTCTGAACCACGTGTTTCTGGGGCTGCAGATCGCTCTCTATGCCCAGGGACTTCACTTCTGTTCCTGAGGCACAGGTATCATGAACAACAAACTGGACAGTAGCAAATGGGTACCAGTCAGATGGTATCTCCTGGTCTGATCCCAGTTCCAGTTTGTAAGACAGGCTGTGTGGATGATCCAAACCTTGGAAAAGAAAAAGAAAACCACCACACTATTACTGATTTATCTTTTCTTTGTTTAAGTTCATCTCCTAGCAAGAGAGCACAGCTTTATCTTTTATAAACACAGAGCCGTTGTTTTGATACAACGTTATTCTAGCTATAAACTTTTGCTGCTTGAGCATAAGGTGGCCCCTTGTTCATCTTCTGTCTGCTTCAGCACATTTGTCACAGTCATTGCAATTTTACAAATTAATTTACACAAGATTTACCAGATCCTTTCGGCTTCTCATTGAGAGAATATTACAAAGGTAGGGCTTTGTTTCTAAATTCAAACTATTTGCTGGAATCTCTCTTTTCCCATAAAAATGCATTTCTTACTGTCACAGAAAAACAAAACCTGGAAGGTCCCAGTATAGCCAAGGCAGAGATGATGTCCTGTGTCCAATAACCTCCTTTCCAGAGCTCTCTGCTGTAGAAACTTTACTGTAGTGCTTATTTCAAGTACTACAGCTATCTTGTGTACCATCATTTTTTTACAGTATATCCACAGCTGGAGGATAAAAGTGCAGCTCAGAGTGTTGCTCAAACAAGGTACATCCCACCTGCCAGGATAAAGGTTACCTGGAGTCCCTATCTAGTTTGGGAAAGAACATATCCCGTTTTTTAAAAGAAAAAAAAGTACTGTTAAAATAATTGTGATGTTGTAAAGCAGAGTAATGAAGGATTCGTGCAGCATATTCTGAATTACTTTAATCATCCTAGCAATGATCCTAAGGATCATTTGCTTCAGCATTTCTTACATGTGGCACTAATAAGGGCAAGCATTTCTCCTGGCACACAGGAACACCCAGGTGAAAGCCTGCTTCTTCCCAAAGCAGCTGGAGTCAGCAGACCGACTATGTGTGTGAAAACTGGATAATACAATTTAATAAAAGGAAAAGAATCCATATTCTTCAGGGCAAAACGTAGCAATTCTGCATTTCTCCTTCTCTCCAGGATTTTAATCATCAGCATAGACAACTAACTATGCTTTGGCTGCAGGCAGGAAAAAAAAGAGATTGCCTGTATTTTGTCAAAGGCAAGCCTGGCAGTCTATATTTGGTTTTCATCCATTACACTGAATGGAATCTCAAAGTTCAGGAAAAAATGTCCCATTCTTTATGCACTGGCTTCCTCCAGTGACAGGAATCAATTTTGTATCAGAATGAAGGAAATACTGAAGATGGAGTTAGCATAAACTGAGCTGTATCCATCCCATGGGAAAAATCATGCTAATATTCCACATCCACAGGCTCACAGGCACTGGGTAAGGCAAAAATAAATAAAAAAGCTGCATCTCCATTGCTCCTAGGAGCCTTGGGCTGGGTGGCTGTCTGTGCTGCAGGTTTCCCCTGTAACATTACACAGACCTCAGGGCACACCTCAGGAGAGGGTCCTGGAAGACACTGGAGCACAAAGATCCCCAGTTTGCAAGGAGTGCCATGCCAGGGGCATGCAGCATGTGGCTGAAGCCTTAGGACAATAACACAAAACACAGAGACAAGTAAAACTGTAATATCAGGGATTTTATTATGGAAATAGAGGAGGGAACAAAGCCACCTGCCAATGTGCTGAGAACGAAACTGGAGCATGGAACAGGTATGAGGAGATGGTGTTTCATCAGTCACGTACCCAGGACAGGCAGATCTCTGCACCTCTGTGATGTGAGCCTGGTCCATGATCTGCTGCTGGTCACCTCTTGCTGTGTCCAAGCCCATTTCTGCTGCACTAACACTCTCTTGGCCCACAGTGCCTCTTCCAGACTGCCTGGGCATGGTGAAATGAGCCTCTGTTGATGTGGGCCTCTCCATCCTTGAATGTTCCATCATACCAGCAACAAGACACCACGAGGAACATCCTGTTCCAGAGCCACACTGCAAGCTGTCATCCCATCTGAACTGCGCTCCTTTTGGCTCCCAGGATCTGCTCCCCTTCCCCATTGAGGTGCCAGGATGCAGCTTGGCAACACACTTGCTTGACCTGCTCTTTGTGCTGTTTGCTGGGTTGGCTGCACAGACTGAACAGTGCCAGCCACAAGTGAAGAATCCTGGAGAGAACATCAGGAATTCTAGCACCAAAGTGGCATGGCATGCCTTGGGCAGGGGAAAGGCACTCTCTTCCTCTGGGGCTGTGGTTAATCAAAGATCTGAGGAAAAAGGGTTTGTTGCTTCTAGTTAATTTGTGGCAGGAGGCAACCTGCAGAGATCTAAGGAGATCAAATTCAGAATCTTCCTGGGGTTTTTTGGGGGGGAGGCCTATGAAGAAACAAATAGTGATGGGAATTGTCTAGATAATTATTTTGTCTTCTGAGAAATGGAATCCAGAAATAATCACTGCTTGGAATTTTCCTGGGCACATATCAGATGGTAAATGTTGGATAACAGATGTCCACTTGAGTCCAGGCATAGATGAGCCATACCTCTCGGGCTGTTGCTTGTTTGGTTTGGCTGTTGAAGGTTTCCCTGCTAGACATAGCATAGCTGTGACTCAGGACCATCTAAAGAAACCTCTGGGTTTATATTCCAGCTGACCTACAGCCATGAGGTGGTCTTGATGTTGGCATGCAGTGAATTCTGGGGTGCTTCCTTTTTTCTAGGTGGTAACCTGCAAAGGCAGAGACAACAGGTTTGGGATTTGGATAAAGATACTGCCTTAGGTCCTCTGGAGCAGCCTCCATTGGACCTTTCTGCCTATTCCTAAAGCACAGGGTTCCCCCCAGCCCATCTATCTCTTGTACCAACACCAGTGTCAGAGGGAGGTACTCACCCCCTCACTTGTGGAGAAGCTCTTCTGCCACTGCTGCGCTCTGCTAGGAGTGTGGAGCAACTTCTTCCCATCCGCTGTCAGACGACAAAGTGACTGACCAGCATTTTGGAAGACTGTGAACATCCCCCTAGTCTTCACCTAAAACTGAGCAGTTCTTGTCATCTCTGCTCCATGAAACCACTTCTTCCCAGGCCTTGTGCTACACTGGAGTTAGAAGAAGAAAAAGAGGCTGTGTGTAGAAGATCCTTTTGCAAAAGAAACTGTAATACTGAAAAAGCCAGATGTTGGCCAGAATGAGAGAGAAAGTGGTGCTGTGGAAAGGCAGGTGAGTTGGAGCAGGCACAGTGTGCTAAGGTGACATATACAGAGCCCTGACATATTCAAGATGACATATTCAAGCCCAGGTATCCAAAATGTGGCCCATTAGTCACTGTCGAGACATGACCACCTGGACTGAGGAAATCAAACCTCTCCTGAGAGTCAACCAAAAAAAATTTGGGGAGATTACTGAGCTTTTACTATCTAACCTACGAGACAGAAACTCTGCAGTTTAGCAGTCTATGAAGCTTGTTAAGACTTCTGTGAATTGAGAGATTTTAGTCTTCCCTAATCTGAAAAACTGGCTCTTGTTTCCTTAAAAGCATTCCAAACTCTTGCTCTCCATCTCCAATGATAACCAACAAAAAAGCCAAAACAAACAAACAAAAGATCAGTAAAACGATGAAACTAGATTCCAAATATCATTTAGCATTCACATAGCGTTTCAAAAGCAATTAATAATCTAACTTTATTAACACTGTGTAGCCCTTTTTCACCTGTGTAAGTAGCATTCAAGTTACCTTGATCTGGAAAAGACTCATGAAGCAAAGTAATTAAAGCCAAAATAATGTACTGGTTATCTTAGTTATGTAATAATTCTATTTTTGCCAAATAGGTCCAGTTCTAAAATTCTTACTTTGAACATGAAAAATAAAACAACTACTAAGAACAAATGTACATACATTAGGGTTGTTCGAAGTTAATAACTCTTGCAGCTATGTCTAAATGTACATTTATCCAACTGGCTGGGAGAAGTGCATAGGAGATAGAGGAGCGGGACAGTACCACCACCAAGCACCAGTTCACAGTGGTGCCAGTGCCAGGAGGAGGGGACTGGGCAGGGATAGAGCCCACCTGACATAGCTGTGGCTTTGAGTTTCCCCCTGGGCAGTTTAGAAAAGAAGAAAAGTAGCACCTGGTGGTTCTTGGGAACCACATCACCTCCCACAGCAGAGTCCATGCACAGATGCTAAAGGCTGTAACAAGGCTGCCAGCAGCCATAACCTCCTCAAGCTCCAATCTGCTGTGCTGTTCAGTCCCTGCTTCCTCAGTGTGGCTCCATGATGCAGAATGAAATAATTAGCTGAAGAGCTGTTGCTTTACACAACGGCTGGAGGTGTCCTAGCAGGAAAAATCACAGGGCTCAAATTTACACAGCAAGTGATTAAAGCACAGTGCTTTAATCTTTGCAGTTTAGTCTCTCCCTTGCTCCCTGGGAACTCCCTGGGAAGCAGCTGACACAGCTGACCCTCTGCAAAGTCTGGCCCCTAAAATCATAGTAAGTTCTGTGTTTCCTTACACAAAGCTCCAGTTTCACAAACAGACCAAATTTGCAGAAATGTCACTGGATCAGCCCTTCAAAGCCTATTGCTTTTTTTTACTTCTTTTCTTTCTTTTTTGAAAAATAATGCTAAAATTCTGACTCTAAACACAACATCTATATATCTAAATAGGCATAGACAGCTTTAAAAAGTCTGGTGTTTCTTGCAGCTCCTACTGACTTCATTTGGCCAGCACTTTTCCAAGAAAACACTTTAGTAGAATCCAGTTGATATTAACATATTTCAATGTCTATAAATGGAGCCGCAATGTAACTGTAAGCAACCTTTCCTTCTCCCTTCCTTTTTAATTTTTTTTCCAAGAAGCCTTGGACAAAGGCTTTTTGAAAGCAAAATTCTCAGCATATTTTTCTGCCTGCGGTAAACACATTATGAAAGTTTACATATTTCTATTAGTTTTACTGTCTCCAGACTTCTGGCACGCCTTGGGACAACTCTATTTTTAAACTCTTAACTGTGTACAGAGCACTTGATAAAGAGGTTTAAAATTTGACTGGGCAGTATTACTACCAAAATGTTTTTTCAAACACACGAACATTTCACAGAGACAAATGATTCTGCAGATCTCAGCTACAGGAATTATTCAAATGTCAGAAGTTTAAGCTACTGGTAGAAAATAATGTAAAGCTGTGGAATGCCTCAAAAAAAACCCCCATTCTTCTTTTCAAACAACTTAAATCTGAAGTTCATTGTGCACATCAAATCTTCAGGTGAAAGAACTGCAGGAAATTTGCAAGACTTAATCATCTTCTTTAAAATTGCCTAAACTGCTGACTTGATTTTACAGATGCAAATCTAAATTAAATAGCAAAGAATACTAAAAGCTACCCAAACAGTCCTTGTAAGCCTTGGCAAAAACACATGGGTCATGGCAATATGTTGCACAGGACAGGGATTTTGAAGACCTGAGGAATCATCTTCTGCCTTCTTGTTCTCCTACATCTCTCCATCAACTTCTCTCCCCTCCCTGTTCATTTTTCAGTCTCCCCACCCATGCCCTTCACTTCCCTCTCTCTGTCATTGCTCTTCCCCTACCATTAGTCCTGGCTTAGTAGTGGAATGCCTGAAATTGGGACTTAAGAAAGTAAAATCTTTTCTGGACATTTTGAAGAGGCAGCTAGCCCAGACAGCATAATACAAGACTAGGGCAATCCGTACATTAGAATACACTTACTTCCTTTTTTAAAAGTACAGATTTTACAGATATTTTACATTAAATACTTTAATAGGTGCCCTTGTCTTACACAGATTCCCAAAGCCTCAGGTACACATAACGCAAAGGATCAAATGCCTTCAGTCTACAGAACTGGAAGCAGGACACTGTATTCCTCAAGAATTGATCTATGTCTTTAGAAAGGAACTGGTAACATGACTAAAAATTGGAATTTCGAACCAAAATATTTATATTTTTATTCTTCAAAAAGTCATATTTTCTCCTTTAAATTCAAGTAAATTAAATACTTAAATAATAAATTAAAGTAATTTAAATACTATTAAAAATGTAGCTGCTTTTACTGCTACAAGTTTTCACTGAGGTAGCACCATCAGAAAGAAATGGGAATAAAGTGGAAAGCCTTTTTTGTCAGTGCAGTTATTGCTATGAAGGCACAATCTCAATGCACAAACCCATGAAAGAGGTAATAGAACCCAGCCTTTGCAAAAGCACAGTTGTCTTTCTACAGCAAATTTAACCACAGCACCTTCTAGTCCTGTGTCATACCTGCCATTTCTTAAATTATGCCAGAAATCCATGACCCAGCAATGACGATGCCACATTTTCTATTAGCTGTGTGATATTGGGTGAACAAATTTTACCAACTTCTGTTTCCCATCCCAACCACTGCCCAGCTGGTACATGGGAAGCATAAACCCTTCCCTCAGCCTTCCTGCTACAGACTTGAGGTTTACTCAGAATTATCAGCTCTGCTTCCACGATACCACACACTTGAAATGACTGACAGTACATCTGCCTCCATCAAATAAATTACAAAAACATGCTTTAAAGAATTTGGTAAGCCTGTACTGTTTTTCCTAAAAGATTACTCCAGATTCTACCAACAGCATCCCACAATAAAAAGATAAAAATCCAAACCACGACAGCTGATGGAGGTATACAAGCATAAACCCGGTGAAGACACGCACCCAAGCCCATAGCACAAATTATTTACTTGAATTTTTATCTGGAAGCCTGTCAATCTTCCACACCACGGCCCTGTAGGCATTCTCATATTTTGCTGTTCCAACTGAGACTTGGATTACGGGGTCAGATTCAACCTCATGCAAAGCCCCAAGGCACGCTCTTCTATTCATTTTTGCTTTTAGGGACTTCTGCCTTTGGAGGTTCATGGTCCAAAGTGCTTTGATCCACTGTGTGGGAACAGGAAAGCGTATCATAACATTTTCACAGTATTTCACAGAGGGTAAATGTGTTGGGATCTGAGCAGTTGAAGACATGTTTATGAAAGCCTGAAGTTCAATGTATGCCCCCTGAACCACCACTGCAGCCTTCACAGAAAAGGGAAGGTCTTGCCCATTGTAGCATGTCCTGAAACGCATCAGTTCCAGCCTGCAGGCATCCGGGGGTGTAAACTTAATAATCCGTGATTGCTCAAATTCCTGTGCTTTGACACAGTTATGGAAATGGCAGTCGAGAATATTGATCCACTTCTTCTCCTGCTCCTTCTCAAAGTATCGCTCGTCCCTCTTCCGGAGCTCCAGGTCGTTCAGGGTTAGAAAACACTCAGCACCACCATTCACAAAACACAGGCAGTAAATGTGTGTGATGACCACACTTTCTACAAGTTTTCCTTCTGCCTTAGTGACTTTCCCCCAGAAGTTATCTACTATTTCCAGAGTCATTTCTTGCTCTTCATAATTCCTCTTTTGTCTGGAAACAGTAGGGAGTTTCATGAGCTCCTCCTCGACCGTCACAAGGAAATCTGTGAAGTCATTATAGTCTGTGGTGCCCAGCTTTAACATCTGCTCCACCTCTGGCTCATGGATCACCTCTACTTTGGGGTGGTACCTCCTCTTCTCCGTGTAAGACACGCACTCAATCTTCACAGTGTGGATTTTTCCTGAGACACTGTAGCTCTCCAGTTTGGGTTCGGAGAGCTTGCACTGCGGCTGCAGCTGGAATTCCTTGAAAGGTTTCTCCAGGCCCTTTTCGTAATACATCTGCAACACCCCTCCAGCCAGGACGCTCAGGTAAATAGGGCCCCACTGCCGAGATGACATCATGTTCTTCTTTTCAGGAATCCTCAGCATGAACGGCCACCCATCGGATTTCTGGCTCCTGAAAAGGCCGCGGGGGATGGTGGGGGAGACCTTGTGCCACGTGTGGGTGCTGGAGATGTGTGGGTTTTCCATGGCCTCACAGCTGTCGGCTTGCAGGTGTTCAAGCCTCTCACAGATGTAACTGAAGGAGCCCTGGTTAAGGCTTTTCTGATCATGACATGTTTCTTTGTCTCTAGGATGACACCCGCTTCTGTCAAGTGCTTTGTCCTTCCTGTGCATGCTAACATTAGCTGGTGACATGCTGAGGGAACACCCTTCCTTCCAAAAGGGACTGGAAAAAGCACAGTCACTGTGGAAGTACGGGAAGTGTCCCGGAGCCAGCTCCTCACAGCTTCCTGGTGGGTTAGGGCTTCCTTCATCTGCTGATCTGGAGCCCAAAGTCTTACCTGGATGGTCATTAGGTGAGGGGCTCAAAGGAAGGCTGCTCGGTTTCTGTGAGGCTAGGGATGAGCCAATCCCAGGGGATGGAGGAGGGTTAACATTTGATGGCCATTCAGGGATGGGATAAAGCATGTGAATCCCAGACTTTGAAATGCAGGGGTTTCCCGGGTAGTCTCTGGTAGGTGTAGTAAGTGGAGAGTTGCTGGGGGGTCCAGGACTCAGGTAGAAATCAACTACAGGAGATGAGAGCGGAGTGCTGCCTGTAGAGGATGACCTGCTTGAAGACTCATGAACACTGGACAGGTTGAGCTTAAGGCCATTTGGTTTGCAGCTACTCTGACTGTCAGCCGGTTTCTGAGGTGATTGGAAGAGGGGCTCGTCATCAAAGGTGACCCAGTTTGCTGGATTTGGGGAACACATCTTGTAGGAGAAACTTGAGGCACTTGCACAACGCATCACCCACAAGCCATCTATGAACAAACAACAAACATGATTCAAATCAAACTCAAATCACATAAAGCTCAATTTTGCAAGCAGTTCACAAATCCAGTATATTTTGTTTTATATATATAATCTGAGGTAGCTGTGTAGAAATAGATAAACTGCCAGTGAGACCCCACTGCTCTCCCAGTTTGGGGATTGAAAGGAGTTCTAAGCTCTACGAGCTGTTCAGAGCATCTGATGTACAGAGCCTCTCAATCAGAGAGAGCAGAATGCCCCACAGCAGTACAGGACTGCTTGAATAATACTTTCAGCTTCATACATCATAATACTATACAGCTTATGCATCATTTCTAAAATGGACAGAGATTTTCCATACTGGGCATCTGCTCCGGGTAAGGTTTCCCCTCCTTCCCCCATCAAAAAAATACAGCATTTTACTAAGAATGGTGTAGCTGTTTCTAAAAACAGAATCAGGAGGAAGGGAGGTGATTATTTTTTTGATGAAAAGCTGTAGCAACTCAGTGCTGATGGCAAAGGTACACTTGCTGCTGCTATCAGTGCAGAAACCTGGATGCTTGCCTGATCTGGGCAGAAATCTCTCTACATCGGTTCCTTCAACCCAGGTTTAGGCTCTTGGAGATTGAGCATGTTATAAGGAAGCACTGGAAAGGCATTAAACTTTTAAGCAAGAAATTAGCCCTAAGGATGAGCAGTGCATTCCTGCTGAGGAGCAGACTGCAAGCCTCTACCACAGACAAAATGCTGATGAAACACAATTCAAGGCCAAGTAACAACACTCACATCTGCCAAGCACTGAACTGGCTGGTAGCCTGGAAAAAGGACAGGTCTTTAAACCAATTAATAAACTACACTTCATCAAACAAAGTGTCTTTGGTAAAGGGCTCAGCTGGATGTTCTCAGAGCAGGACTGCAACCAGTAAATCATTAATCTTGCCTTCATGGTTCTAAATTGTGCACTGCAATTTAAATGCTCCTTGCATCCTTATGCAGGGCATGTCATCCCCAAATTTTTTCCTCCCCACTGCTCCTGCCTGATGAGGTAGCAAGCAAAAAATTGCCAGTGCCTGAGGAGGAATCCAGTACAATGAAACACCACGGGGGCACATATAAACATCGCTCATTTGACAGAAAGTTACTCTTGTTCTGTCAGAACACATTCACATTTGCCTGAAAGCACAAGGAAGACAGAGTTCATACAGACAAAAACCACCTGCATGAACATTACTCCATTAATTAAGGTCAGCTAATGATGACTTAGAGCTATTGCCCTTCATGCACAGACAGCCACAGTCAGGGTGTTGAATTGCCCAGCACTACCAAATCACATAACCATAAAAGCCATTCTTAATCTGTAACATTTAGAGAACAGTTCATTTCTAGACATGCTACATTTCAGCCAAGTGAAACTTGTGCTACATGTCTTTATTTTTATCATTACTCCATTATTTCTGGGGCAGTTTGTAGCCACTAAGCAAGTGCCATAAACTGTGGCACAGTCTGCTTACTCTGAGGCTGAGCAACAGAGCTCTCAACAGAGGAGGACTCTGGTCCTTCATTAGTTCTTGAACTCTCGACCTTTTTGTTCAGAAAAATATTTGCACTATGTTAGTTATTTTATAAGCACTCTGATCACCACTTAACAGAAAGAAAGAGAGAAAAGGAGCAAACAAGGACAAATTACCATCATAGCTCAGACACACACAACTACCAGTGTATCCTTCACCCACACAATCACTTAATCATAAAGTGCAGCAATGGAAAGAAAAATCACAGCTATTTGGTCTCTGACTTGGTCATCATTTTTTCCTCCCATATCACACCCTTCTCCTCCTCTCCCTCTCGTTGCTACCATGGCTCTTTCAGCATTAATTATTTCTAGAGCTGAAGTTTCAAAGTTTTCAGCCCTTTTTTCAAAGCCTCATTTGTTAAGAGCAGCTAATGTGATGCTAACTCGGGACATGGCTTTTTCCTGGAACAGCCGGGACACTGGGGCAGCCTGGTAGGCAAGAGAACATAAGGAAAGAGCTTCAAAGGTGGCCGCTAAAAACTCCTCTGGCATTTACAAGAGATTAGGGATGGCCAGAGAGAGAAAAAACCATGGATGGGAGAGAAGCCTTTCTCTCCGGAGGGGGTCTGGGGATGCTGCCACAACCCTCCAGTGTGACCACAGCCATGCTCAAGTGGCAAATCACACAACGCTGAGATGCACCAATAGAAAAGAAATAATAAAATCGGGTGTTTACAGTAAAAAACACATTTGCAGACTGTTTCCTTTTCTTGTTAGAAATGGAGTTTTTCAGTGTCTTTTATAATTCCCAGATGTTTGGGTTGGTTTTCTTTCCCCAAACGTCTGTTACTACTCCCTTTTTAAAATGCAATGTTGCAGATTATTTGGCAATTTTTTTTCCCCATTACAAAACAAAAAGATGTTTGAACTCCACCTGCCAAGCATTTAACTTCAGTCAGTAAGTGTCAATGAAGAAAACCACTTTCCCAGATGGAAAAAAGTGGAAAAAACCCACTTTCCTCTGCAGTCACAATAGCCTTGGTATGCCTGTCAGAGGCTGTAGCTTTCACTTCTTGCTGTTGCAGTTATGTGGGAGTTTTTTAAAAGAAAAAAAAGATGCTGGTGATAACAAAAGCACGCATGCAGAAAGTGTTGAAATAGATAGTGGTTCCCTTACTGTTGCTCACTGATCCCCAAAAATGACTACTAGGAATGGAGAAGAGAAGCCCAAGTGAATTTTTACAAGCTGATTGGATAATATCATGCTAATAAAAGGAAATGCATCCTCTTGTGTGTTAAGGATAGCACCACTCATCTAGTATTTAAAAAAAAAAATCTAAAAATCAGTCTTATGCTGCATTACATCACTTGTTCTCTGGTTCTTTTACACAATGCAATAAAGTAATGCTTTCAATTTCTGTTTTGTCATAAACCGTGCTTCAAATTCCTTCCTATGAACTGGGACATTCTTCCTTGAAATCAAAATAAAGTTCAGGCTTCAGGATGGATGTGTTTTGCCTCCAAAAAGCAAAGGTCTCCCATGGGACCCACATAAACGTAACCCAAATGCTTTGGGTAGAAGGAAAATGATACAAGATACCATTGATCACACACATGTTATGTGGCCTGTGACTTTTAAATTACAAGCACGTGTGCTATCTTGTTCAAATATAAGGCAGGAAATAGCATTTTTAGAATATGGAAACTGCCAATAAAAAAAGCTGGCTGAAATAACAGTTCATCCTACGTGCATTAATTCCAGTGAACCCAAAAGTTGCATCTCATTTCAATTCATCCTCTTCTGCCTGAAAACAATCTTCCCATTTATCAGATTAACACAGTCCCTCAGCGTTTAATGAGCAGTCATTGCAGCTTAATTTCTTCATTTTAATACCTTGAGGATGGAAGGAAGAGAAATCCTATCCCATTATTGAGAGATTTCATACGCTGTAGCTATCGCTTTGTTGCTTCAGAAATCCCCGATCAAATCTGCAGCAAAAATACAGCTCAACTTCCATGCCTTGCTGGGGGATATTGCCACCTCTTCCTACACTAATAATAACTCCCAACTCACTCCAAGGTGCAACTCGAGGTATTGGCTTTGGCACTTTCAGTCCAGATGCACCTGGGTCCTCAGTGAGCTGAGGATGCTACATGTCATCAGCAATGTCCCCACCATGCTGACAGCACAGCCTTCTGTCACCTCGTTCACAGCAGCAGCACTGAACCACTGTGAAAGCACAGTGCACCACTGGACCCCCTGCACAGCTCACTCTCAGGGGGCTTCCTTAAAACTTGGCATCAATTAAAAGCCTCACGCAGGTCCCCTTCTGTTCAAATAAAGGTCCTCTTTACAAATATTGGAGCAGCATGGGGTCAGCTAATGAGGAGCCTCAGGGAAACACCTCCCTTCTGCAAAGCATAAAGCAAGTCAGTGCAGTATTTAATAGACTCACACTCCTGAGACATGGAAAAGCATAATTTTATAAATCCATTCTTTATTGCCTCTCTAGTTCCAGAGGCCATTGCAGCTCCAGACTGTTAAGCTACGCATGCCCTAAACAAATCCTTTTTGTAACACCCAAGCACGTACCTTATGTGTGCCATTTGTTTTACAGTGGGGTTTTACTGGGTAAACACCGGTCTCATTACTTGCTCCAAGCTCAAATCCTCCCCCAGATTTATCTACATACAGTGTGACAAGAGTTAAATAATCTCTTCCAAATAAGCTGAGCTCTTCGCATGAGTTTGTGGACAGTGCCTGGTCATTTTATTTCCACCCTTCCAGAAAAACTACAGACCCCATACACTACTACACGTCAATTTTATTTCCAGGAGCAAGGTTGCCTGTTGCATACAGGCCATATAGAAATTTAATGCAAAGCTCTGCACCCTGTGCACGCTGTGGTGAAGCTGTCCCATAACAACCCCATGGGTTGTTGCTGTTCCTTGTACAAACACCCAGACAATTCTTCAAGCATTTTGCCACAGAGCGCAGTAGTCTTGCAGAGAAGGACAAATTCTCTGCAGTTTAAGCAATAAAGCACATATGGTACATAAAATGCCCTAAATGTTTCTAAGCCTTTGTGATATCCAAGTAAAACATGGCAGATTTACCCCTGTGTTTTACAGCCATATTCTTTGTGTCACTGTTTTGGTTATTACTTAACTCTGCAAAAAAAAACCTGAAGCACAACTTCTACATAAAATACTGCTTGATTTATGATGATTTACCTCAAATTTTACCTTGATACTACATGTGGCTGCATTCCTAATTAAGTCTGTTTTTTCTATCCTAGATACACATTAAAAAATTATCCAGTCTATACTTCTGAAACAAACATAAGCAAAAGCCACAGCTGATGGGAAATAGGAATTTCTTGACATTTTCTTGCATTTGGGATATGGATTAAGCCTCCCACTGCATTACTCATTTTAGAAAATAAGGAACTGGTGTAATAGTCAAAAATACACCAACTTCAAAGTGCAATGTGACCTTTTATTTACATTGCTCGCTCTCTGGGGCATAGGCACAGCTGGGAGAAGTTCAGAGCTTGCAGCTAATCTATTTAATTTGGAATTCCTTACTCTTGGCCCTAAGAGCTGGAGGAATTAAAGCTTTCAGCTTTTGACAGTGTGCTCATTCCCAGAGCAAAAGCAGGCTCAGCTCTTGCAAACATCTCTCCCTGTTGCTTGTTCCTGCCGTGGTCACGGGGGAGGGGGTTTACAAATCAGGTGATTGGTATTTGAAGGCACAAGCTTGAAAAAATTGACATTTTTAAGGGTATCAACACAAGCCATCACAATTCCCAAGCAGAGACAACACTTACTTTCTTTGATAGGGAAAAGGGTTGGGCAGAGACTGAAACCCTCTCTAGTGAGGGTGATGTCACAGGGTTTGGGGTGTGGGGTACCCGCCACCACGAGGTCAGGGATCCATGGTGACAGCACTGCCAGTCCCTGCACACTGGGAAAGCATCCGGAATCCAGCCAGGGAGGGATCAGCCTGAGGAAATTCCAGCTGCTCTGCCTCTCAGGGTCACGCTTTTCAAAGGCGGTGAGCTGATATGAGATTCACATCGGAGGCAGAACCTATGGGAAGCTCCCAAATGGAAAGTGAAAGAAAAGCAGCCAGAGTCATATCTCTGGTGACCATTCAAGCCTGCTCAGCTCTGGCTGAAGTGGATCCTCCCCAGAGAAGTAGCTCTTCTTGCTGACAAGAGGAGAAGGTTGGATGGTGAGGATCTTCCACTGTATGTGAAAAGTTAGCACAGCTACTCAAAACAATTCCCATCTTTGCCACGGATAATCACTCAAACCTCAGCTGTTACACACTGTTAAAAACACTCCTTTTCCTGTGCAGACCCATTCTGGGAGTCCTTCCCTAACACTCAGATGTGACATCACTCCAAAGCTGCCTCGAAAAGACAACAAAACATCATGCATGACTGGTCTTGCGTGTAACACCATCAGCTTCGACCACTCTTCCCATACACAGTGAGCCATGATTCCCACACCCTCCTCACCCTGCACCAGCAGTCACATCCCCATGGGTGAGTCACATCAGCTTTGTCCTTCACTGTTTTCTTAGTGGGGAATAGGAATCAAGGTAGAAAATTCTAGAGATATTTTACTGGAAGTGTCTGTATGATTTTATAGAGATAAACCAAAGGTATTTCCTAAAGAGATTGAGAGATTTTTACCAATCATGGCTGTACAGCCACCTGAGATCTGCACTGTCATTCCTCTCAAGGACGTTTTTGCACAGCTTGTTATCAGGGACATAACTTTCAGAATGAGATAATATAAACTAAATAGAATAAACTAAAAATAATATTTTTTTAAAAAAAGAAACTAAAATAGAGATCCAATTTAAGTGCCAGTGGGAAAGATACTGGGATGCAGACCTGAAGCTTCAAAAAGCAGCAGAGGTCCTCTTACCCCACAGGCCACCTCTCTCACCTGAGGGGAACTATCAGGTTTCCTGCTTTTCCTGCAGTACCTGCTGTGACTGAGCCCATATCCAGACACTTTACAGAACACGTAAACCTATGAATATAACAGCATGGAGAAAGAAGTCAGGCAAAAATCAGCCTCCAGCTACAAAACATGCAAGGACCACAGGCTTGCAACAAGCACTTTCTAACATAAAAAACAGTTTTCCCAAGCCACAGCTACATGTAACTATCTTGTTTCAGGGAGATGAAATAACATCTTAATCTCACCACAAACTGCATAAATATGGTACACAAAGAACTGTATACAGGTACACTTAGAACCTGTTTGTTTTACCTTTTAACACAAGCAAAGTGATAGAAAACACACTTATCTCTGGCATTTCTGTAAGAATAGCAAACAGCAGTACTCAGCACAGGTGTGACCATCTTTCTTGTGTACACCAGTTCTAACTTCTCGGTCAGTTCCTGCGGATGACACCCAGCAGAGTTCCCTCCGGGATGTCCAGCGGTTTCCCGGGCAGGTTCCCCATCTCAGAAGGTGACAGACTGTCCCAGGGGTCACTAACACAGTAGCCCATGGTTCTGTGCATCTTTGGGCTCCAGGCTGGGAACAAGAAGGCAGGACAGTGTGGACCCCTGTTCATGCCCCATTTGCTGGCAAATGGGATGGCCAGGAAAACCCTCAGGACACAGTCCTGCTATCACAGTCTGCTATCAAAGACAGTTTTACCAGCTCAAATTAGAACTGGATTAAATCTTGAGAACCACAAAATGGTTCTCTGTGTTTTAGAGAACATCTTTAACAGAAGAAAGCTTGTTTTTCCTAGAAGAAACAACAAAAAGCCTGATGAAATCAATATGAACTACTCAGTGTTTTTATTCTCTGCCTTTCTGGGTATCACAGTGCCTTCTAAGACACATCACTTGTGTGCAAGTGGTGACTGCAAGGTGTGATGCAAGATATGATTGCATCTTCTCAAAGCAAAACAGTTACACCTAGCAGTGTATTGTGAAAACTTCTTTGTTTTTTTAGTGCCAGAAAGTGACCCTTAAAAGCTTTTTAGCTGGTGGTTGGTTTTTGATCTGTGCTGTCACACTTAATTTCTTCCCATTATCTGCATAGACAAGATAGGTAAATCATATTTAATTCACGTCACTGTGTTCATGTGAAGTGTACAACATGCCTCCCACAGTGCCCACTCACATTCAGTTCCCTGGGCTAGTACTGCTTCATCCTCTGAATCACACTCCTCTTCAGCATCACCACAGTGATGGCAGAGCTTACACTCCATAGGCAGATTTAGGAGAGCCAAGGGACTGTAGGGATTCATGTAAACTGTTTATTGACACCAGCTGGCATCTTACTGTACAGAAAGTTTGTTGGGCTTTTTAATTAAAAAAAAAAAAAAAGCTCTGGCCTAGAAGAGACAGTAAAATAAATCTATTTTTATTTACAGTACTTCTGCAGGTCACTAAGTTAATGGAACGTTACTGCATCTACTGAAGCAATTTTTAACTGTGTTTAGGAAACATGTTATTATTAGGAAAGCACACACATCCCACAGAAGTGCTCTGGTCACAGCAGCTCTGCACAGGGCTCTGACAAGTCCTTTAGCAGTCCAAACCTCTCCCTCTCTTCTCTCCCTGGGCAGAGAGAGATTTCTAATGGGCTAAGCAGCAGAAATGCAGTTATGGGTGGCTGTCCCACTTCTGGAATAGCAACAGCCTTTTTTTTTTTTTTTAGGATTAAGCAGCTCTCTGGATTTAAAAAAAAAAGCCTGAGTACTTTGGCACACAGATCACATATCAAAATATTAATCTGGCTATGGCCAGAAAGAACTTTAAGCTTGGTCCTCTGCTAGTGTTTGCAGTGTCCAAGGGGAGGGAGGGAGGGAGGGGTGAAATGTCAGAGAATACACAGCATAGAACACTTCAAAACTCTTGCCACTTATCTCAAAGTGAGTAATAAAATGTAGGGAACCTAACAGAAACACTGTGTTTAGGAAAATCACTAAATCACCCAACATAATAATCCCTTTTTTTAAATTTAGTTTTAGTTCTGAGTCAGCTTTTATACCTGCCCTTAAAACTGCCTCATGCTTTAGTGCCCAAAAAACACATGGCAATACCTCGCTGGAGTATAACCCATGACATAAGATCTGTAGAGGTCTTCTAAACATGAAAAGTACTGTCTGACAGCTGTCAGGAATGTTTTCTCACAGAACAGCTCTCACCTCAGCTGTGGGATTCTCCCCTTCTCCCTGCTTTAAGGCCTCACTAGCACTAAGGAGATGTGCCGATTAAATCTTTGTTTATTTGGATACAAGTAGTTTTAATAGCATCTGATGACAGTCATGTCAGAAAGTGTAACTCATAACACAGACACCAAAAAAAGCCTCATTTGGGTTCCTCTCCAAAAGCCTTTTAAGACAGACACGTGGGCAGCCTGTTTTTCTGAAGCAGAAGACATCAGCTTATATTTAGACCAATCAAAACCAGAAGAAAAGGAGTGGTGGACTAGAGGGATCCTGTTTACCCAAAGTCAAACACTGTCCAGGATAGTGCATCTTTGTTTTCATGCTGGAGTCAACGTCCACACACAGATTAACTTACAAACCTACATTAACTTGCTATTCAGAGATCATCAACAAGCTGAGCCATTAAGTTTACAAACCCAAATAACTTTTGAAGTGATAGAAAATAACACTTACTACATATTCATGAGGGAGAAGGAAAACAATCAAAGGCTAGCATGAAGCAAGGACCTCGTACCTGCCTTGGGGCAGGTTTTCCCATAGGTGTGATGTACAGCTCCATCAGGCAAACACAACCTCTGGCCACGCTCCCTGTTGTGCAAATTACTTCTAACTCAGCCACAATGATTACAGAGCACAGTGCTGAGTTCTCCTCCACTCACACACAGAGGCAAGAAGGCAGCTAATCTTTCCTCACAGCATTTTCTCCCATAGCACAAATCAGGAAACATAAAGTGTTGTCTTCAGCTACTGCTTTTTCTTCTTTCACAGCAACAGAAGAGTCTCAGTCCCCAGACAGGGCAAAGTGAGTTAACACCGAAATGAACAGTTCATGTTTTAAAGCCTCAGGCTCCAAAACTTCTGTTCCCTCCTTCCCCAGTCAGTCATTACCACTCGGCCCAAAAAAAGCTGAGTCCTGTTTGCAGAGAAATCAGTCAGGGTTTCTCCACCTCACAGAAAAAAACACTGGGGAAGCACAGAATTGTTTAACTTTGGCTTGGGTCCGCAAAACAGCTTAGTCAGCAGTTCTCTGAGCACGCTCGTTCACCGCAAGTATCAGAACAGCCACACCTTTAAAAAAACCTTACTGCAAAATCCCCGTTCGGTGAGCACTTACTTAAAGCCAGAAAGGGGATATTTTCTACTTTTTTTTTCCTTATTTACACTATCCTTGAAACTCCATCCCCGGGGTCTGCACTAGGGGGACGTATGGTCAGTGCAGTTTAAACATCGCAGTCCTGTGCAGCACATCCTCTGCATCCGCCCCCTGTGTTTTCCCAAAGCCCTGTGCCCCGGCTGGATTTATGGGAGAGATTTCTGCAGCAACGCCTTCAAGCACCGTAACCCTACGTGCATACTTTAACATCATCGGCCGAACCACTAGAAAACATGAGAAATGCTCCAGGAATTCAATTCACTTCGGCTATTAAATAAAAACACTCCTCGCTTGCCCCAGTCTCCTCCCTAACAAGGCGAAAGTCATGGAAACGTGCTCCCGTAGGATACCCAGCACCCAAACCCTCCCGATTTCCGCTGTGACTCAAAGCCCCGGGTACCCCTGGGCAAAATCAACCCCGGTTCTACGAGGGAAGGAAAAAGGAAAGGGAAAAGGAAAGAAAAAAGGAAAGAGGAAAAAGGAAAGGGAAAGAAAAATAAAAAGGAAAAGAAAAAGGAAGGAGGAAAGAGGAAAGGCCAAGATAAAAAAAAAAAAGAGGAATTTTAAAAAAGGAAAAAAACCCAAATATTTTTGTTAAATGTATCATGTTCTTACAGCAAAACAAAAGAGCCCCATCCACCGGCCCGTTTCAAGCCAGAACTTCGTGGCTGCGCCTAAACTACCGGGAAAATTCCACATCGGACGGAATCACCTCCCCGTGCCCCGNGCCGCGGCCGGGCCGGGGGCGGCGGCCAGGACAGGCCCCGCCCGGCGCATCCCGAGGGAGCATCTCCGGCTCGCCGGGAAAGGCAGGGCATCCCCAGGGCAGCCAGCGCAGGCAAAGCTCCTCCGGGGCTAGGAGATTCTCCGAGGACACGCAGCACGAGGCTTGGAGAATGAATAACCAACAGGGTTGTATAGTTGTGTTACTTTAAGCGACAGAAAGTCCTTCTTATCCATTCCCCTCTGCGCACACCTACCAGAAGTGGCACCGTGCAGAAAGACTGCTCCCGAAAGGCCGGAACACACAGATAGAATGTGGAGGATGAAGAGGGGGAAACCACCTATGAAACCTCCAGAGCTTTCCCAGGGACACGGAGCAGAGCTGCCAGGGACTGCAGGCACCCAAACCCTGAAAGGCTTTCAAGTCGCAGACAGCGCACTTAAAACAGCGAGCTCCGGTTTCTTGTGTAATCCATCCGAAATTCTTTGTCAAGCATTATACATCCATTTCAGCTCCACGGCTTTCCAGTGGTTGAGATTTCCCTTGTATTTTAATAAGGAAGAACTTTGTTCTGCAAACTGGTTTCTTTTGTCCTGTTTATCTCCTTTTTCACAGAAAATTTGTTTTCTGTAAAAATGAAGCAATTCTACCTCTTTGTTTTATGCACGGGAAGTACTATTCAGGCTCTGTCTACATTTGCAATAGAAGTGTTCAGTACAGCTTTCTGTACAAATAAATTCTTCTGTAAGCTTAACACCATTACACAAATTGCATGAGGACAAACATGGGCCATTCGTGGTTTAAAAAGTTCTGTATTTGTAATCTTAATTTTTTTAAAATCCAGTGCCAAATTTAGCACTTATATCAGGTTAAATTTTTCACCATAATTTAACCAGCAACTTGCAAGCCAGTGAATTGTTATATTCTTCTCTCCTTGAAGGCCTTTCTTGAGCTCTGGGTTAGGCAGCTCCACCTGCCTCCCTGGAAGTGCCAGAACCTCAACCCAACCTCTTCCCCTGGGAATTCCATCCCTCTAAGTCTTCTGCCCTTGAAATCCAGGCCTGGTGTCAAAATTGTATTTCCATAAAAATTGTGTCTTCAATAAACAATACAGTCTTCTGCCTTCTCCCAGGACACACTCAACCTCTTAGCAGAGGGAACCAGTGGATCAATACCTCCTGTTTTGCCAAAATGCCAGGAAATTAAAAATAATTTCTAGTATTTTTCTACATACTCCAAAATCAGTTATTCAAATGTACTCCTGCACAACATTCAATGAAACCTTTTTTTTCCCTGTTTAGCTTCCACACTAGGTCTTCCCAATGGTTTTCAAGTGGGAAGGGCATTGATTTGTCATATCTCCTTATCAAACCATGCATATCTAAAAATAGATCAGATTTTCCTTTGCTGAGACATGTATATACATTTTCAAGACAATTCTTTTCCAGTAAATTCTGCTGTCCCTTTATCTTCCAAAATAATTCAGTGCAATATAAACTCAAGCATCAGAGAAAAAAAAAACCTGGTACTGAGATTTAAAATTCCTTGCATTAATTTGACTTTGATGAATAGTATATGCAGAACAAATTAGAACTATTAAAAGTTATTTCTACTGTAAACACAATTTGAAGATCATTTCACAAAAAGATACATTATTATATGTTGCTAGAGGCAGTTATAAAACTCATTCAACATTTTACAACGGTAACAAATTCAGTTTACATTGCTGACTATATTTAAGTTGATCTTAATGTGATTTGCAGTATATTGCCCTGTTCATAAAATGTCTACTATGACTATTTTATCAAAAGTGAAACCTGTCAGTTCATATCTGGCTAGAATCAAATATTTGTAAATAGATACAGAAAAACACTTGTTTCTAGACTTATTTTAACTCCTTCCTCTACTGCATTGCTTTTATTTTAGCAATAAATTTCTGCAAAAGTTCATCTTAACATGTATTTTGTTTTGAAAAGTCAAATTCTCCTCATATTAAATGAGATCTTTTACTTAATTGCTATTGAAAACTTACAAGCTTAGCATAATCACTATTTAAATTATGTCTATTTATTACATATAAATTGTTTATAGAAATTTAGCATATTAAGGTCCTTTTTGTGAGAAATTGAATCCCTGTTGGCTTCAAATGTTCCAGAGCTCACAGGCTAGCTCAATAACCTAAAAGAAACTTGTTTCCAGACTTCAAAAGAAACTTTTGGTCAAATTGATTGTCCCCTCTCCAGGTTCATATTTTCTGTCCAACCCTGCACATGCTACAGACAATTCCAAAGTCACAAAGTGTAAGGCACAGAAGAGGTGCAGCACCATTTCCAGGACTACAGCTGTTCCCTATGCCAAAGGCTGCAGTTAATGAAACTGCACTGAAATTCTGAGTTGAGACCTTTTCAAGCTCATAACTTCATTAAAATGATCTTTTTCGGATACAGTGTCCTGCATTCACTATTCAAGCACAAAATGAAGACTTTTAAATCTAAGAGGAAAGAAACTTGAAGCTTTTAGGGAGAGCAGGCATGGATGAAGGCTCTGTCTGGGGCAGAACGGGGAGCATGTGGCGATGCAAGGTGTTCTCACACTCATTCCAGAAGCAAAGGACTTCACACAGAGAGAGTCTGCAGGAAGCTACATGCCACCATTGACTAGATACCAAGCCAATTCATGAAAGTGCCTAAAATAACCGGAAATTACCTGGACTCTTAAGCATTGTGGGTTCAACTCTCCTCAGGAGAAAGCCGTGTTGCTGACAGGAGACCACAACTACAGTTTTGACACTGGGGTTCAAAGGCTTCTTGGGGTTCAAAGGCTTCTTCCTTAGTTAAGACCTCATCAGCTTAGAAAGTTTTGGACTCACAGGCTGACTCAGTGCTAAAACAGAAAAATTATGCTTTCTACTATTGTCTCTGTGATTTCCATGTAAGAAGTTTCTAACCAGAATTCTTTTAGGACTGTTAGTGGGGTGTCTTGCCCTGCAAATTAAGCCCAAGCAGAATCACACACTTTTTGTTTTTGCAGCTCAGCACTGCAGCAATTCGAGTATTTGCCTCTGTAAGGAGCTGGGTGATTCTGAATGAGCACTGACATGTCTAAAGCTGCCTACACACACGGCAGAGGCAGACAATGAGCGCTGCCCCAGGCAAGTTTCCATATGCTACAGTTCACAGCCCCACTCAGGCACTGCTTTACAAAGGTCCCCCAAAGCTTTTCTCCGTCCCCCTCCGCCAAGCTGGCAGCACTGCAGGCACAACTGCAGTTAAAGGAAGTTTTTAACTCTGTGATTAAAAGAAATATTCAGAAATTTGGGCAAAAATGGCCTCTTCTAAAGAAACGTGGTTTGAATTTGCAGCCGAGCAATGCTGCAGGTACAGAGGCAGAAAATGCAGCGTAAGACAGAACAAGCATTCTTAGAGCAGCATCCAGCCTTCGTGGGAGGAAGTAATCAGACCTCTGGCAGCAATTACAATTTTTTACTGCACTAAGCTTTGTTTTTATTATGACCCTGCTGTTGCTAAGATAGTGCTCTCAAATTACCTTACATGCAGACTGTATTAAACGACAGATTCGCCCAATTTACAGAGCCAGATGGTTCTCCAAAGTTTAATATATCATTGGATTTACACTTTTTAAAAACCCCACAGCCTTGATACTGCTCAGCCAAGCCAGTAAATAACCTCTCCCTTCTACAGACAGGTACTATGTGGGTACAAAGTTTATTTCCTTTCCTGCTTGCAACTGATGCCTTGCACATCGGAGCAAAATGATGTTTTTGAGCCATAGGAAGCGCTGCTGAACAGTCAAGTCAGCATCCAGGAAACATACTGGGCCAAAGATCTTCACACCAAAAGTTCTTCTGCCAGCAAGGGAAGGTAGGGCAGGTAGAGCAGCAGGATTATAAATACAAATTAGAAATGAAGTTGACTTGGGGAAAAAGGGAAAACAACCATACAGTAGCCAAAGGTAGGAAAACAAACTGTTCCAGCCTGGATATTTTACATCCATCAAGATCTGGCACCATCATGCCATGAAATGTTGAACTGGTTCAGAATGAAACTGAAGGGATTAACAAGAGACATGACAAATACCACCAACTTTAAGCCAACACTTCAGCTGATTGCTGTTTAAATCACAGATGTAGCAATTTAAAATAATCGTTGTTCAAACAGCAATGAGATGCACCCTTGCACAGCTTATGACGACAGCCTAAGATTCCTGTTTTATAAGTTAAGCTTTCAGGCAGGGAAACCTCTGACCTCCAGGAGCTTAAAGCCTTTTAAAATAGATAATGGCTTTGGTGTTTCTTGGGTAGTTTCAAACTGGTGAAGCAGTGGTTCTTAAGAGGGCAATCGTGAAGTTAAATTAATGCCTGATTACAGCAAATACCTTTTTTTGAACACACAGAATAGTTACTGGGGATGTGCTTTCACAAATCTAGGACAGCTGAACATCTTGAAAGCCTTGAATGTGATAGTATAACTTTAAAACAAAGCTCAGAAAGATTTTTTGAAAATCAATTAAAACCATTAAAATAGTGCTGTTTTCTGAATTAGCAGTTTAAGCCTGAGTAAGAGATTATTCATGAGGCAGCCAACATTATGGAGAAATGAATTAAGCACTAAAAGTAGTCTTTAAAAACTTGTGTGCCATAGTGAACTGTCATTAAAAAAGGTAACTGACATTCAGGCTTTTCTTTTTTATACTAGTTTTATACTGTATTGTGCTAAAGGTTTTCACAATTCACAACACTTTCTCACTGGTTTCCCCAATTAACCACCTAGAAGGCAAACATTCACACTGTGCATTTTTGAAGTTTAATTCTATTAATAAAATTTCCTTGCCCAGATTTTGTACATTCCGTGATATTCTGCATATACCATTGCAAACCAAGTCGTTCAAAGTCCTTTTTCTGGAAAACTTTGCCTCAAAGATGAATTTTTGGCTGCAATATTGAAATAAGTCTTCAGTTTTTTAATAGCAAAGCCTTGAGCAGTAGCCATTTAGACATTTAACAGCATTTGAGCTATTGAGAAAGATTCAGCATCATCTGGTTAACAGATAATAAGCACAAGGAGCTGCTATTTCCACTTGATCCAGTTTCTAATGCCACTGAGTTAAATGTAATGTCCTGTGGCCTCTTACAACACTACTACAGCAGCATCCAAAACACTGATTTAAATTTCTTTTGCCAGATTTTATTTTTGGGAATTGACAGTTTACATTTATCTAGAACTTACTCAAAACATTTCCTTGAAAAACTGAAGGTAACTTAAGAGATTAGAATTGTCTCCTCTGAGCATGGTTATTGCTTGGTGAGGGAGACACCCAAATACATTCCCAAATAACACTGCAAATACAAATGCTGATAAACTGATGTACATTGGAATTGTACATAAATGCCTACACGTTCTACATGAATCCCAGCTCAGATATTGGGGTATACTCTGAATGTGCCCTTGATTTTTTTAATGCAAATTCTAAATACACACTATTTTTATTCAGACATGTAAAAAAATGGCCTAAGCAAAATCTTTACCTAAATGCAGCAACCTATGAAAAGTAGTATAGGTAAAAGTAGTATCAGTTCAGTAATTTGATTCAGAGAATTAAAATAACTGGATTAGTACCTTCAGTGCAAGATGAAAGTTCTCAGAAAAGGAAGCTTCAAAAGAATTGGAAGAAAGCAATTAGCTTCCCAAGGCTAAATGAAACTAGTTGAAGCTGTATCTGCTTTCATAAAATGGCTGGAGAGAAAGCCAACACTTCCCAACCCTCATTAGCACAAGCACACAGTTCTTAATTCAACATCAATAAGAAACCCTGCAGGCTCTCCCCATCTCCCCTCCTTTCACAACCACTTCTATTTTGCACTTCTGAAAGGAAAAACCATCAGAACAAAGAGAAGCACTGAGAGCACCTAGACTGGTGTAACTATTCCACCAGCAACAGCTGGAACACCCCACCACAGTGTCACACTCACCTGGGCATAGCCAGAAGTAAAGAAAAAGTCAAGCTGCTTTCATGTGGTTGATTTTATTATTACATACTGATAATACATTTCAACACATCTGATATCAGAGTAAACCCCTATGGGACAAATAAGTGCCATAATGGAAATTATGGAACAGAAGATTGGTGTGGAAAGTGTGGAGCAGCACAGCATCTAATTTAAAAAAAACCAAAACAACCCCAACAAAAAACCAACCAAACAAAAACCCAACCTAACACAAACAAACCTCACCTCCCAACAACAAATCAATGCTGTGAAAACTTGTGATATTAAATTTCACTTCACTTGAAAAAAAACTCAAAAACAAAATCTTAGGAGAGGCCTTAAGTTTACAAACTTCTGAAAACACAGGAAAAGCCATGTGCATCCCCTCAGTGACTCCATCAAAACTCAATTCCATTAACACCTTTTACACATTCAGTGCTTAAATCTTCTACATATTTCTTATTCTTCTTTACTGTAAGAGAACACAGTAAGCTGATCTATTTATGCACTTTGCTTCACTCTTTTGGGGCAAATGACAATCTCAGTTTCCCCTAGCCTTAAACAGCTATTTCAATCAATATATATACATACATACATGTGTAAACAAAATGTTACAGAAATGGCTTAAAGCAATTTCATTGAAGTAGCCCAATTCAGCTATTTGTGCTCTTTACCTCAAAATCCAAAGTGCCAAATAGAAGCAGGAAAGGCTTCTACTGTTGCAGTCTAACAATGATCCCATTTATTTGGTGAATTTGTAAAAATCATTTCAAGCCACAATTCCAATTAATTCTAGAGGGCTGAGAACAGGAGTAATACATTTACAGTAACTGCACAGCTTGCACGGCCAAGAAGTCTCCAAACTAATTTTTAAACTGTTATTAGCAAGTAATGGAATGTACATGTGCTGACCATTAAATGTAGAACTCAAAAATAGACACCCTACTGCACTGATCCAAATTTGTTAATGCATGAAACATATTTGAAAATATACAAAATCTGAAGTTATTACATGAAATCAAAACCTGGTTTTAAAAAGTGCACAGTAAAAACTGAAGGTAATTACTATATAAATTATCCACAGATAATATATGTATTTCCTGGTTTAGAGCCAACATTAAGGTCTATTTTATCTGTTACAAGTTCTAAACATTTTAAAGCCATTTACAGCACCAATTCAGTTTTTACTAGACCCAATACCAGCCTCTGCTTCCTGGAACAAACAGGAACTGAATAATGAATGGTCACCATCTGCATCCTGTGCAGCAGCAGGTTCCAAAGGCTCAGCTGTAAACTATCGATTTTTGTTCTTTTTTGAATTTCCCTGCAACAAGAAACAAGCAAGAGAACATTATCATTCAGGTAAGGAAATCTAGACAGGTAACCTACAAAAAATCTGATGTCTGATAATTTATGCCTACAGCAAACAAGGTAGAGCCAGATTGAAAAGAAATAGTCCACAGACCTCTAATTTTGACAGACTGTAATGTTTGCTCATAAAATTTCTCTATTTCTATAAGCACAACAGGGGCAAGTACCAGATATCTCAAATAAGCACAACAGCTCCTAACTACAACTGAAACCTGTGAAAGACATCCCAAGACACTCAATTGTATTAATATCACTAATATTGTAAGAGCAGTGAAGGCAAATCAAATCATAATCCAACTTCAAGTGCTATTCCAAATAACTTCCTATAGAATAACTGCATCAAATTAAAAATCAATCCCCCACCATACTGGGGTTTTTCCCAAAATAAATTTTATTTTAATTCAGGTTGTACAGATTATTCCTAATTCAGAACAGCTCAACAATTCACATTTAACCTGCAGTGATTCCACAAAGGACATGTGGAGCTTAAAATAAAGTTTTGTGCAATAGTTACTTGCTGGCAATTCTCACTCTTCCTATTTCCTGAAGACAACATTTGTTTTGAATCTAACCAACAACTCTCTCCAAGTGATAAGGGCTTTAACTGCATCCTCTGGATTTCAACTGAATCTCTGACATTTGGTAACATTTGAAAACCTGTGCAGCTTCTGTTGTGAGATTCTGTGAGATTCCTTACAGACAGAGTACCAACTCAAGTCTTAAGTATGGCAAGTGAGAAATTTCAGAAAACATTTTATAAAAACATTAAGTGCTATGGTCAGTACGCAGCCAAGAGCTTCCTTCTGGAAACAGAATGGCTCATACACCACAAAGTAATTTTAAAGAATACAATGCCAAGTTAAAACACTCAGAAATCTGAAAAAAAGCAGGGGGGAGAGTTTACTCTAAAAAATAAAAAACACCATAATGGGATCTTTAATCAGAACATAGAATTTTTAAAAATTATTTTTATTTTTTTTAAACCTTCAGTGACACCTGCTTCCATGCATCCCACAATTAAGGAGAATAATGATAATTTATTCCTTTCACAGTCAGACAAACAAAGGGCAAAGGCCTTCACAACATCTGTTCCTCCCTAGCACCATCAAAATAGGATACACCATGGTTTAATCCCTGGCCACTAAAAAATGCAGACTTCTGTATTTTTCATCATTAGGTAACTTAAAAATCTGTTTCTGAAAAGCAGGTAGAATCCTTGCCTGGTAAAGAATTTAAGTGTGCATTTCAAGCTAACAGAAAAATACAAGTGCTAACTTTTTCAGTTCTACACAAGGGGCACTAGAAAATGGAAATAAAACAGAGAAAGAGACCAGCTGCCAAAGACAGGGTATGCTGCAACCAAAAGGAGTGCAGAAGGGACACTTCTAAACAGAACTTAATCATAACCACCCAGCCTCACCAGTTGGATTTACAAATAGCTCAATTTTCACCACATTTAAACAAAAAAATGGTGTGATCTGTCATCAGAGGGTACACTTTGAGAACCTACTGTGAAGTAGCGACATGACAAGCTTGTTCTTTCTCACTTGTAACTTTAGCAAGAATATTTTCTTAACTGAAACTCTTAAGAAGCAAGTTTGAAGTTTTCTTTCTAACTGGCTCAGAGTAAGAATTACAGCTTGTGAGCTGGTTTGTCCAAGTGCAGTATTGCAGGAACACCAAATGTAACACTCAGACCCCCAGCTGCAGCCAGGGCCCTGTGTCAGCACTGCCAGCTCACCTTACTGGTCATCTTTAGTGTATCAATCTCTTCCCTTTGCTTAGTCAAGGTTTCATTCATACTGCACAGATGGTCACTCATCATGCTTAACTGGTCCTCGTAGCTCCTCTTTGTTGTCATCAATTCATCCTAAGAGAAAAATAAAATATCCAGAGGCCCTGACTCAGCATAAGTAATATCTGGCAAAGCAGCACACTTCCACCTCTGCTTAGTAAACTCCACTTTTGATGCTGAGTGTGTGCAATTCAGCTAAAAACAAAATAAAAAACTTTTTTATGAAAGGAAGTCAGTAGCTACTTTTCTTTTACCTGAAGTCTCATGCATGGTTTGTTCCCTTTATTTTTGTGTTGCTTCCTTTAGATTTTTACCCCGACTTTTTAATGGCTTACATAAAAGAATACCAGCTAAGTTTTCCACCATTGCTTCCAGCCAGGAAACAAATAACCTTTATAGGGTCAAAGCACAGCCTGCAGAAGAACACACATGGCATCCAAAGCTGAAGCAACCACCATTCCACATGCAGCTAGAGAGAGCTGTGTTCTCTCTGGGATTACAGAGACATGGGGGGATAGTGTGCATGACTAGAACACAGCAATGAAAGGATACACACACTTTAGGAGGGACAGAAGGGAAGAAATCCTTCTGTGTATGAAGGAATGGCTTGAAAACTATTAAGACCTCATAAGTAGGGATCATAGGAGAACAACAGAGTGATATGACAGGTATCTGCTGCAAGCAGATAAAAACCTCCCGTCCACAGACCCTGATCTTCATTAGGGATTTTAACTACACTGACACATCCTGGAAGGGCAGCAAGGTGGAACACAAACAATTGAGGAGTTGTCTTGAGTGTGGCAAAGAACTTCTTGATACCAGTGATCAATAGGACCAAGAGATGCTCTCTGCTGGACCTGTTACTCACAAATAAGGAAAAGCTGGTCAGGGATGTGAAAGCCAATGGCAGCCTTGGCTGCAGCTACCATGAGTTAGTGGAATTCAGGTTCCTGAGGCAAGCAAAATGATTACTAGAATTACAGCAACAGTAGACTCAAGTAGAGTAGATTCTGGCTTCTTTTAAGATCTGCTTGGACAGGTCACAGGTAAAACTGCCCTGGAAGTTACAGAGGCACAGGAAAGCTGAAAGATCAAGGACAGAACGAGGAACAATCCAATGCCTAAGACATGGAATGACTGTAGCAGAAGACCAGCATAGCTGTATAGGAAAAATCCAGTTCCACAGCTTGATCGGAGCATTTTGCTCTGACCAAAGGAGGGGGATAAATCACCATCAGAGGACCCTTCCAACCTGAACAGGTCTATTATTCAGTATTATGCAGAATACTAAACATACAAATGGTGTGTGCCTGCTATATTTTCCTAAGAAGTTTAATATGCAGTTGGAAATAAACATCTCATGCTGAATTCAACATCAATTGTGGAATTTCTTAAAGGAACAAATAAAAAATTTGTTTAAAAATGATTGTCCATGGGCACAACAGCTCAAAGCTTCTAACACTATATTCACAGCCTGCATGGAGCAATTTTGGTACTCACTATCACAGACAGATGAACAATAATGATATGAACTAAGTGTAAAGAAACCATGAAGGAATTTTGAATTGTGTACTTATTTATACTTTATGGTACTACTGGCTCCTTTCTCAGCTGTGAGTTGGAGAAGGACAAAGGGACAGAACACGCGCAGGATGGCATAAGAGTTGATACTTTTAACAACAACTTCTTAAAGATTACCTCAAAACTATCTTTGCTTAATATTAAGATACCTGTATTAAAAAATCCAAATCAACCTGGCATTTTTCAAAACTTTCCGACCTAGGTGCAAGAAAAGTTTAAGAATTCTTTGTATCATCTGAAATCAGTCAAACAACCACCCCTTTCGACATTACAACTGTCATTTTCATGAAAATATTTTCATGTCAAATGTGCCAAAACACACAGGTTTGGCCACTATAACCTTTTACTGGAAGTATGGTCCATTTCAACTTTATCCCTAAGATTTAAAGTGTATTATTTAACTTGCTTTAAATTATCAAGTTCTTCTCTACATACCACTAGAGTTTTTATATTCCACAACTCAGGATTTAGTAATGGTATGGGCCAGGCTAGGTGGTTGTAATTTTTCTGCTCCAACTTCCCCTTACACATGATTAAAAAATGCATATATTACAATACAGAACAATTTACTTGCCTGTAATCTGGTGATATTTTGACTGGAGAGCTTCAGCTCTTCTGTGAGTGATTCCTTGGACTTCTCTGCCAGAGAAAGTCTTTTGGCAAGTGCTCGACACTACCAAGAACAGCACAGGGAGGGTACAAGGGATCAAAGTCAGTTCCAGAATATTGCCTTGTGGCATCCTTAAGTGGTTGCTCTGGACTTTTCCATCTTTCTGTGGTACTTGGATTTCAAGAAACTCAGAGCTTGTGTACATTTTTAAATGCTGAGGTAATGGAATAGTTAACATTCAGTGTTTCATTTTACAGAGGTATCATATTGTGGCTACAAAACTTTTCATAAGTAAAAGCCACACAAACAACTCACTTCATAAAAGGCTCAAATACCACAGAAAATATGGCTCCTTCATACTATGTCATCTTCCATTAAAACAATATTTAAGAGGATTTGCTCTGTTGATCTGGAGCTTTAACGTATTCCACATCGTTTATTACACAAATCCAAACAGCCACCACTTTCAGGAAAAGTTCTCTCATGACTTGAAATGAGAAGGAAACCACAGATACAATGAATCATCTTGTTCATTCTTGCAGTATAACTTATGCCTAAGAGCAAATTTTCTCAGGAGAGCTGTTTCCATCACTTCATAATACACTCAAATATTTTTGAATGACATCAGCATCACTATAAAATTAAGTCAAAACTTCCTTGGTAACTAAAGCCAGCTGCTTCAGCTTATGTGAACAAACCTATACATGACACACATTATGCTTCTTAATACAGCCAAGACAAGGCTATCAAAGGATTTATTAAACATAAAAAGTTCTTTTACAGTATCTCATTTTATGTATGCTAGACCACAATCAAAAAATATTCCAGGAACAGATTTTTATAAAACATTATGCTCCATATATTGAAACTATCATAGCACTTGCCTGTGGGAAGTTTAAAAAGAGATTTACTGTCACTGCCTGCATGCTCACCTCAGCATGGAAGTGCACTGATTTGCTGTCAGCAAGCTGCAGGTGAGAGGTCAGCTCTGCTATCCTGGCCATGTAGTGAGTTTTTATCAGGTCTTCACGAGACTCCACATCTGGAGCCTGGCAAAGAAAAATTTAAGCAGACAACATTTATGTTTAGTAGACTGAATATCTGAATCACAATATTGCCTCTATATAGACTTTTTCGTCTTTCCTTCTGAGGCCTGGCTGCTCTACCAAAAAGTATCAAATTCCCCAAACACAACAGACAAATTACAGCAGGCCACACTGCAATTTGTCTGATGACTCTGATGAGGACTCTTAATGTCAGATTTCCTTACAGGACAAAGAGCTGACTTGAGGAGGCAAGAATTTAACTTGCTTTAAATTATCAAGCGTTTGATGAAGATGAAATTCCACTGCAGAAGTGAGCAACTTTCACACACATGAAAACTTACTGTCTCTTCCCAACAAGGAAGAATTCCTTCACACAACTGTATCTCAGAAGCATACAGAAGTTATAACTTTTATTAATGTTGCATGACATCCAAAATTAGAAAATAAAAAATTAAAAAAGTGCAGGAACTCAGTAGTTTACAGACTAATCCACTGAAGTCAGCTTTCACATGATTTGGCATTACCTTCAAGATTAGCACTAAGCAGAAGCCTTTGAGAACTTGTGTCAGTCATTATCTAGCCCCCTACCTCTTTTTAATCACACTTTCAGAAGACAAGGAGGAGTAAACTAAACTACACATCCCTGTGATATCAGAAAAGGAAAAGCAGTTAACCTTACTCCAAGTAGTTCCTGCTGGAGCAAGTGTTACAATATAGCAGGGCTAAATAAAGAGTTAACATTTAGCCTGAGGGCTGGTTCAAAGTTTGTTTCAGTTCGACCTCTGCTTCACACCTCAGGCACTGCAGCCAGGGTTGAGCCCTTGCAGCTTTGAGCCCTTCCTCGATGTTTAAGAATTGAGGCTTGGAATGCAGTTTGGGCTATTGAGGCACAGACAGACCAGTGCCTTCCCCAGACTACGGAGAGCAGACCCTGACTCCAGCTCACAGTGCTCCAAAATGTTTACATGGGCCAGGTAACAGTTCACTAAGAGAAGAAGAAAATTAAGGAACACATGGATTTCAGAAATTTGACCATTTAGTACATAAAGACTACACGGCCGACTCGTGCCATTATACAGGAGTATTCTTGGACATTAGACCTGTGGAATAAGTTTAGCAGAATCAGAACTGAAGTATTTAACAGATGGATTTGAATAATATTTAAAACAGATTACCTTTTCATTATCAGTAGTTACAGTCAACATTCCAATCTAGAACAAGGAAGAAAACACACTTAATGAGAACTGTAAAAAAGACAGATACCATAGCTGCATTTTGGTTTCAGTCACAGGACTTTAAACAATCTTGCAACCATTCAAACTGAAATCAAGCTTAAGTACTTCCACCTGTAACATAAACAGGAGTGGTTACATGAGCGCCTTGAACAGAATTAAACCTGACACCAACTCTCAAAAAATATATCTCCTGTCTTATGAGGTACACAGGGAAAAGGCAATAAAAACAACAAGATGCAGCTGGCTTTGTACAGTTGTGCAACTGCTTGATCATATGAAACTAATTCAGAGCCACATTAGCACGCTGAAACATTACTTGTCATCTTTAAGAGGAAGGAAAGCCAACCTGGATTTCTTGAAAACCTTCCAAATTCCTTCCTTTCCCATCTGACTAGTAAGCACTGACAAAACTCTACAGGAGCAGTGTAAAGCAACACCTGGTTTCATGAAAGGTTATCTTCATACAGAATCAAAGGGGCTTTTTTTTCCATTGATCTCAACAGGATTAGATTTATGTTTATGAGAAATGTTCATACAATATATTGATCTGTGAGTAACATTCTCCTCGAACTCCTAAAGATTCAAATAGAGGATCAAAAACTTTAGATGCCAGTTTACTTCAAAATCGAGAATTTCATAACAATCCACTGGTTATTTTTATCCTAGAGCAGCAAAGTAGGGAGGACAAAAAAAAAAACCAAAGAGAATTCTATTGAATGCTGAGTAGATTTATTATTTCTTACAGATGATATTCCTCTTAACACAACTATGCCATTCCAGAAGTGGAATTCAGGGGAAAGGTCAGTTCATTTTAAACATGTGTGGTAAACAGGAAAGAGGAAAAAAATGCACGCTACATCCAAAAGCAATTGCTGAACCCAAACTAACCCTAATAAGTCTTCACACCCATTTACAAACACTACCTACCTACTTCCACTTGCTTTAACAATACCTAGAGATGAACAAAAGTACAGGAAACACAGGCCCAACCCGAGATACACACCCCTTGCAAGATTTCCTAACTGTAGACAAATGAGGAGGTTAAGCACCTCTTAATTCCCCCAGTTACACAAGTACAGAAATAGAAATTCCCAACACTAAAGACAGCGAACAAAGTCTCAGAATCCAAGAAGTGCCAAACTGCAGAAAGAATCTGCAAGCAGCTTTGCAAGTACAAGGACCCCAAGAGTGAACACTTTTCAATACAGTCAAAAGGCTTTCATTTTTAGTGTTCCACTGATCAAACAGCACTGCTACTAAAGAAAGTGGATTTTTCTCTGTTGAAGGGAAAGGTTACTTACCAGACTGGTGCTCTTAATAGGTTCCCTCAGACTCTTTTCTGTGGTTTCCTTCTTTTGTTCTGCTGTATTTGGCAAAACTGAATGTTCCTGGATAGTTTCAGTTAAATGTCCACTAAGAGAGTTCTTCAGTTTTTGGTTTTCTTTCTCTAGCTTTATTTTAGCTAGCTGGGCCTCCAACATCCAGTGTTCTTTTTCTTGTTCAAGTTTTGTAATTTTCTCCAAACTCTGCTGGACCTTTAGGAGGGAAAGTTTACAGTCCAGGTTATTGAACCCAAGGAGGAAGAAACCACACACAGGAAATGTTTGAGGACAGTATTATTTTAAACCATTATGTAATGGTTTAAAGTGACCTAACAAAGTGCAGCAGGTAAACAACCACTATTTTGAGCTGTGAGTTCTTTGTCAGAAATGGTCTCATTATTTAAGTAGTTTGACACACATATGCACAGCTCATAAAACTGGCAACATTGTACTAGGTGAAAAACCAAAATAGGGAAGAATTTTATAAAAACTTGTGAAAGATGTGTACCTGGCACTATTGTCACCTTTTCTTATACTAGAAAGACAAATTGTCCCTCCCAGCTGTCCCACCTCACATGGACAGAGCTACCCACTTTGTCCAGGTAGGAAAACAAGTATGGAACAAAACACATCCATCCATTCACTGCACATTTCTGCTGAAATTCATTTTACTCCTACTAATACACTTAGAATATTGGCAACTACAAAACAAATATCACCGAAGTATTTGCTTCCGTAATAGTTCAATATCAATGAGTCAAGCACAGGTATCCAAGCTAATAAAGAAGTGTTACTATTAATTAGTTATTCTCATTCATATGAAGCAATGGACAAACTGTGTAGGCTTTTTAAATACCATGTTACCCACCCCACTTCACCTTCCAGAAAAAATTATTCATGTATATATATGCATATTGTAAGATAGAAACTCTAATCTATTACCCTAAATGAAAAGAAAAATTACTGCTCTTAAATAGTGCTAATAAATCCTGCATAGTCCAAAAGAGGACTCAGATCAGTACACAACATTAAAAATTAATCCTTCAGTATGCCTTATTCCTGTATTTATTTTGCATTTATTTTAATTATTAAAGATTACCTGATTTCTTGTATTTCCAAATGAAGATATCACTGGCATAATCCTCGCTCCTGTATCTTTCTACATGTACATTCTGCAGATAACCCAGCCTGACAAGGGTTTTACTTTCAAAATTCTACAAGACATCTACAGTCTAATTTTAAGGTTCAGAGTATTCATATATACCTACAAATGACCACAGACATAAATGTGGAGACTTTGATACAAGTTAACCATTAGAAAATACACTACCATATATGTGAGTACAATGTATACCACAATACCTGTTGTGCAAGACCTTCCCTGCTTTCTGTAGAACTCAGGAGAACCCTGCGATTGGCTAAAGCCTCTTCATAAGGCACTGAATCTGCACAAGGCTGCAGAAGAATCAAAAAATCCCTCTCAAAACATGTTAAACACTAGATCAGAACATGCATTCTACTTTCAATTTCTTACTACTTTCCTTACTTCAGTAAAGGGAAAAAAACCCCATGTTCCAAGTGCCTATTGAGCAGTAGGAAAAAATGGTTTGAGATCTCAAGAAATACTGCCCCAAAAGGTACAGTTGATCAAAAAGTACTCAGAAAATTCCAAATGTTAATTAATGATCAAAGGCATCTTCAGGGCATCTTTACACACACTGTAGTGAAGTGAATTAGTAAAAACTGCTAAGCACATCATGATATAATTGTTAGTTTTATTGGAGGCAACAGGGAGATCTGACAGCATTTAATCCTTTGGTTCAGCACATTTTCTCCAGGGTACCTCTTTTTTTCCCCTATGTCTTCCAGTGACTGCAAGTGTAAGAATATGGTTTAATTCTCTCCATACTCCTGGTGAATACAGGAGGAAATTTAAATAAGCAGCCACCCTCTTCTCCTTGGAGTCTTGGCACAGAAATAATTAGTGGAAATGGGTAATGGCACAATTGGCACATACCCTCAGCTGTAAGGGCAACTATGCTCTCTAAAGTTTTCAGTAGCATTACTGCACTAAGAGTTTCATTTCCTCAGCCAAAACCTGTCACTCAGAGAATCAATTCCATTCCAAACACTGCAAATCCTCACTTTGTATTCTCCTTGGCATAACCAACTATCAACAGAACCGTGCTCTCTCTGTGCAAGCATGCTGGCTGAACAAACCTTCCTCAAGGACCTCACATAAGCAGCTGCCTTCTTCTTGTACTGCAGCATGCACTCAGCTGAGAGAGGGCTGATGAACTCTGCTCCTTCCTTAGGGCCATAGCTCAATGAGGTGGTGAAGTGATCCAAGTTGTTGCTAAAGAATGAGGCCATCTAAACACATCAAGAGAAGTGGCACTTTGAATTAAGTTGACCAGAAAGATACATTGGAGCAATTAGTCTTTCAAAAGATAAGTACTTAATGAAGCTGGACTTCTTACCAAGACTTTGAAACAAGCTACAGGCTCTTCCATGTAACTTAGACCTTCCTAGCACAAAGCATCCTCTTCACAGTATCTACTTTTATCTCTCACTCAGTTGCTTTTAACTCAGAGCCTGAAAGTAACTCAAGAATCAACCTGATACTAGAGATTATTAATATCAGAGGCACACAGATTTTCTAAATCATTCAGCTAAGTTTACCTCTTTTTTCTGAAAGATCTGCACAAGTTAAGGCATTGTTTGAAACAAAAATATCCATTACCTTGGCTGCTCCATTTGTTAAAGCAGCAACAGAGGATAAAATACAGTCATTTGTAGTTATGAGTTTCTGTGTGGCAGTTGGAACTTCCTGTTCAAAAGCAGCTTTCTGACTATAGTGCTTGGAAATATCTGGAAAATTAAAAGCACATTTATGCCAGATTAAGAATACTAAACTTTTTGAAAGTCACTCACAAAAGCACCTTAGCCTAAATATATTAATTTCAACAAGATCAAAATTTAAAAATGATCAAGTGTTTATCATGTAAGAACATTCTCAATGTGGCCTATTTAAAAAAAAAGTAACTGTCTGACAAGTGAACAATGTGCACCTAGTTTAGAACAGAGCACTATTGCTACAGAATGGAGAAATCCCAGCTCATCACCACCACAAATTGTAATCTGAAGTAACCTTAAGAAGTTCAAAATTACTTGGAATTGAGAAAGAAGAGAAAAATCAAACATTCTGGAGTATGAGATATTAAGAAGAGCATTTCTATGGACAGTGAATGAATTCTACTGACAGTTTTTTTTCACTAGTTCTATTTCCTATATTTTCTCTAAAGTGTAAGTTGGACTGACTTTACATTATAGAGGAAGCCAAGTTTCAAAAAGAACCCAGATTTCTTTGTAAGCTTTGGTTATATATTCATGTTAAAAATAGTCATCACCCTAAAAATAGGAAGGAAAAACTCCACTTTGAAGGCAGGTACTAGGTCAATGCTACATATGCAGGGAAAAATATGTACCTTTCACAGCATCCCATTCTAGTTTCAGGAGGGCAATGAAGCTCAGAAAGTAAAGTGATACTGCTCAGAAAAATTTGGAGGGCCACAATTAAATAATCCAGCACTCCAAAGAACAAAACTAACAAAATAGAGGAATGAAAACCATGCANAAGAGGGTGGGGGGCTTACAATTTTTTTCTGCCTTCCCTGACAGATAACTGTCTCTAAAACCGGGACAAATGTCTAAAACAAGTGGTTAATAGGTTTAGTTTCTTAGCTTGTAAAACAAACCAGGTTTATCACATATGACACATCCTGCACTGTTATAGAGTGCAGATGTGCTATGCTAAACAAAAAAGAAGCAAAGCTGAAACAAGACAACATTCCCAGCTCTCACCTTTTAAAATGTCATGGAATCCATGAAGACTTGCAGCAATGTTTGTAAACACAAAGTCGTAATTTGTCCTAAGGAGTCCTTCTGGTCTTGTACCTAAGAGTAATACATAAGAAAGAAAAGAAAACCACGACACTAAGATTTGACCACAAATGAAAAAAGTTAGCTTTGAAAATAATTCAGTTTACACCTACTAGAACCATTTGCATGAGTCATAATAGGTTCATTGACTTGAATTTCCCTTCAATATCAAATATACGTATTTCCGATTTTGTCAGAGCAGGCAGGTGAAAGACTTTCAAGTTTCCTGGTTTTTATTCAGATTTGATAAATATCAATTGTTTTGGTCTCAAAAACCACACATACAGAAAGGCAAGTTCACAGCTGTAGGAAAGACCATCTGGGCCTTTCTAAAGAGTGAAGACTGAAATAACCTGAACCTATACAATAAGCATTTCCTACTGCTATTTACAGGATGCACTTGGAGATAGTTTCCCTGCACACTAACACACAAAGGCTTTACCTCATTTTATTCCTCCATTACCATGACAGTTGTAATAACCTTATGAAGACAATGGGCTGGAAGTGATGATTAGTAATAAAATGTAATTTATTAGCAATTTCATAATTAAGAGGTGACAAAGGCACACTGTCAATCATACTATAAAAACCCACAGAAAACAAGTCACAGGCTAACCAACCAAGCCAGAACAGACACTTACTTGGTAAGGCCAGAAGACTGATGTATGTGTGTAGCTTCTCAAAAACTGCAGTCAACCTTTTCATGTCTCTGTGCAGCTCCATATTTCTAGCTCTTAAAGCAGCTGTGCAAAGAGAAGACTCACACTCTTCTTCCAAACTAGGAATATATGAATTATTTTTTTAAAAGCAAGCAATTGTCTTAAAAAAAAAAAAGTTCACGAGCTTAGGAGCATATATGTGTTCTCTACCTCCCCAGCTCAAAGGACCAGCAGACCAGGAATTTATTTTAGAAAGGCTAACATAGCAGAGAGACTTAGAAGTACATGAAAATTACCACGTGCATCTCCACTCCACATCAGGTGTTTCTGTCACAAGCCAGGAATTACTTACTCTCACAGCAAGGAACTGATTGCAGCAATTTAAGTTTCAAGACATTTCCCTCTACTACATAAATGCTCTTTTGCTTCCTAAGGAGCATGAGAACAGGTATAAATGAGGCATAAATCAAAGTTTTTCTTCTTGCTTAGTTCAAACCCTCTCTTAAAGCAGTTCTTTGCACCTAAAATTCACCTCTCTTCAATCAACTCAGGAACAAAGATTTTCATAGTAGAAGGGATGTACATCTGGCCAAGTTTTGATACATTGCTACATTAACTCAATGATGAATAACCCTCAGAGAGGTTCAAGGCATTAACAGCTCAAGTGTACGACACCCGAATAGTATCAATGCTATTGAATAATACTAAGAAACATTATTGAAAGCTTCATTATTTTTAAAGTCTCATCGGTGTGGCAGGGTGTGTGTGGAGGGGTTTTAAAATACATGTTTTAGTCCTAATGCCTCAAAAAAGCTATGCTTAATCTCAAGGTTTAGAAAACAACATTAAAAGAAAAAAAAATTAACAAAAAACCCAAAAAACCAAAACAAACAAACAAACAAAACAAAACAAAAAAAGCTCAGTCTTGTAAGACAGAGCAGAGGCCAGAGTGTTTTATGGTTTGACTTAATATTTGAGTTGTAGGTGCTGACAGTGCTGTATGCCTGACACGGTGCCTTTAAATTTGATCTATCAAATAAACGGTACCTTTTTAACTGATAAGGAAGAATCTTTCTTAAAAAGCCTAAGTAGGAAGCTAAATGTTCTGAGAAGGCCTTCAATTTCACAGTTGTTTCCTGAAAGGAAAAAGCAGCAGGTAAGCGTTTTTGCTCTGTAAAAATCTTTGTGGATACTAAAAGGAGGAAATCTTACCAGGACAGTCACAGTATCCTCTGTGATGCTCTCAAACAAGTGCAGCATTCCTTCCTCCAGAGGGCGAACATAGGAAGCGTTTTCATGGAGATACTGCGAGAACTGAGGACAGAGAGGTTTTAAAATGGTGCTTGCTGAGAGTTGGTGTGAACTCTGCCACGGTAACAACTGAAAGGGACATTTTGGCAAAGCCCCTGTCCCCTTTAACGATGCCCAAGATGTCATTAATGAGATACAACAATCCAGTGATGTACAGAAACCTCTTCTATAGGGCAAAAACACACCTTGAGGGAACGTGAGAAGTACTGAAGCCTAGGCAAAACCACATCCAGGGCTTTGCCATGGCATTAACTGCCATGCACAGCACACCAAACCCTCACTTTTTAGTTTTCAATATTCTTGCATTCTTTTCTCAGTTCCATCCAATTAGGGCTAGATCCATGCACCACCTACCACCAGAATAAACTATCCCACCTTCCTCCCAAAAGTTGTTTGCCTCCCAGCCTCGTCCATCAGCACAAACATTTGCAAAGCTATGCTGTGCAAAGTACTGAAGAACTAAACCCAAGTCAAACTGAGAGCAAGAGATGTGTCTTTATCTCTGTCCAATCCAGTTTTCAACATGAGTCAAAGCATGCTTATGCTAATGCAAAGCATGGAGCTCCAACTGATCACAGGAGAATTCTTACTTCTAAAACTATGACAGGTTTGGGCAACAATGAAATTTTGGCCTCATGTACCTGGCTTTGCTAAAAATTGCTTAATTAAATACTATAGTTAATTTTGCCTTCAAAAAAGCAGACCTGAGAACATCAGGTGTACTCTTAACACACAATCAAAATGTAACAAAACTATCAGCTTTCCATTTTGGTACCTCAGTATCACAAAAAATTTCTTCCACAAATTAATACAGACAATCAAAAGCAATCTTGGTTTTTATTTTACCCCACAGAAAGATACCTTCACCTTTGATTATTTACACCACAAGGGCAGCTAAAGATCCCAGGCAATCAGAGTACAAAAGCTTTTAGTTGTTCCTTGTATTATTACAGTGTGGTAACACAGTGTTAAACAAGAAGAGTGAGATGCTAAGCTCTGATCCATGCATGCATAAACCTGGATGGAATTCCTAAAGCTCTTTAAAGAGAAAGAAATAACACATGCAGAATGCTCCTGGCTTGTGTTGCAAGAGAGAGAATTTGAATTATCCAGTATGATGCTGTAGACCCAGCAGAACCCAGCAATTCAACACTTAAAGAGAAAAGGAATACTTGAACCTGGCAGGGAATTGTCCACATCTACTCTGAGTGTTTGGTGGGGAAAATAGCTTGAAAGCACCAGACAAGACCTGGAGTTGGGGAAAAATAAATCAGTGCAAGTCTGCTAAGCCACTACCTGATACTTCTTTCATTTTCTCTACCATATTATGGGGAGGTTTTAGACCAACTTAGTGGAGTAGCTAAAAAAAAAAATTGGAAAAGAAAAAGAAAAAAAAAATCACACTGAGAACACTTGCCAAGCAAATACATAAATTAATCAAAAATACAGGAGCAACTACAGCTTCAGTAAGCAATAAATGCTGCCTCAGTGCTGGAAAGTCACAGCAAAAGCCCTGACAAGTAGCATGCATTGAGGGAATTATGTCATGAATACACAATGGGGCAGACTACAAGAGACATAATTATGAAAACAAAGCCTGAACTACTGAATCAGAGTCAATTATAAGAAAAGGAAAATGAAAATATGGTTCTGATAAAGTTGTATGTTTCAGCTGTGCTGTAAAACAACAAAGAAGTATTAACTAGGAGGTCAGGGAAAAAAGAATTCTGAGAAAAGATGCCAAGGAAATCTGATTTTACTGCTTTAGTGTAAACTGCAGTAGTACCTGAGAATGCAGTCACCATGCTGGGCCACATTAAACAAAAAAGAGACACTACTCCTGCCCCAAAAAATCTGAAAGATGATTAAAACCACGTAACTTTCACAAGAAGGACATGCCATTCTGAGTGCATTTAGTGGCAGGAGCAAGAAGATGTTCTCAAACTATGCTGCACCTCTGCAGAAGGGTATTCCTGACTAAAACAGCTGAAACAACTGAAAAGGCAAACAGAAGGGGATTTGTCTAGTGGATAACCACTTTCACAAGCATATTTGTTACCTGCAAAGAGATTATATGAGGTTTTCCAAAGAACAGGAAAGTTTTGTGATAGTTAACATTGACACCACATGCACAGCAGCCACTTGATCAATAGAAACCACAATTCACCTCAGTAACTTCAGTCTGAGCCCTATTAACTACTAAACTGAAATTAAGACTCACAAAATACTCCCTACAAGACTCACAAAATACTCCCTACAACTTAAATACTCACAGATCTCCTTAAACTATGAAGTCAACTCTGATCTTAATCCAATTTGCTCCGAAGTATATGTATATGTATCTCCACACAAATCCTTGTGCACAGTTATTTTCTCTATTTCACAGCACAGGGAAACAAAGTCAAAACATGCAGCTTAACAGCTCTGGATGACACCTTCAGAAAATCTTTCCATGGAATTGTGTCAAAAGAGATGAGTCAGATTTCTCATATTGATTTCAACATGCTTTACAAAATTGAAGCTTCAGAACACTTACAGGAAACATCTTCACACAAGCAGCCCAAAATCAGATTATAAAGTTGTTTTTTGACAAGGGAACAGAATCCAGGTTCCCTCCTTCATAAGCCTACCTTCTGTTCTTTATTCAATATTACAGCTAAACACTTTAAACACAAGACCAGATTCTATCCCAACATTTCCCATGCCCCGGTGCACTAACTAAAACAAGCTCTATTTAGCAGTGCAATATTTGTGCATTATTATTATTTTAAAACAAGTCAGCTGAACTTTCAACAACTGCACTTCAATTTAGCAATCAAAAAAGCAAAGCTTTGATTTGATTATCATATTGCTCTTCTAGCAGAGGTACAGGGGAAAAGGATTCTCTGCAGCTATACCTCACCCACATTCAGAGAATCCACAGAGCAGAGATGCCTCATGCAGGAGGGGCTGGCTCTCAGGAACACACTCACAGCATTCCAGTAAAGGTGGTGCAAGTTTGCATGAAATCACTCATTAAATTCTAAATAATTGAATATATTTGTAGCTGAAGTGTGCAAACTTTACCTTCTGATTTAAGGGTGATATTGTGTCTGTTGCAGAATCAACGGGGAAGATCTGTACCTTCTGCTCAGTGTATGTGTGGAAGTTCAGGAGAGCTGTTACAAGTTCTTGGACAAAAGCCATGGCCTGGCCAGCAAGGTCTCGCAGTTTCAGCTGTAAAGACAGTTATAAAATGATTGTATTTGAAATACGAAAAAATAAGCTGTTTGGATACAAAAAATAATTATCAGCAATTTCTTCCTTGTTATTATTTCAGCCTAAAATACATAACAGCAATTATGTTTAATTTTTATTCATAAACTACAATTGGTTTTTTGACAACAAAGTATCTTTTTATTTTATTCAACTGGTGATGGTTTGCCTCTGCTGCATTTTTCAAACTTGAAAGCCACAAAAACACTTAAAAGTCAAGACAATTGCAGAAACCATGTGCGAAATTTCAAAAAAAACATAGATTAATTGCTGACAACAGCCCAACATCAGGTTGCAAGGGAACCTCAGTTTCATTAGTAAAAAACCAATAATGTTTTCTCCCAGAATTAAAGATGTCTGTTTCTCTAACCAAGAACACTCAATTCTTATTCTCCTGGACAGAATGAAGCTGCTGCTCATGACTAAGGCTTTTTTGTGGCTTTAGTACAGCAGGAAGGTATCAAAGAAATTAATCCAGAATGGAACATAAATTCAAGAGAGAAGAAAACTATCCTCTGTTAGGATTTATGGGAAGAGAATAATGTTATAGTGACATTTCAGCCAAGAATAACTTATCCTTCAGAGATGTACTCTTAATGCTTCAAAGGACTGTTAAATCAGGTCAGTCTTGATTATGGATCTGGGATGGTGGCAAGTAATTAAAGCAGTCATTATACTCAGTTTGTGTATGTTAATTAGCCATGCAAGGAAGGGAAACAGACACTATTACTGTTTTGCTGTCCTTTACACTGTAGTCTGTGCTAATACCATATTTTGCCTCCACTGGCAAAGCCAGTCATAAAAATCTGTCCTGGAATATTTTCAAGACTGCAGATCTTGAAGCAAGAGGCTGCCTGACATAGTGCTGGCAGAAAATAGTAAAAGGAGAAAGTCTCCATGCAGTTTTTCACATTCTTTTTGAAACTCAGCAGCAGCAACCTGAAATCTAAGGCTATTTCCATCACAAAACTGAACAGCAGGTCACCTGTTCTCACAGCAGACATTACTAGAAAAAAGGTCTCTTTATAGGCATTTCTGAATAATGGAAAAAGAAACTATTTTGTATCTTCCTGAAGTAGCATCTGAATGCACTAACTTGAAGGCTTGAGACAAACAAGGAAACAGAACTAAACCCACAGTGCTGTAGAGCCCATCCATCCTCAGTGATAGCAACACATGAAAATTTTGACTACAAACAGGTGTCTGATTTTCTTCTGTAAAAACCCTTAAAACACTCATCCATTCACAGAAAACCAATGCACATTTTTGAATACTGAATAAACAACATTCACAAGCAATCTCATTAAATTACAGTAATAACCAGAAAATATTTTCTAAAAATGTTTAAATACATAAAGGTTATTTTGCTGCAATTAAGAGGTGCTTTGGCAAGAAGCATCCCACAAAATGAGGGATAGTGCTTTGGCTTTGGCAAGAAGTATCCCACCACAAAATGTAAATGAACCATGCAGAGATCTCAAAGAGACATGATTTATTCTTTGAAAGGGTTGTGACTGGTGACAGGTAATGTTAATTAATATGACATTTTAGTGCACACCAGTGTGCAGTTTACAAATGCATACATTCTCTGGACTCAAGTGATGTGACTGAAGAAGCCAAGTTTGAGGAAAAGGAATTTAGGATACCAAACCTACCTTTTTTCAACAAAAGACCTCTGAACTACTGTAGTTTTAATCAACTTTAAAAATGAAATGTTACAACTTCTAGCTTACTGAAGGTTGACCTGATAAAAGAACATTTCATGTAACTTTAATAAGACTCCTTGACATAACAACAGTATACATAGCCTCTTGCAAAATGCAGAGGCTCTATGGGCAGAAATGCCCTCAGAATACCATGACAGAAGTAAGGCAGGCTATCTTCTGCCATTTCAGGTACTAAAATGACTGGTTTTATTTCAGTATCTGTGTAGAAAGTTGCACAGAGTCACACGAAACCACAGAAGCACTTACCTGATTCCTTCTGTTGTGCAATGGTACATTCAGAGCATTGTACCGAGTAGATCCTACAGGACAAAAATAGAGTTATATGCACCTGTTACACTGTAGAGGGCTTTAAAAGACATTTTTATGTAAATACTGACTTAAAACAAATCATTGCAGGGATATTACAGTTTATGTAAGCAATATTAACTAAAGAGATACAAACAATTGACCCCATTATGGTAGGCCTAAATATCCTCACCTAAGGATATCAGGTTTCTGTAATTAAATGGAAGGAAAGCAGTTCCATACTTGCCTCAGACTCTAAGTCAAATTTAGTCATCTGGAGACCCTGAATTTGACAAATAAGAGCAGACTCCTCTTGCCCAAAGAACAATACTCATTGCAAACAAGAGTGAAAAAACCTTTAAAAGAAATCACACTTAAAGGATTCAAGATTATCTTCAAATTTCAATTATATTCCAAGGAGGGGCCAAGTAAGACTAATATATTTTTGAATGGTTTACATGCTTTTTAAAGCTCCTGTATACACTTAATATGCTGATAATTTAGACTCAGATGTACTCTCCATGTATTTCAGCATTCTTCTCCAGTCATGAACTAGAATGGTTTTTCAGTTACAAATAGCCACAATTAGAGGGGCAGAAGGCTATGTGTACCTAAGGAACAGCTTACAAAGTCTTAGAGATTTAATAGGGATCACACCCATACTCAATTCAATTGAACAACAACCAGAGCAGTTTAAAATTTGCTCACAAAGGAAATTCACAGTTTCTTATTCCTTTTATGCCCTTTACATGTGGCTATTAACACATGGGAAGAGGTAGTTATGTTTAGTGGAAAAAAAAATGTCCAAAATTATTGAATCCTACTCCTAAATAAATGCTTCAGAAAACTTTTTCTGCTCTGGAAACCATGTTTAGTAGTTATTTGGTTTTTACTGAAATTAGGTGCTAGTTACACTTGAAGCCATCTACAGGAAGACAGCTAGAATCCACAGCAAACAAACATCTGACTTTCACTGACTTATCACTAAAGAGATGTTCTCTATTCGCAGTGTTTTCTACTACACGAGCAAGGGCATTCTGCTATGGCAGCTGAGTGAGCAGATAAATTATTTTAGCAAAGTTCTTGCTACAATGATAACCACCTATAAAAAGATGCAAGCTAAAGAAAGAAGTAGAAATAGGAAGCAGATGCCAGGCAAAGTGAGAGAAGTGAAAAAGACACCAATTCAAGGCACTAACACCTAAGCATGCTTTATGGGAGTCACCATTTCCTAAAGAGATGATGATGTGGATTGCCAAACCAGTGGAGAGCTTGGAACACTCATCCCAGCAGCACCTGCCAGATTCAGCTTTTGGAGAACCTAAGGCTATTTGAAACATAGTCATCAGGTATTAAACTGAATGAAAAATGCAAAAGCCAAGAATGAAATATATTCAAAAGCCTGTTTTCACTTCTCTGCTCCTTCTTCACTACTTTCAGCTTTTTCACTATTCCAGGTTCTCCTCATCTTGAAGGGTCCAGAAGAGTCCAGGCAGAGCCTGCCCACCCTTGTGTTCAGCTATTTAGGAAAGCACACAGTGCACAGCACTGACCCAGCACATATAACCCAGGCTTGCACCAAAGCCATGCAAAGGCTGAGCACTCCTAACTCCACGGAATCCTCAGCACTTCAGCTGATCTAGCAGTAGTTGGAAAGGAAGCAGAAAAACATTGCTTCAGGTAGAAGTCCCCAGGTTCAAAGGGCTTTTTTCCCCATGAAGAGATGAAAGAGTCTAACTAAGACAGCCTTCAGGTAAGAACTACTCTGTGTGATTTCTGATCAATGAGACACCCTGACAAACTCCCCACTAGCAATAAGCGCAGACAATTTTTGATGCAATATCTCTGCTACCACCAGTCTGCACCAGTTACTGCAAGTCTTAAATATATCCTGCCAAAAATAATACTCTTTGAGATGAGTAACCAGTCTTTATGGAGCAGCCATTAAATTGACAGTGTTCCTTCATTGTTTACAATAATCAGACAACACTAAGCAAGACAAGTGGCAAATCACTTAAAAGCCTTCAAAGGTTTCAATTTTCATTATACATGTAAAAACTTGGTATATAAGAATCACTGAAGAAGACCATGACAAGTATCAAGAATACTTACTACAGTTTCCTCCAAGTGTCTGTTCAGATGTCCAACACTTCTTAGAGCTATTACATTTTAATTCGTAAGGAGTACTCCCTCCAGATGGATACCCAAAAAAATCAAACAAGATACCCAGACCAAGGCAATACGTACTTGTGTCATTAAAAGGTACTTTTTCATTAATTATGCATAGAGATTCTTCCAGTCTACTGCCCAAAGCTGCTTGAAGATTCTTTAGCTGTTGCTGGCTAAATAACAAAGAGACAAACGAAAAACCACACACACACACACATACATTGTAAACCTTTAAAATTTCATCTGTATCACCAACACCATATCTCACTATAAGCATTCCTTGAGTGTATAGGTATGTCTCCTTCTAGAAGTTAGATAGAAATAATACAGTGGAAGTAATTTGTCCTCCTTTATCTCATATTTAACACAACATTGAATCCTAATCCCTAACAAAAGCAGTGAAAGTTACCTTGAACTTGTAAATCCTAAATTCCATTCTCTAGAAGCTCCATTTACTTCAGACTTAAAATTCACCTTTTTTTCCTATTGTGCAACTATTATATAAGCTATATGAAGGCATTCTTTTCTACTAGAATTTGGATGGGAAGGTAAAAGTAAACTCCAAAGTAGTCACTATGCACCCAATGCAGTATACCAAAAAGCAGGTAATGAGCTGTCAATAATTCAATTAACTGTCACATCACTATTTGAGATACCTCAAAGGCTTTTCAAAACCCTGCATTTTAACACTGCTATGATACTGCCTGTTCTGACAAGACTTGACAATTATGTTTCTGATGCATTCTCAAATGATTCTTCTCTAAATTTTCTTCACTTGCATTTGACTGTACATATATACATATGAACCTAAGTAACTAAGATTACTAATATATTGAGAATAGATTCCTGAGATGAACAGTAGGATATTCCAGCATTATGTACATATGTCTACAAAGAACACTCCATTATTGATTCAGACCAAATTCCACACCTTACCCAACTTAGGCCCCCAAATTCTTCACTGTTTTGCTTCCCATCTGACATTTAGAACTTCTGCATATATAGTGGAGGGGAAGGTGTCAAAGTGACAGGTTTTTTCTCCTTTCTTAAACACTTGATATACAGAAACTTATCAGGTCTAACAAAGCAAAATAATCCAAAATAGATAGGGAAGATAAGAAGAAACTGGCCAATAGGTAGCTCATGCAAATTAATGAATATTTTTCTTGGAAGCAGTTCCAAAATTGCATAAAAACTGTATAGCAGCAGCTGCAGTAGCACTGAGCATGATAGAAAAGGAACTCCAAGACAAACTGCAAATGTACTGATATTTCCTTTTCATACTGTAGAGCACTGACAAACAAGTAGCTTGACATGTTTTGCCTTACATTTTGCCCTTTAATTTTCAAAGCATGCAGGCTGTCTCATATCCCCTGGCTTTTCTGAGTAAAGTGTGGGTGTTAGAGGCAAATGGATCCCTTCCCCTGACAAAGCAGGGAAAACAGAAGGGCAGTATTCTCGAGAGACACATCCTGCCATGTGCTCAACAGTGATTTATGTATTTAAAATGAAGTGTCAGGCTTTATAACTTTTTAAAACTTAATATAGTATAACTTAAAATAGTAGCAGACAACTTCGTACAATGACATCAGTTACGCAGTCACCATAGAACATGATAGACAAAGTCTGAGCTGAATAGTAGCAGATTAAGACTACAGTTTTTCAAATACCACAAAATAACCAAACAGCAGCCAAACACAGCTTTCATCCTCTTTTTCAAGAGTGAAATTTTTAGTGAAGCCTTGATTTGGGTGGAGTTACTGGATTCAAGTATCTTCACATCTATCAACATAATTTAAATACACACTCCAGGGTTACCATGTGAAAGAAGGAACTCTGTATATGATCATTCACTACACATCTTATTCATTTCATTAAGGATCTATACTGCACTGATCTATCTTCTAAAAAAATACAGCTTAATGAACTTCAGAGAAATGCACCCTAATTGGATTTGGCCCACAGTCCTCAATTTCACATTTTCTACAACTTGTCGTCAAGACAATGAAAATATTCCAAAACCAACAATATATAATTCTCTGATAAAAACTTCCAAATATTCTACCTGAGAACTTTATACCTAAGGCAAAAACAATTGTTCAAGAAGCTTTTGCAGTAGGAGGGGGATTTCTGATACTCTTTTCAGTCAGTTCTCTCAGCATATGTTACTCAAACTTTGTTCTTAGAAGCAGTTTTTAGAAACTCACACATCTTTGTTTCATACAAGTTTTTACTTCCTATGGTTTTCCATTACAAATAAATTCTTCAAGTTTTCTTCATCACTGCTATTTAAAAAGCTTGGAGACAAAACTGCTCTTACTGAAGGCAGAAATTGTGGAATTGTCTAGTTCCATACATAGCAAAGGAAAAGAGGGCTTACCCTGCACTGCTTACACTTGTCTTCATGATAATGTAACTTGAGTTTTATCATAGTCTTTTAATTAAACCCCTTTTTAAAAATGTATTATTCTTAAAAAATAATCCAGTTAATGTTTCACAGCAATTATTACTTGACATCAATGAAATTTTTATTATATGAAATAAAGACACTTACCATTCTTCAGTTCGAAGCCTACAGTCCTTAGCTTCTCTTTCTAGTGTCTGTGACTTGATCTTTATGCAAGAAGATAATCTCACAATGTAAGTGCTGACACAGCAAGACAATGCATTTCAAAACTTTTCAAACTTGCAGGCAAGAGGAAAAACTCCTTACTTCTAGTTTGGCTTTATCATTCTGCAGCTTTTCTATGGTCTCTGTGTATTTCTTCGTTAAGCTATCCACCACAGCTTGGTGCTGGGCAGCATCTGTTTCCAAAACCTCCAGTCTACTCCTCAGCTCTGCTTCCAAACGTTTGTGCTGCTCATCTGCTTCAAAGAACTACAGGAAGAAAAGCAAAGCCCTTAAAAAACCTTTGTTTTACTATGGAATCCAGTCCTTTAGGTTACTCCAATTTTGTTAGCCAGTTAGGTTAACAGCAATTACCAGTTCTCAGTCAAGCAGAAATTTTATTTTATTTACATAAAAAAGATTTAGGAACAAAGTGCTTCAATAAAAACAAAGTTTTGTAGTATTAACCATTCTTTAAATATATTGCTGACTAATAGCAGACACACAAAAAACTGAACTTGAGCCAAAAGGTTTTGCTCAAGTTTTCTAAAGTAAAATGCATTTCACTTTGGTGAAGTAATTCCTGACTTAATAATGGCAACTTGCAGAAAATATTTTAAAATTTAAAGCAATTTTGAAACAGTTAATGAACTAATAAGAAATATCTATACGGGTATTTTCCATAGGGCAGCTGTCTCCAAAAGTTAAAAATCCAAATGAGAAAACCCATATTATGTGAGAAAACCCATACACTGTCTTAAGAATCCAAAGTCAAAATACTTTCATTGCCTAGTGAACACCTTTATAAACAAACTACCAGATCTAATCTACTGCTTTGCATACAACTGGTGCACTTTACTTTCCATACCTTTGTTTGTATCACCAGTTTTCTGAATGAAAAATAAAAGCAAAACAAAATTTCACCCACAAGTATATGCAGTCGTTCATTTTCTTCTATTTTCTTCTGAAGATCTTCATTGAAGACACTTTTCTGCTCTTGACTCAGCTGAGATGAGGATTCTACACTTTTCTGCAAGAGACAAAATGCACTAATTATCTCCAAGTCCCAGGTTTGTGAGAGAACAGTTCCCACAGCTAATTCCCAGGAGGGGCACACCAGCAGATGTCCTGCTGACAATGACTGATACATCAGAAGGTGTGAATATTGCACACAGCACCAGCCTCAACGCTGCACACTTTCCTTCACACTCTTGTGACCCCACAGTGGTACAACACTGCCTCAGGAAAGTCTCCACTCAGGTGTCCCATTCACACACACATGCAATCAGTCACTTGGATGGGCAGCAGCCCATCTGGATTCCCTAGATTCCTGCATCCCATGCAGTCAGTAACCCAAAACCCTCCACACACAGGCTCAGCTGGTTTGGTGGCTGTGTGAAAGGTACATCTGTGTCCAGCAAGGGTCCAGGTGTAAGCCAGGCTGCTCTCAGCAAGCTGCAACACAAGGTGCCATGGAAACCACAGGGTCTTCCCTGCCCATCAATCACATGTATCCCTCTGCCAACTGCTCCCTCATTTTTCTCTCATTTAATCCAAAAGACTCACACCACCAATGAATCCCATACACCACACTGCTGAAGAAAGGTATTACCATCACCAAACAGAGGGGAGACTCTTTGCATTTAAACTCAAATGCAAACTTCAATAACTAGGGATATGTAGAGCAGATAAATCACCTCTGTGTTTGATGCCAGCCTGTGAACTCCACCCGAGATACAGGCATGTGTTCTGCTCCTTCTGAAAGGATTGCACTCTGACACAAATCAGAGAACTAAAGCTGTGCATTTTGACAGATGAACAGGAAATAAACTCAGTGGCAATGGACTGCAAAGCTACTGAAGACAGGCTGACGTCCTTCAAAATTTGGAAAGACAGCTAGTAAAACAGTAACTTATATAATTTGAAATAAAAGAAGGGTCAAACTGCATTTGAAAGAACAATCCATTGTGGTACATAATAATGTAGTCAGAAGCATAATGCTTGTCAAGGAATTGAACAGAAGAAAAATGGGAAAGAGTTTAGGGGGAAAGTAAGGAAGACAATCATATTATTAATCAATTGAGTGATTTCTTTAAAGTCAGTCTTGATAACCACAGTACATTGAGAAAAGACAGCACCAAAAAGAAAATACAGTAGTAATTAGGAAGGGTTTCCTCCTGAGGAAAGTAGCAAGAGGTACTTGAGAATTACTTAAGTCTAAGCACACCACCCCTGAAGTTGTGATGTACCTACATACATGGAATATGATATCACTAGGTTTAATCAGCAAGTATTTCGGCAGAGAAAGATCACAGTGTCGAAATCACTCTGTCATTTTGAAATAACACAAAGAATACAAGCTAAACATTTAGATTTCAGAACATTTGACAAGATTCACATAGAAAAGCACTGATCACAGGCTGAAGAGTTAATTATCAACATCAAAACTACAAAGCAAAGAGGTGGGAATGGAAAAGAAGTGATCGGCTTTCTGCACAGCAGCTGACTAACCCCTAGCTCCAAAGTATTTCCCAGTGTTTGAACACTTAACAAATATCTATAAAAGAGGACAGCAATGCAGCATCAGTCAGCTGACAGACTAGACAAGCAGACAACTACACAGCATGTATTACATATACATATATCAATACCTGTTTCATGGGTATTTTCACTAATATCGGTAAAATAACACAAGTTCTGACAAGAGCATTCAGCTCAACCCCTGACACAAAATACCTACTGCTAAAACTCAGGATAAGGCTTTGACAGGTGAGGAGCAGACATCTGCTAGGCAAGTCTTTTTTGTCTTCAGCACATACCTTGTTCTTTTTGCCCCGAGCTTCACTTAATGCAAGTTCATCTTGAAGCAGCTCCACCCGCTTGGCAAGTTGCTGATTTCGAAAGGTCAAGCTGTCCATTTCTTGCTGCAGTTTCCTCAGTGACTGATCCTTCATCTTCAGCTGTTCCTGAATGACAAAAAAAGATTAATTTTAAAATTTTCACATATACTTTTACACATTAAAAACAAGAACAAATTAGAAAACTGCTTCACTTTTTGAACACTGAAGAGGCAAAAAGTATTATTTCTAAACTAAAAAATGTATTTCACTTCCTTGAGCTGACCACAGATCAAACCCAAGTAGCTATCTAATTCTATAGGATAATCATCAAGAATTAACCTTCCCCTTTGACAAAGTCAGCACTTACAGAGAACAACAGGCTAGCTGCAAAACAGAAATTATTTTACTAAAATCAAGTTCCTTCCTCATTGTGTCATTGACAATAGTAGTAGTTTACTAAAAACTACCCCTGTTTATTTACTTTGTCACAGCCTAGTACACTTGACATGAGCAGTTTTTAGAGTTTACCTTCAGTGAGGCAGAGTTTGCTTGCTCATCTACAACTCCTTTTTTCAGGACTTGGTTCTGAGCGCGAAGCTGAAAAACAAGAGATGCCAGTAACTATGCAAGACAACAGAATAAGGAAAAGTCACTCATGAAAAACTGCAGAAAGCTCATATTCTCTCAGGAGAGTGCCAGGTATGAATGCTTTTTCAAGTATTCTCTTCAGATAGATAGCAGTGGTATCAAGATGAAAAAAGCATCCAATTCATATCCTGGCTTGCCAAGAAACAAGAAGTTACTTGACCACCTGAACATTTTTGACAAATAGAACAAAATTCTTACTCAATAAACACCTTTAAAGACCAGCTACTTAAATATCACTAAGATCAAAGAACTCAGAACAAATATGGAAAACTTGCAACCTCTTCATTGACCAATGAAGTTCTTGGTCATATTCAGGGCTATTTCTGTCTCTCCCCTCTTCTCCCCAGAACCGTTTATAATCGGTTCTGGAACATAAGCAGGGCTCACAATGTCAGAATCTGTATCAGTTAAAGAGGGGTTTGATGCAAAATTGCTTATTACTAGCGGCAGCAGATGATCCAGAGAAAACAGACTGACATGAAAAGGTACAAAAACATAGAAGGAAAAGCCCTCTAAGCCTTGCTTATACAGTACCAAAAATCTGAGCTAAAATCACTGCTGTGAAAAGTGATACTCAAGAAATCTATTTCCCAGTCACTTCACAGAGTACCTCTACCCTGCAGCAATGAGGATACTGACAGTTCCATCTTCCCATTCCTCGAAAATTGCTCGAATCCTGGTTTCTTCAAAGGCAGTTTGTATTCATTTGACATGTGTGAGTCCAGCTGTTGCAGATATAAATTAAAAGGGTTTGTACAGTGTTTGGGAATACTCTGGCAAGTGCATAAAAGGCAAGATTCAGTGTAAAACAGCAGCGGCTCATTGTTTCAGTATGATGACTGAGTGTATCTGAAAGGTCAGAAGTCACTGCTCAGCACAGCTGTTCCCCCTGCAGTAGTCCCACTGCGCTGCTCAGGCATCACAAAGGCAAGAAACTTCCCAGTGCACCACAGAAAAACTTCAAAGCACAGGGTTTACCCAGCGAGAAGGAGCAGTGCAGTAGTTCTTGACACCCATCTTTGTGCCACAGCTACTGCAGGAACACATCAGGTGCAGAGGATGAAGCAGCTCAGTCCTGCTGCTCCCACAGACCCCAGCTGAGGTGTGACCCACACAGGCTACCACAAGCTGCTTTGACTATTTCATCATAAGAAAGCCAGAAGCTGCAACTTGTGTATTTTCAGTCTCTTCTCCTCCTCATCCTTCTGGACTGGTCTGTGAACCAAGAGAAAAGCAATCCTTTGGCAGGGACTTCCCCCGGCACCGCTTGGGTCTGTCGCACTCTTGTCCACTTCTCTCTGTGGCTTTCACTGCACCATTAATTGACCACGCTACGCCAGGGCTACTCTCCATTTCCACCTGCACACAACAAGCAGCCAACAACAAAGAGGAGAGGGTTCTGCAAAGGGGAGTCCCACAATGTACTGCACGGCATGAGAAATGGGATGAAATGAAAGAAGTAGTTCCTGCAAAGAAGAAGGGAAATGCCACAGGCTGAGAAGTACATGATGAAGTTCAAAGAAAGCTTCTGGACACCATGATACTAAAAGAAAGGATCCAGTACCTGAAACTTTTATAAGCTATAGTCAGAAGTCCCCATTTCCATTGTTCATTCAGGAACCAAGCATCCAAATCCCTCCATTATCTCAGCCACTACTGATAACAAGACATGTGAATTCTGTGATCCACAAAGCTGCAAAGTAAATTAAATTTTCTTAAAATTATTTTGTGGAAGCATTAGAAAGGCATCTATCTGTGAACAATTTAGATGCTACACATGTTTCTGTAACAGTTCCAAGGAAAAAGAGTATTTAAAGACATGGTTCTGAAAGCTGGGAGAAGTGTCAAATACAGACAAGTGCCTTGTGCCAGTTGCTGATGTAGGGCTACACAAAGCCAAAGTGCTGCCCTTCTTCCCTAAGGCTGTTGAAGGACTCTGCCACTCAAGATCAAGAGTATCCTCTTCCTTTTAGCGAAGAAGAAAGAATGAAGGGCTCTGTATTAAGCAACGCTCCACTGTTTTAGAAGTTATCTCAGGCGCCTTGGAAAAGGAAGGCATTCTCCATTATGAGCTGCACATCTTTGCAAACCCAGTGTCAGCCAGCACCAGAAACAGGATGCAAAAGGGCAGAAGAAGGGGGACAAACAGGAAGCAATTGTGGCATCAAGTGTCCTGCTCACTTCCAAGACACTGCAAGCACCACTGACACCGACGAGCTCCCACACCCGCCGGCCAGAGAGAGCTCACACGGGTGAGATGCACGCCAAGACCTGGGTAAATGTTCACACCCAAGCGGACAAAACCGAGTGTCGTGCCCGACTGGGAAGTGGAGCACAAGGGAAAACCTGCCAGTTTCACTTCCCTGGCACAGCTGAGCCACTGCCTGTATTCCAGCACGTCTTGCAGACGGGGCCATTCTGCCTCTCGCCGCGCTCCCTCGGCACCTACAAACCCGCACCTCCCGTGCCCCGGAGGCTGCCTCCGCCTCATCCCCAGGAGGAGGCACCCCTGGGCCCCGGCACTCCGCGCTACCGCGGAAAGCAGCGCTGCAGCCCCGAGCGGCGCCGAGGGCTGTGGGCCCCGGTGCCCAGTACCTTGGAGTACTCTTGGGCCAGCTTCTGGTACTTCCCCTGCAGCTCCGCCGCCGCCGCCATCTCCGCCCCGCCGGCTCGGCTCGGCTCCGCTCGGCTGGACTCGGCTCCGCTCGGGCGCTCCCGCCGGCCCCGCACACCCGCGAATGGGAAGACGCACTTCCGGGTTCAGGGAGGAGGGAACGCGATGACGTAACCACGCCGTGCGCGCGGCGGCGGAGGCGGAGCTTTAAGCCGCCGGGGCCACCATCTTGACGCAACTTCCAAGATGGCGGCGGGATGGGTGGGTCACGTGACACAGGCGAAGCGCTCTCCGTCGCCGCCCGTTGCTACGGCAACAGCTGGGGGCCTCGCGCGGCCTCCGGGGTACGGGGCGCTGCCCCGCCCAAAAAGCTTCGTCTGCGAGTGGGGCTGTGGCCTCATGTCGTGACAATCGTGATGGTGGGCCCGGCGAGCAATGCTCCGGTGCCCCGGCACCATCCCTGCCTGAGCACCGTGTCCCCGCCGGTCCCGCGGCTCCCCACCTGGGCAGCGCTGTCGCCAGGGGGAGTGCGGGATTCGAGACACACACAGAAACTGAGGCAGCCGTGGTTATTTGCGCACCCATAAGAGACTCGGTTATAACAAAAGGCATTTCCGTCACTTCCCGTAGCTCGCAGTGGGTGTCAGTGCTGGCGCTTGGATATCCCTACAGCCTCCAGCCCTCTTGTGCTAAGCGAAGGAGATGCTGAGTGTATCCATTATATCCTAATGAAGGAGAACACGGGTAGATCCCAGGTTGTGCAATGCCCTCTCAAGCTGCAGAAACTTGAATTCCAGAGTCTGGAGCATCACTGAGAAGGGTTCTCATCGATGCATGGACATACTTCAAAGAGCCAAAGGGAATGGTGCCAGACTCTTTTCAGTGGTACCCAGTGACAGGACGAGGAGCAGTGTCTCTTATACTAAAACACAAGGAGTTCCATCTCAGCACGAGTTAGAATTTTACATTGGAGGTGGCAGAGCACTGGCAAGGCTGCCCAGGGAAGTTAAGGACTCTCCCTCCCTGGAGACATTCCAACTCCACCTGGACACGCTCCTGTGTCACCTGCTCCAGGTGATCCTTGCCTTGGCAGGGGGTTGGACTGGATAATTTCCAGAGGTCCCTTCCAACCCTGACAATTCTGTGATTCTGAATATCTGCACCCAGTGTTTTCCTGGAGGGGGACACTTCTCTGCTCTCTTCTCCCTGGCGTGTAGGTCTTTGTTTCAGGGCCATATTCGAGCTTCTCCAGCATTCAGCCATCCTTCAGAGACTGCTGAAGCTCTGCTACTTATTATCGCCTATTTGCTTCTTTATCCTCAGACTGGCCAAACATTTAAATGTGTATATACCCTCAGCACACTTCTAGCAGAAACTGAAAACGTCATAAAAGGTGTATTTGTTCCTGCCAGGTAATCAGCCAATGCAGAATTTTGTTTCTGAACATGACTGGAAAGAGATGTGTAAGAAAAAGAGTAATAAGGCAAAAATGTGATGAGATATCACCAGTATATGCTGAGCATCTGGCAGTTTGCAGGTTAAGGGTTTACTGGTCTAGGACAGAGATGCAGCAGCAAATTATTATTTTTGTTCAGTTTCCATGGTATCATTTTTTTCCACTTGATTTCAGCACAGTGTCTTCATAGCTGTTCCTCAGTAGTGGGTAGTGCTAGAGGTGATAAATCATCGTTTTGTTATCTCCTTTTGTCTTTGTTCCCCTTAAGTAGAAGTGGATAGAAGGTGCCCATAATGGAAGCTAATTTTTTCCTTAGTCTTGAGGCTTTGATGTTTTGTGTGTGCTGTTTTTTTTACTTATCACAGTAGTGGAGTTGGCAAGCCCTAAATATGACACAGGGGCCAGATTAGTAAACATGTTTGTGTCTCCACAGGAAGTCTTAATGTTGGAGGACATGTTGCTGATCCCTATTGCCAACAACAGCACTGTGCATTTTTAGGAAGTATAAAAAGGGAGGTAGGCAAAACACACACTGTCATCATTCATCCAAATGATTCTGCTTGACCAGAAGAGCTTAATTGGCAATCCTGGAATAAGAAATAAGGAAGCTTTAGTTTTTAACTATTAGAGCAGATACACTTCTCTTTCCATTTCCATTTTCCATTTTCCATCCCTTACAGAAGTTTTCTGTTGAAGAAAATGGGGTTTGCAATTTCTGCTCATCAGGGTTAAGAGCAGCATGCTTTCCATGGTATATTCTTATTTGTCAGTGCAGTAAATTTTGTATAGGAAAATTATTTAAAGCCGTTATTTTGACTCCAACCTGTACTTGTAGGTTTGCATTTTCCTGGATGTGACTTTCAGTGAAATGTTACACTGAAATACTTTCAACACATTTTGAAACACCCATATGCCAGGGCTTGTGCTGCCTTCAAAAGTTGCTTTTGTGATGCACTTTTCCCCTTCTCTCTGGTGCAGTGAATGCTGGCAGAGAGGTTTCACGGCTGAAAGCTGGGAAAGGGAGCTCAGAGAATTACAGTGCCTAGTTGTGACAGAATGAATTGCTTCCCCACTGACAACAGCAGTGTTCCTGACTGGGCAGCAAGCACTCAGTGTGGAAGAGCACAGAATTTATTCACCTGCATCCACCTAGAGTGGCAAGACCCAAGTGTACATCATATAGGGCATTTATCATAGGAGGCAATGCCAGTTGCTTGAAACTAGTGAAAAGAGCAAAAAAAGTTGGGTGCTTTTACTGTTTTAAGTTTGAGAGCTGGCTGCAGGATTTTTAGGCTCATCAGAACAACCTTACTTCAATGTATTTAAGCATCAGGCCAGCCTCTTGGGTTTTAAAGGGGAACTGTCTCTTGCCCAGTTTCTCAAGGATCCCAGAGTCCCTATAAAGTCAGGACCATACAGCGTTGTAATTTATCAGTTATCCCAGGGTGGTTCTTGGCAAACACGTCAGAAAATTTCCCCAAAAACACAGGTGACAAAAGTTAGCTTGTTTGTTGGTTGGGGGTTTTTTTCACTCTCTCACAGGAAATTCTCAGATTCATCCTTTTGATTTGCAGTGGCAGCTGCAAGTGCCACTTCCCCAAACGTCAGCTGTGAAAAAAATGTCTTCATTGTTCTGTTTCCTCACAAGCACATCCTTAATTCTCACCTCTCCCTGGAGAGCAAGGCTGTCCCAGCACTGCAGCCCGGAGACATGTCACCACAGCATGGTGTCATGAGGCTTCCACAGCACTGTCTCAGTAATTGCAAGGGACTGCTCCTCTTGTCAGAAGTTTGGCATGAGAGAACTCATGGCAGTGGAATGTCAAGCAGTGCGGGGTGGTTGCCACAGGACCCTCAAATTCTGCCTTCTGTAACACACCCATGGGAATATAAGTACAGGTTATGGCAGCAGAACTTAATGCAAGATCAAACAAGATGTGTGGAGCAAAGGAATCCCTCCCAACACTCATGGCGTTTTTGTTTCCATGTGGGAGAATAGATAGCAAAGGATAGACAGTATAACAGAGGCTGTCCTTCCCTTGTGTCTGTGCTCAGCAGCTGGTACAATGGGTGTTGAATTCTAGGTGCTGTCTCAAGACAACTAATTTATTTAAGAATTACAGCATTTGTTTCAAAACCATCCTATTTTCAAGCTCATTTGTCCTCACTTCCCTGCTTAAACTCTCTTCTCTGATTAGTCAGAACTTGTACACACAGGGAATAAGTGCAGTTAAAGAAATAAACGAGGAACATATTTTAGATTATCCAGGATGTTTTCTGTGCTTTGGGAAAATAAACTTCATTGTCATCGCTTATGTCCTCACAAGTACTCACAACAAAAGGGTTTCTAAGAGACAGAAAAAATTCAAAAATGATTGGAAGAGAGCCATCTTCAGTCATCAGACTATCACCAGCAGCACATAAACCACATCCTCGGAAGCTGCAAACACCCGAAACTGGTGTTTTGTTTCTGTTATCGTAGCAACGGCAAGTCTGAACAGCAGGATGTGTGCTCACAATGCACGCTTGTTATTTCTCATGGTGATTGTAACAAACTGCTCCTTACGAACAGCCTTTCACCTCGTCAAAACCTCACTGCTCTGATAAAAAAAAAAAGGCAAAAAAAAAGGCAAGTAGTAAAAAAAAAAGTATCTCTATGTACAGATAATGTGCCCCACAGACCAGTTTAATTATTATTCTATTCATTATCATAATTTCAGTGTTTCCATAGCATTTAAAAACACAAATGAGAATGAGTCTCTGTCTCTCTATTTCTCGTGTCCCTTCCCAGCCCATATGGTTAAATAGTTTGAGTCATCTATAGGGTGTGTGCATGGCCAGGGGAGCGGTGCCTTTGTACAGAAAGAAATTGCTGAGGACGAGAAGATGGAAAAACTGAGCAGGCAGCTGCCTGTGATAAGTCAGAGTTGAACTTTGTAGCCCATGTGCCACTTGGGTACAACACATACCAGCCCTGGGTGCAAGAGCAGGAACTGCAGTCCCTTCACAGCAAATCCTTACTGATACTTGCTCCATAAAACAGCAGAACTCAGTAACAGCTCAAAAAGTTTGGGGTTTACGCTTTTTTTGAACATGGAAATCCCCCTCTCCCAGGAAATGAATCCTCTTCCCTAGCTCTGCCATCTTTTGTTGAAGGTCTGTACATCTTCTACAGCCTCATCTCATGCTTTTCTTCACACTTGTAGGGGCCATAGCTGAGAAACCTCAGCCTGGCTAGAACTGCCCACACTGAGATTCCAGAGGCTTGCACATTTGGCAGAGAAAACAAAATAAAAGCAATATACAACAAATCCCAAGAGACAAATTGCCTGATTTCATAGAAAAAAATGGAGGAGGAGCATTGTGAAGATTATGGAGTGAGAAGTGAATGCTCTCTCATGTACCCCAGTTGTGACAGAGATCTGCAAGCCTTGGAAAGAAGTCCTGACTTCCCCATGCAGGGAACATCCACAAACCTGAAGCTGCTACCGCAGCAAAGATGTCGTGGGTTTGTCTTCTCTCCAGAGACAGACACATGAGCAGAGAAAGGAGAAAGCTGGGAGATCTACCAGGAGTTTAGGGAACATTTTAATCAGAACTATTCCTGTTCATGATCTATTTATTATTATTATTTTTAAAAGGATTGTGGTGCCTCTGGGAATAATTTGGAGTTTTGGAATGAGCTAAAGCAAGGTCTTTGATGTGTAAAGATCAGGATGGAAAAAGTGGAGGGATGGAGGAGACGTGGGGCAGGGCTCCTCACTGATACACAGGGAGAAGGCACAACACACCATGCATGAACAGAAAGCCATGAGCAGTTTTCTGGGCAGCATGAGCCCAGCAATGGGAATGGGAACTTGGAATGGTGGAAGGGAGGATTAAGAGGCAGCAGGAGAGTATCCTGATCAAATCCACTGCTGAAAAAATGCCTTGGCAGGGACAGCTTTGTCTTTGCAGATTAGTATGAACTGGGAAGGAGAGATAGCATGAGGAACACCGTGGTGTCAGGTTTAAACCCTAACAAGGGGAGGAGGAAGACTCCTGGGTGGAATTATGAGGCTGAGACGAACTATACTAGCTTTTAAAATATGAATAATCTAATTTTTTTTTTAATTTTACTGCATTTTGGGGGAGGATGGGCTTGTGCAGTTCTCAGTGGGTTTTTTGTTGTTTTTATGATGCTGAACAGTTACAGAAGCATTATCTCAGCTGAGTGAGATATCACATTAGATCACATTATGAAGGTAGCTGTGAACTTGAGTGCACTTACAGGGAGTGCAGTAATTAAACAAAAGAGTGACACAGCTGGTCAGAATTTTTTTCTTTTTTTTCTTTTTTTTCTTTTTTTTCCTTTTTTTTTTTGTAAAATGCCTGGATAGCAGTCCATTCTAGAAAGAAATAAAATGTAGATAACAATAAAAACAAAATTATAAAAAAAAACCCACAAAAAACACCAAGAAAAAATCTCTGTAGAACTTCATCATTATCTGTAATGATTTAAAAGAATTAAAGTTTTCCTGTGTTGAAAACCCCTTAAATTTCAAAATTACATCAATTTTTTCAAATGCCCTTAGGTACAATGACAAGCTTCTTAACCTGGATGAAATACAGCAAGAAACAGGACACATAGTATTACTAAAAATTGAAGCTTAATTGTTACTGCTACCTGCACTCATTCACTTAAAATCCAGCATTCCTTAGAAAGAAAGCAGGGGTAAGCCACTTGTACAAGCCAGCAAAGAAAGGAAGATTCTCAACACAACAATGCAGGATTTTCACCTCTAATTGTGTCCCATATTTCTGTGTATAGATCAGAGCTAAAATTAAATTTGATATCAAGCTCTACCTGGGGCATTTTTGCTTCTCCTCCTTCTGAGACATTATCTGTGATAAATAAAACAGCATTGCTATGAGGAGCAGGACATTTGTGAAGTTGGGCACCAACAAGTAGGGATTAACCAGCTCACTGGAAATAATGAACCTTGACAGATCTAGGGTTAAATACTTTAAAATTAGATCCTGCTGAAAGCAGAATCTTGTTGCTTAGCAACGGCCGCACGGGATGCTGCTGTCACTCAGAGGATGCTCCTCTGGGGAGTTCACATCACGCTCACAGAAAATGGGCTGTGATTGGGGCAAGGTGACATCATATTTTACAGTAGCAGCCAACACGATTGCACTCGAGTTAATACCCAGAGATTTAAGGAAACATCTTCTCCTTTGGAATGGCTCAGCTCTGCCCACACCTCACCTGACCCAGGGCAGAGCCTGCGCAGAACAGCGGGACGTGTCAGCCAGCACATCTCAGCCAAACTCAACAGGTGGAGTTCTCATCTTTTAAATTACTCAGAGCCATAAGAAATGCCTGCTACTTGTGGAGGCCTGCCTGTTTTCAGAGCATGGAAAACTCTACCAGCAGTTCAGAAAACATGCACAAAGCCAGTTAGAGAGAATAAAATATACCCTTACTGAAAATAACTGAAAATTCAGTTCACTGAGCTAATTTTAGCACTTCTAACAACTGGGAACCTACTGGATGTTAGTAAGGAACCAAGATACCAAGTCAATTAAAAAAAATAAAAGCCCTTGAGACACAAAATCTGTTTTTCAAAGCAGTGCTGTTTTAAGGTTGGTATAGGCATCTGTTGAGATTTTTCTGAACACATGCCTGCCAACTCTAGAGCACATACACATCGGAGCATCTGAGGTTAGCTTGACAGGAACCATCCTGCATTTCTAAGTATGAAAATACCCAGATTCTGAACTGCTATCAGCACCTCTGGAATGGATACAGAAATTGGGTATTCAGTCCAACCTAGTACAATGCCCATTAGGGCCTGGAGAGTCAAGATATCAAGGAAATGGAGATTATGGAAACCAACATAAATGCAACACTCAGGAAGACATATCTAGATTTAGGGCACTGGATGTCCTTCTCTGAACATTGAAAGAGTACAGACAGATCCTTCTTTCTTTATCTTGGACAGGCCAAAAAGTTGCTCCTGGTGAGCAAGAAGTTCACCAGGAAGGGTCACAAAGATCTCATTAAATCCAAGATTAGATCCAAGATTAAATCCAATCATTAGATCCAAGATCTCATTAAATCAACTTTCAGGTCGTGCACTATCAAATTTCCTGCTGACTTGGGCCTCACCATTTGGCAGTGATGGAGGAGAACAAAGATAGGCACATATTAATTGATAATAGGATTAGTCAGCTGCAGGTGAGCAGGTGAAGGCCATGCAGGCAAGAGTGCAAAAGCAGGGAAATATTAAGGCCAGTTTTCAAAAAAAAGCACTCTAGAAGAGTGGTTCTCACTCTTCTCATGCACGTGCCAGCAGGCTGACTTCAGTCTGGAACTGAGGTACAGAAAAGAGGTTAAGAGGAATGAAGATCATGTCTTCCAAATGGAAAACAAATAATTCTGGTTTGTTTAACAATTCAAGAGTCTAAGGAGGGAAATGATTGCTTTTGCACTGATGCAATAGGAAAATAAACACGCCACTGTTTAACGAACAGCTCTTTAAACGAACCCTGGCTGAGGGTAGGCACTAATTTTATGTCAGCTCTGAGGAGTTTACAACAGTAAGAGTAGGAAGCTTTCAGGGGAGCCTTCTGGAGTAAAGGGGAGAAAAAAAACCCAACCGACCTGAAGACTGAAAATTCAAGCAGAGGTGATACTGCTTCACCTTCCCAGATGTGAGCACCACCCTCATGGGTAAAAATGGGAGTTTTTTACGGCTAATTATGGTGGGAAAGTTCACAGTAACAGCACTGCTGGACTACTATGTAATTATCTCTAAGCCACATGAGACTACTCAAAATAACACTTACAGGTACCTGTAACCTCAAAACCTGTGAAAGAATAACCATAGTCCATGTCAAATTTAGACAACCATTTCTTCTAAATATATCTAATCTATTAGGTATTTCTTCAACAACTGTCCTTAAAATACAGCTGGTGTAAGTGCATAATTGCTTCAGTTAATGCTTTATTTTGAGAGCTGTGGTGCCATACAGAGGATAATTTCCAGCAAAGTCATAACAGAAGAAAACACTCCTGGGAAATTTAACAACGAGCTCAAGGTTCTTAGAATAATATAGTGAGTAACAATTAGAAAGGTATCATTAACATGATACATGGCTGTGATTTTGTCCAAACTAATTAGAGCACTTGTTCTCTTATTAGTCTATTAAGATGAACACTAAATCAAATATATTAATAGTGCACATATATTCTGTAATGTGTGATTTAAATTGTGTTAGATATAGCAACAAAACAAGTTTTTGTTAATATCTACTGTTATTGCTTGATGTACTGAGAAAATTGTATTGTCATCAGATCCTAGAAAGCAAGCTTAACGCAGCAATACCAGTGGGTTAAACAAATAAAAATACAAAAGATGGGCCAATGTCTGCTTTTAATAGAGATAAACATGATGTCACATCTTGTTTTCCTCCTCTGGTGCTTCTGCCTCTCAGGCACTGAGAGAAAAGCTGGCCCAGGAGCAGCAAACTGAAGTATAAAATGGAATGGGGAATATTATTCCTGCTAGTAAGAGGGGTTATCCCCACTTGTGTGCTTTCCATAAGGCCTTCTGTATAAAGAATGAACAGACATCATAAATCATTATCTAGAGAAAGTAAACACTGAAAAAAACCCAAAACAAGACCTATGCTGCTTTATCCAGGGACTCATTTTTTAAATTACCTGTCCTGTACTAGGCTGTTGATCTTTGAGTCTCATCCAAGCAACCTGGCCACAGCAATACAGGCACAGAACAGTAAATAATCACAGATGTCTCATCAGCAAAAGATTAAAGTTATTTCTGTTTAAACAAGTGCTTTGCACAGGAGGGCAGAAAATTGGCAGAAGTGTTTCAGCAGTTTCCAAGATGTCAAAACATTCTTCAGGTTCCAGGTTAAAGGGTGAAAACCCTGGCCTTAATTAGATGCTCTTCAAACATTATGGGCCAGCTATGGATGAATGCGACTGTAAGCAAATCCTGCTATGGACTGATAGGTATTTCACAGATGACACCCACATGCATGCAAACATCTTAACCAACCCACAACGAATCACACACTGGGCTTTTTACACTAGTTCAGTCTCATGGAAGAAGTTTAAATGGGAAGGTGGAATGTTCAGCAGCATGTGAGGCCAGAGCCAGGGCCTGCAGACAAAGAGAGAACACAGTGCTTTCTGTTTGCAATGCTGTTTATTTTAGAAAAGCCCCTTTGATCATCTGAATGAAAAATGTGGGCAGAAAAGTCACAAATGTTATAAAACAAAGTTTATTCTGCAATATTTTGTCATAATGAATTGCATCTCTTTGGTAAAAATAAAATTTATAAACATTTTAATTAACAGAGATTAGCATACAAAAAACTAAACTTTTGTAAATCGTCTTTAAAACGGGTAAAGGACTAAACCAGAGGAAAAAGGGTTAGAATTGGTCACCTACTGGCAAAATTATTCTAAACAAACCCAAGGACATTGCTTATGCTACATTAGAAACAAGCTAATGGGAATGGTTTAAAAACAACTCTGGTTCATTTGATCAGAAAGCATTCTTACAATTCACTTTTAAATAAATAATAGTTACAATGAATTGGCAATTATAAAATGTTTTATATCACTATATGGCAGTAACATAATACTTTTAATTATGCACTTTTTAGTTTGACGAAATGTACATTTATAAAAACAGACTTGAAAATGGCACTGGCAGTTAGGTGTGAAGAATGTGCTTTAAGATAAAATAGCAGGTGCAACATTTAAAATATTCTACCTTTTCTTTTCAATAAATAGTTTGACCACACCATTATTAACGTGTATGAGTATACTTTGCTTTAATTAAAGCTTGTACTTTTCAGGCTGATGAAAAGTTGCAAACCACACAACCTCCATTTTACAGCTGGATTTTAAAATGTTTGATGTGACTTCTGCATAAGTAATCTAGGAATGGAATCTGAAAAGCCAATATAGATTTGTACAGTAATCACATCAGATTTACCCTGAACAGAGCAACCTTCCATGAACCCAGGTCTCATACACTTCTTCACTGCATTTTAAGAACTGACTGTGGTTCATTAATACTTTTCTTGCCAAAATGTATCCAAGTCAACCATTGGCATCAACATTTTTCATATGTCACTAAAAAAAACCCAAAGCCCAACAATCAAAATAACTTTTAATTATACTCCATTTATACTATATACACCAGGGTCTCTAACTGAGGTGGCAAACAAACCCGAACCCAACAGATATGTAAGAGAAAGGAAGGGCAGCTCTTCTCCCACTGCCAGGAGAGGTATTCCACAACTGAGCTGTCAGCCTTTGCTGCCAAATGTGGGGGCAGAGGCCTGGGACAACACAACAGAGGCTGGGACAGGGCAGGGGCACAGCTCATCTGCCTTCCCCTTTGGAAGCAGAGAGGGAAGACAGCAAAGCAGGAAGAGCAGGAAGACCATGGCCCTGCTGCACCACTCTGTGTCCCAGGGAAAGGCTGTGACTGCTCCCCCCTTCCACAATTCCAGTTCTCCCAGCTGTAAGGATGGATGGGATGCAGCTTTTGCTGCCAACTGCTGATGAGTACCTGGTTCTCACTGGTCACAGCATATGGTGATTAACTGCATTGCTTGCATCTCAATTCTTCAGGTGGGCTGAAGTCATTGTCACCAACTTCAGGGTTAACAGCAGCACAGCCACACTCCCATTAAGTATTAACCTCCTCAAATTTTATCTGAGGAAAAAAATAATTCAGAACCAAACCACGGAGCTGACTATGAACACAGCTTCCAGAATATCTGGACCTTGATCCAACTTTCACTGGAAGCTACAGAAAGCTGCAACCACTTCGGCAGGAACCTGGCAGCACCCCTCTTCAACAGTAAGAAACTGAAATCATGGCACCAAGCAAAGCCTCAGGCTGCACACAGTATTTCCGTGTATCTGAATCTTCCTTTTCACACTGACACAAGCTCTGCCCTTCACAGTCTTCCATGAGAGTTCAAAAGCAACCCATGAGCAAGAAGAAGCAGTTCCACCAAGCATTCACATCTTCAGCTCCTGAAATCCTAAGAATCACTGCATTGGTACTTAATTTTCCTTTAAATGGCAAGTTTTACCCCTACTACCCATCAGTAACACATCCAGTATCAGATCTAATTGGCTAATGCAGCACTTGTGATAACCAGAACACACACACATGGCTGCAGACATGTTGCCCTCTTACAGGTGTACGCTAACAGGTGCTCATACAAAGCAGGAATAAAGCAGAGTATTTTCCTTCCCTTTCAAGAAAGAAAACAGATCATTCTTAAAACTGAACTGGAAAAAGAAAAAAAAAGCCACAAAAAAACCCAAACCCCAACTTTCTTTCCCTCTCCTAGTGTTTGTGCTTTAAATTCCAAAACACAAAGAACCTTGAATATTTCAGGCTTGATCCAACAGCCATTGAGTCAGCAGGAGCACCACCGTTGTCTTCAAGAGGCACTGGGATGGGCCCTCAGAGCAACACACCTTCAGCAGCATGGCTGTGTTTGCATTGGAAGTAGACAGTTTAGGACAGGATTCATGAAGAGACTGACAAGTAAGAAAAAAAAAAAGAAAGAAAAAAGGGGCAAAAAATCCCACACTACTCTAGAAAAGGCATTCAAATAGCCAGGAAAATACTCCCTTAGGGAAAGGTTAACTTTTGGCTGAATCCAGCACTGTTTTCAACAGTGGACATTGGCTTCCCAAGTGGCTCTGCTCCTAATTTTCACCCAGCTTGCCCAACACCTGGTGGAAGCAGTAGCTTCACGTTGGTGAGAACATTTATGGCACATCATGCTACCTTTTCAGCAACAGCAAAGATGACCTTGGATAGCTGTATACAATTCTGCAACATACTTAAGGCATCCTTGTATGTACAGTACTGTTAAAACCCACTCCAACAGAACTGCTTACCCATTTTTGAACAGAAAATTAAAAAAAAAACAAACAAAAACAAGGCATCATCTAAAGGAAGATGTAAGTAATCACTACTGACTGTAAAAGAAAAATAGGGATAAAGTTCAACATACCACAAAAAACCTTTTTTGGCTGAAGGATGTCTAGGAACTATAAAGAGATTCTCTTATTGCAAAATGAATTTGAATCCTTTACATGGAAGTCAGAGCCCTTAGACAGAACAAAATTCACCTCTGCAGATGGGGCCAGCAGAGATGTAAATGTTCCACAGTGTGCATCTGAACAAACATATCTCTGAAAAAAAATAAAGTCAACTACTGAAAAGAAAAAAAAAAAATTAAGAAGTGATCATTAGGAAGTATGCTTTTGGGTTTTCACAAGTCATGCATATCTTCTAATTTGAGAAGATTAAATATTTTCTTTTTAGGTGGTGATTTAAAAATAAACGGCTAAATTATAGTTTGCGCCAAAAAAAAAAAAAAAAAAGCAGTGAGTCCTCTTATGGCTTTGATCTCCCTTGTGAAGGGCAAAAGTAGAAGAGTATTGCCACAATTAAAAAAAATATATGTATATATTCAACACTGACAAACATATTATTTTTTCCTTTGCTTGTGACAGTGGGTCTTTGCAGTACTTATTAAGGAACTCAAGCACGTTTGGATGCCAGCAAGGTGGAGCAGAGACCCTGCTGCTTCCTTCAGCTCCTCGTCGATCTCCTGACACAGCTCCTCGAGTACTTTCTTGCTGGGCTGACTTTCCTTAGAGGTATCTACACAAGGTTGGGATGCATAGCCGCTGTCTCCCAGAGGATCGTCTTCATAGTCCCCGTCCGTGTCCACCTCGCTGTGAAAGCCCTCGCTGCCGTCGTGGCTGCTCTTGGAGATGAACTCGTACACCTCGTCCAGGGAGGACAGGGAGGACACGCTGGAGCGGGAGGCACAGCGCTGGGAGCCCAGGCTGCTGGCACTGTAGTTGTGATCCTCGCTCGGATCGATGTTGGTGGCCGTGGAATCGTTCTCCTGCAGGCTGATGGAGCTGGGAGGATTGAACGCGCTGCCGTAGCTCCTCTTCTTGGGCGTCTTCAGAGGCTGAGGTTTCTCACCTGTGAAAAACAAGTCGTGTCAGCACGGTGAGATCGCCTGCACTGTGCCTGGCTGGCTGCAAGGGAAATGGGAATTCCAGCATTTAAAGTCAGAATGTGCCCATTTACTGTCACTCACAGCGGGCAACAGTCTCCACCTCATCTTAGCTAAGAGCTAGAGGAACAGAGAAGTACCCAAGAAACTCTTCATGCTATCTAGCACAGAGAGGGCAGGGTTAGAACTTTGCAGAAAAAAATCAAAAGTAACTGGGAAAGGAAAAAAAGGCTGCTTCTAATAAAACTCTCACAATGCTAGCTGAAAGAATAATTAAACCAGAATTACTTCTTGACTACTCTTGCTGTTTGGAAACTAGACCATACTTGTTTCCTGAAATTTTATAGAGAAAGTATTTAGTTACTGAGTTGAGAAGAAAAACAAGAGTAAAGTGGCTTATGCTTACAGTCCAGCATCCCTTGTTGAATGGAAGTATTTAACAGCATCATTGCAGTAGCAGCATCAATATCAGATTCTGTGAAGCAGAAGCAGCAAAATGTTAGAACTCAGCTAAGCCTGACAAGATGAGGTCTCTAAAATATACAAAGAATGCATATATATATATATATATATATGTATTTGTTTTGGTTTTGCCTGTACTGGCCTACGACAAAGAGGACGGCTGGGGGGAAAAGACAAAGCATGACCCTTGTACAGCTCAACACTGTTCCAGATCAGTCTCATACCTTAACTATGACATTCAGAGGCTGAGTTCTCACGTTGCACTCACTGAAGCCAAGAATCAGTGACACAATTAGACGTTCATGTGACAATGCTGTTGCTATACTTAACAAGTGCCTTTTGTTTGTACCAGTTGGGAGAGAAAGATTAGACACATGGCACAGCAAAGCACCTCGGCAGCTCCATGCCCTGGCTGTGGGAATGTGCAAGGCTGAGAGCAGCCGTGCCCATTAACGCTGCAGTAATTCAGCACACCTCCCTCCCTCCAGCAGAATTTTCCACACTACTAAGTCCAGCGGAAGAAATTGAGACTATGCAGGGGAAAAGGGCACTGAACTGCTCAATCTAGAAAGCAGGGGGATCTAAATAATAAATAGGCATATAGAAAAGGTTTAGGTGAATTGTGGCACTGTCAGCTGCAGTGAGAAGCACTGCTGCAAAATGCCATCCTTTGCAGAGTAGACTGTTTACATTTCTGAAAGGTACCTTGAGGATAACAGGGCAGAGAGTGACATTTCTGACCAGAGCAAGGTGAAAGGGAAAAGAAACAAGCACACCTTTCCCACTCATTTCAGGACATGCTCATGCTCTTCAAAGAAGAGGAAATCCAATCCATTCTCTGGCTCACTTCTGGCAATGGATGATAAATTCTCCTTATACAGGACAGAAATACGTATGGTGGACTAACCAGGCAAAACAAGAGCAAAGAGACAGGGAGCTCTCACAAGAGCCTGGGTGTCTGAGAGCAGATCACATCTGAGGTGTAGGAAGGTATGTGCATATGTATGAGCACTGAGTGCAGAACACAGCTGGAAGGGACCAGCAGGAAGCAGAACAGGATCTCAGTTCTGCTGAACTGGAACTGTAGGGGGAACTGTTAAAGCAAAACATCAGCAATGTCATTTTTAAAGGCATTTGTCTTCTTCCCCACTTTACAGGTATTAACTGTATTATTGAATTTAAGGGGAGGGTAGTACTGGGAGGGGGGACTGCAGAGTTATCAGCCTGGCTTCCGTATCTTGATAATTCTCCCTAACTTCGCCCCTGATCAAGGAGAAATGTGAAGAATATGACACCTTGAGAATGTTGTACCAATATGGGAAGGGGACTGAGTTGCTGTTTCCAACACATGTTATAAAACATACACATTTCCTCTCCTTGTTTTCCATGCCTTTCATTTTAAATCCAGCATACTTTAGGTTCTACCCCCTTGCACTCATGTGATTTCTTTTTTTTTTTCTGCTTTGGCTTTCTTTGGCAGAAACAGAGCCCCTGAATTCATAGGTTATATGCACCCAACTGACAAAAAGAAGTAGAAAAATAAAACATGAAGAATTACTTTGCTCCACTAGTGTAATCAGGAAGTGAAATATTCCCATTCCTTACTTGCTATCCCAGACATTTTATTTTATCATCTCATGCTGGTATATAAACACCACCTTGTGAAAATGACAAGCAATCAGAGGCATTAATGCAATGCAGGATTACTACCTACAAAGTGTATTTCTGTACCTTAATACCCCCAAAGAATGAGGAGAGGCACTTCTGCAGTGGCTTCTTAGCAGTGCTCTGTGTCACTGACACTGTGCTTTGGCTTCTTTGTGATTGCTCTCCTCAATAGTGCAGTGTTTCCCAAATTTATGCTTCTCCAGCAGAATGGCTGAGGAAGCTCCTTATTACAAGGAATTCTGTTCATCTGCACAAGAGCTGCCCTATGGGATCACAGGAACATTAATGACTTGGCTCTAATGCCAGAGAAATGCTGGACAGGCCCCCCACACGCAGAAACTGAGTGATACCAAGATACCTGTCATTATTCTGGCACCTCTGGTGTAGCCAGATGGAAAAGGCAACCTCCAAATCTGTCACAGGACACACCAGCAAAATCCTTAGGAGGAGAGGGATTTCTTGTGCTCTCCAACAAGCCCTGAGAATCTCAAATCCAGCAGCAACCAGCCAGCCAAGGGATGTTTCCCTGCAACCCAGATGCCACCACAGATCCTCCATCTGGGGTGGTGCATGGTGATCATCACCTGTGGGCCAGGCAGCTGCTCAGTCTCCAAAAGGCCTTGGCTTTGCTGCCTAACCAAAGCTGCTGGTTTGTGGCAAAAAACTAAAAGCAACCTTCTCAACCTCTAAGCCTACTGAGCCTTTCGAATCAGGGAGCTGGGTGTCTGCTCAGGTCCCACTTGGGCAGTGCCTTTCACTATCCTGCTGAAAGAGCTGTAACAGCACTTCTCTGCAACACATTTTGTTAGATTCAACCCTTTAATATTTGAGTACTGTTCACTTTTCAGCACTTAAAAACCAAAATTATTATTGCTTTTGTCTAGGACAAGCCTAATTATGCTTTATTAGTGAGGTGCAAGAGCTGTGCTCAACTGGCTCCTTCAAAATAAATGCTGCAACCCCCAGCAAGGCTTTTAGCTCCCTCTTGGTACCACAAGTTTTCTGCACTAACATTTGCTACCTTTGGTTCTCAGTTCTTGGTCTCCAATAAAACTGATGAAGAGATGTGCAGCTTTCAGATTCATTTTCTCCTGAACTATTCATTAACTAGGTCATACTTGGGAATGATGCATGTGCTGAATAGTTTGCTGTCAGAACAAGATGGCCCCAATTAAACCCTGAGATTCACCTCAGGGATTTAAAAGTAATACACAAGTAGCTAATATAACACATGTGCATTGTACCACACCTGGGGTTTTTTCGTCATCTAGCAGACCCTTCAGAGCAGGGACAGAGACAACATCAGCTGGACAAGTCCATGCTTGTGACCAAAACCAGGGGAGGAGAAAAAAAGGAAATTCAAGGTTTACCTTTGAGAGATCGGCTGTGATTCTGCTGAAGGACTGAAGTCAGGTAGTGAGGGGACGACGACCTACTGAAAAAGAAATTCAGCAGCTCAAAGCCAAGCCCTGAACAGGCAAATGATTTGTACAAAGTATAGCAGACACAATATTAAGCTCATAGAAGGCTGAAAACAAAACCAACTCTATTCACCACAGGAAGGCAAGCAATTTCTGCTGCCCTCAGTAGATGGCTCAGCACTGTTTCCTAGTTTGTGCAGCACTATTTAATTAAGCTATCACCAGCATTTGGAAAACAACTCCAAATACACACACTAAGCAAAAATCTTGTTGGCAAGAGTCACTGACTTCTACAGATTTTCTATACCTGCCTCAAGGCTGGATTTAAAACAAAGATATGTATTTTTTACTACATAAAATCTAGATGTGAACAAAACATTAGCTCATACAGGGATGCTTAGAGGACAGGTAAGGACCAATTGCGATCATTGGCTTTTCCAAACAGTGGTGGGCAATTAACAAAACCAAAAACTAATAAGCAAAGACATGTGGAAGAGAAAAAAACAAAATTGAAAATGAATCAAGACAAGTGCTGATTTTAAAGGTGATGCTATCCAGGGTGGTTTTTTACAATTAGACCAGCTTTTCACCAGACAAAGGACCCTTAAATCCCTCACAAAATAAAGGGCAAGTTAAAGCTTTCACATTTTTGTTTTGTTGTTTTTTTCTACTACACACCCAGCCCTAATTATTCAGTTTATTATAAATATATTAGTGAGTAGTTAGAAGTAGCTACAGCAAAAATAGTACACACTATTAAAATTGCATGAAATGTAGCAATGTGCATCTTTTATAGTGCTGCTGGAACAATCTGAAGGGTGATGACAGAATTTTCAAGCCTAACCTTCAAGAGAAACCTCAGCTGAATTGGAAAAATGTGCAAAACTAGGGTTCACTGTCTGGTATCTTTCCTTGTAGAAGTCAAGTGGAGTGCAAAGGGAACAGATCCAAAATTGGGTGGGGGAAAAAAAGAATTAAAAATAAAGGAAAGCAATGGTCTAACCCAAAATGGCTGACTTTGCAGCCCTCAGATCCATCATACAAAGAGCTGTTAAACACCACCATCCTTTTGTCTAAGCTCAAACCCTTCAAAAATCATGCCCACACAGAGCTCCCCCAAAGTAAATGAATGTCTGGTATTGATTAAGACAAGCCATGCATAAGGTACGAGCAAGATGAGGCCTGTGGCTGTCCCCAGGGCTGTAACTGGTGTAGAATTAGAACCAGAATGCAGCCAGGGGCTTTCACGACAACTTGTTGAACAAGCTGTACAGAAATAAATGCATCAGGGATGCCAATCATCTATGATAATACAAATTTCAGTGTCACTAGACACAGATTGCAGTTTTGGAAAGCTTTTGCTCAAAGCAACAGCCTAAATTTTATTTTAAAATCACACTGAATGATAGGCATACTCCCCACAAACACGGTAAAATAGTCATGAACACCAGTCTTCCCACAGGAAAATTCAGGCTGTCGCAGCTGAATTTTAGGATCACTCTCAAGATATATTTGGACAGTATTTCAGCCTCTCTCCAGCTGAACCTCTGGGCTTCCTCTCCTCTCTACTACAAGGCAGATCCTTGGGTGCCCTTCCCCAAAATTAGGCCAGAATTTAAATCAAATCTAAGCACAGAAAGGGAAAAATATAAATCTGTTTTTCTGCATGTGATGGAAAGCCACATAAGTGTTTTTTATTATTGAAGGAAAATAAACCAGCTTTAATTAGGGACCAGTTTAATATCTTAACACGTTGTTTCTTATTTTTTTTACTCATAAATACAAGCACTGCAAAACTCTTCCCGTGTTGAAGTCAGTGGGAATTTTGCCATGTGGCTTCATTAGATCCAGGATTTCCTTGGCAAGTGTGACTAGTCCTTCAGTAAAGGAAAAAAAAAAAGTTACCAAAAACAACAGCTTCAAATTGAAGTCCTAATTTTCCAAGTACTTAAGCATGCAGATGAAATGTCTCCTTCCTCACACCTAATTTTGGTGTGTTGCATTTGTCCAAGTTAAGTAAACCACACTTAACTGGGCTCTAGCTGCACTGATCTTGGAGACCCTGGAGATTTTAAAAGCTTAACTGCTCAAGGCTCTGAACACCCTGCCCTAGGCTGAGTCTGTCAATCCTCTGCACCTCTGGCAGGACAGACAACATCCAGAGGTCCCTTCCCTTCTGCATTATTCTCTACATTTTAAAGTCTGGCTGTACTAACACAGACAGAGTGAGCATTAAAGCTTTCATGAACAACTTGAGTTGTACCCAAAACCCTTACACAGAGAATGTAAAATGCTGTAAAAGTATTATCCTCTAGAGCCCTATTAGTTATTTCAATAGTCTTTATTCCCATAAACCCCAAGCAATATCACCAGTCATCTCACAGTTTCCAATCTGACTATTTCTTAATATTTAGATGTTTCAGGGTTATTTTAGTACTGCTCCCAACTCCGACAGAAAGCTGGAAAACAGAATACTTCTGCCTGGCTTGTTCCAGCCCAGGATGGCCCTGGGTTGGAATGAGACCAGAGACAACTGGTTTTGTCTTGTGGGTTACAAACCCCACTGGGCAAGCCCGCCACATAAGAATCTTGAGCCCCTCCAAGGCTTTCACAGGGGTGCCAGCTTCCAGGGTCAGTGTCCCGTTGGACCCTGAGAAACATCTGCTCAGTGTTCTCAGTCTTACATCCTGCTCCAGAAATCCCAGTTCCTCCTGTTTGTTAAGGAAACTCCTTGCAGTAAGGTTAAGGCATAGGACAATGTACAGACACCTTAATTACCTCTTATCTCACCCAAATTCTTTCCTGAACTCGACAAACCAGCCACATGCCTTCCTCAGAACTGAGCTCACCCAACGTGCTGCTCTGCATTGTCCTCCTGCCTCCACAGGCTGACTCAGCTGCTGCTCCTATTCCTCTACTCAGGAGACATGAGTTTGACCTCAAATTCTCCAAAATCTATTGCCTGATCTTAAACTGTGTTGGTAAGGAAGTCTTGGTTTCAGAAGTCTTGCATGCTCCACCTCAGACTACATTTATGGCAAAGGCTGTCTTTTCCATCCCTGCTGCAAAATGCTTTTAAACAGTCTCAGAGAAAAACAACCCTCTCAGAGCAGCCTCTCAGCACTTCATACCACGGAAAAGTTGATTGTTTTCAACAAAAGCACAGAACAGACACATTTTATATCCAGTGACTTACAGGAGAAGACACCCACCTCCTCCACCACCTTAGAACACTCCTGATGGACTGTGCTTGAAACAGGATGTTGCTCCAGTTCCCAGGACTGCCTGCCCTCTCAGAGAAACTGGGCTCTCCAGCGAGCAGCCAGCACATCCCTGGCCACCTTCTTTTAAACTCTCTCACAGTTAATAAGCGACTTGAACACACCCCACATGTGCTCTCTGGGAAGCCTGAGCTCGATGCATGTCCCCACCTCAATCAGCTGGTCTCACCTAAGGCCCACTCAAATCCTGCTCTCAGCTGGTAGCAGATAACAGCACTCCAACACCCTCTGCTACCTGGAGCAACACAACCATGTCCTGCTGGGATGAGAACTTTCACCTACCTGGGTGGCGACGCTGGCGGAGTGTAAAATGCAAGTGCTGAGGAAAAAGGCTGTTTTTTCAGTGCTTGGACAAGATTAGGTTTATATTTTGGGTCAACACACCACAATGACCCTTTTCCATTCACCTGCAACGAAGAAACACAGTAAATTAGAACATCCAGAACCAGGCTGGTACAGTCCTTTCTAGTTTAATATCCCCAAGTTGCAGCACAGTGCAATGACTGCATGTAGGCACGCACCACTGCACAGCTGATGCACAACACCCACAGGCAGTTCCATTGGGGATGGTCCCAAAACTGAGGAAATGGTCCTGAGTCCTTCATTATACACTATGGAAGCATTCATCTTGCAGGTCAGGATGGCATCTCCAAAACCCCTCCTCTAAAGCCCCATTCCCATTTGTCCCCTAAATGCTGTAAACATTATTTTAACACTCAATAAACACAGCTGTGAGTTTAAGGATCTGTCCAGGCACCGGCAAACTGATCAGCAATCTCTTCTTTAACAGGTTTCTAGGTAAGAAACCAAATCACCTTCCCCTTGGTCTAGATACAGACACATACTCACTAAACTTTACACCACCATAGAAAGTGATCTTGTTCAATGGGCAGATATCAAAAATGGATTACTCTCACTTTTTCAAAGCTGAAAACCTAATGAATATAGTTTTGATGCACCTAACAATGTAAGCACCCCTGTGCTAGTCATTCTTGATATTAAATTTGGTATATTTAAACTTAAGGAAGATAAAGCACCACTTGCTCATCTCAAACCTTTCTTCACAAATTTACTAAGTAATGAACCTATTTTTTTTAAGCATGCTAGTTCTTGCAACTTAAAGAAGAAAATTAAATCATAAAGTTAAAACAATTCTATCATCACTGACCTGACAGATCAGCTAAAAGCTCTGCATGTAGCAGCAACAGATTTTTAGGGGAAAACAGATGCTACAGAAATGTTAATGTACATACAGGGCTGGAGGCTGGGGCAGCTGTACACCTGAACAGAAAGATCCTTCTAAAGGAGTTTTGGGGGCTTAATATCAGAGTAGAAAGCCAAGCTTCATGGAGAAGCTCCTGTGAGCCCACAGTGGTCAGCTGGCCTCCTCCTGCCAGAATCACAGGGGGCAATAATACAAATTTATGGATGGATGCTCCATGACTTACTCTAGACTGAAAAGGACTTACAAAACATGTAAGTCTGTGGTTCTATTTAAGTCACAGAGGTTTTCTGAGAAGACAAAATACCTTGCTGTCAATAGAGAAAAATCAAGCCAAGGAGAGCCCTAGCTGAGAAAGAGATGCAGCTGCAATTATAGCTAAAGCCACTGCCCTTAACAAAGATCTCTGATCTGCTACATCTCTCCAAGTAATATTTTTAACCTGAATCTTCCTTATACTTCCCTTTTCATGCTAAAACTGAGCACAGCCTGTAAGATACTTATCAACAAGCTTACTTTTAATTTATAAACAGCCATGGTAGATGGCAGGATGATTTAGCTACCTAGGTACTAACAGGAGGCATCCTCCCAACTGGCTCTATCCATCATCTCAGTGACACTTACACCCTGATCCTTTTCTTGTACCTCTCCCAGACCCCTTTTCCCCATTACCCCAACCATGCCCAACTGGCTTTTTTTTCCCCTCTCCCCTTCACAGTTTTGAGGCTGTTGCCCCAGGCAGCAATAGGAAGTCCCCTGATCAGCAAACCACTTCTATACACTGTTTCATCTGTTACTTCAGGTGAGCACTTTGACTTCATGCCTCATTCAGTTCAGCTGCTGGGGGTTCACTTCCCTCTTTGATCTTCCCAGCAAGGTACTCCTCCAGTTTGCTGCCCTGACAACATAACACAAGGATTTTGGGTGGGTATTGCAACAGCAAGCTGAATCTGGGCACACCCTGAAGCCAGCCAGATACTGACAGATCCAATGCAACAGGCAGTAAACACGGTGACTTCTTTGGGTCATGCGTAACATGAAACCACACTTCCACCCACCTTTGGAGATACTAAAAGCAGACAATGAGCTGAAGAGATGATGGGGCTGCTCCTGTGCTTTGCTTGCACGCTCTGCTTAGCAAAGACAGGCAGCAGAAATCCAGCCCAGGTCTGAAATCAAGTGTCACATGTTAGGGGAAAGCCTGCCACAGCTGGAGCTGGAAATGCCATGGAACCAATATCCAGCTCTCAAACAAGCCAGAACAGACTGTGCCATTTCTCCTGGCAAGGACTAATTCAGGACACTCTAAAATGCTAAACTGCTTTTGGAGGTTAGCATTTCACTGCAACAGTGAGGCGAGTGTTGGAGTGAAATGTAGGTGTAACTTTTACTTAAGATCTTGAGAAATCCCTCCAGAGTCTGTGAAAAGAGGCCACCAGGCTCTTCTTACTCTGCAACTCAAAACAGGGGCAATCATATACTTCTGAGATTAGGTTTTGGTCTATCACCTTTTCTGCGTCTTTCGAATGTTTCTAATTTGACTTGCAGGATTTTATCTAGGCAAAAATAAAGGAAGGAAAATAATGACTGTGTTTTGAAGCACTGGAGCTATTTTGTAAGTATGTTCCCAGCCCCCAGCATTTCAGGGCTGGATTACAGAAATGTGGGTTGGAAATGAAATGCCTCCCATGATCCAGCCTTATCCTTATCCACCACAGTCCCCCAGCAGTCCAGGGAGCAAAGCCCAAGCAGCAAGCACAGCAGAGCAGCTCAGCTGGCACTGGTGGCTCAGGCTCACTGCAGGCACATGTCCACGTGCTGCAGAGAGCTGTCCATCAGCTTCACAGCTGGGCAGCAGTCCTGGCTCCCTCAGGTATGGACAGTGTTCACCAGCTGCATCCACCTGAGCAAGGTGAACCACTGGAAAATACTGTCTGTGTGGAAGGAGGTATAAAACACATTCACCCAAAGGTTTACCTCATAAAAGGCATCTCTCCCCTATCTCCACAGGCTTATGGATGGGACCTGCCCTGCTCTTTGCCCAAATACTTGAAAAGCTACACAGATTGTTTATCACCATCTCTTACCCAGAAAAAACTCAACACAACCCAACCACAAACAAACAAAACCCCTAAACCACATATTTACCAAGAAAAGGAGGTTTGTTGAAGATATTCAAGCCCTGTAACCCCCAGCCTCTAGAGGAAACAGCACCAAGGCCACATCCATGCAAGCAGGGGCCTGCCAAATTGATGTTTGATGTGGATGGTGATCCTGCCTCTTCACACCTCTTCTTCTCAGTATCAATTAATGAATAATCCCCAATACCATAAAAAAACAAGTTTAAGAAAAGAGCAGGGAGACTATTCATGGCTTTCAGCTGTGAACCCCTTTTCACTTGAGATCCTCCTGTGCTGTGGAGCAGATGCTGCTCCCTTAAAAAAGCAATGTCACAGTGTAGGTGCCTCTCTTCCCAACCCCAAGGCAGCCTGACAGTGCTAAAGATGCAAAGAGCTGTATCTTCTGAGGATCACTGACTCACAATCACACCTCCACATCTTCAGGGGAACCAGGGCCACAGCAGAAACACAGCAAGGCAAGCAGGTGTTCCTGGGACTGCTCCAGCATCATGCCCTTGCTGTTCATCATCACCATGACCAGAGACCCACTGGAAATCTCATCTGCCTGGCTGACTGCAGACATGTTCTCGACTGCAGCTCAAAAATAAAGGGTATTTCAGCTTGTGGGTCTGTCACCTGGGGTAAACTTTGACACACCACTTATATACAGCAGCAGTGTGCTATGTGCACACAGAGCAGGCAATGGTATTTCAGTAGAGATGTGATGATGTCCATAAATCCTGATCCCATGGCACGAGAAACTCCTTCTCCTGACTGCAATGCTGGCTTCATGAGGCATCTCATGGCACTCACTTTCCCTTCAGCATCATCCATTTAAGAAAACCACAACATATCATTTTTTCCAGTGGTCTAAGCAAGCACAGTCTTCCTCCAATCTCTGTTGGATGCAGTCCTAGACCCTTGAACCTCTGCAGCCTGCAGGTATTTTAGCTGGCTGATGCAAGTATACACACAGAACAATCAGTCACAGCTATGACCATGCACAGCTACATCTGCAACATGATGGGGCACAGTCTGGTGGAAAGAGCTCTGCAGAATAAGGGAGCTGGTGCTGAGGGGTCACTTGTTTGTGCCTTGGATATTCTGCTCATATCTGCTCCAGCAGGGTCTCGTGGACAATGCCCAGAGCCATCAGGGCACAGTAAGCATGCGCCTGAAGCAACTCTTCCAGGTCAGCACCAGCCAAAATAAGTCCAGTGCAAGTGCCCTGAAACTGCCCTGCAGTGCCAGCTCAGTGGGCTAAGTGGGGAAAATCACTTTCCTTCAACGTGCACTTCCAATCCAAAACAAAATATCAGCATTATGGCAAAGATGAGGATGGACTCTTCCTTCCTGTACTGCCTGACCTCAAAGAGATTATTTCACAGCTGACAGCCAGCAGCAATAGCCAGGGAGGTGTCAGAGAGCAGAGCCTGCCCTGGGATGCAGGGCCACAGATCATCCATCTCCTACTGTCAGACATTTAGACTCTTCCAACACAAGAGCTCAGATTCATTAGAACGGCTTTAAAACCCTTCATACCTTGGGGCTACCAAATAAACCAGGCTCCTCTGAAAGAACATGCCATGGACCTTTCTGCTTCCACGAGTACTTGGCATAGAAGAAGGCTGACTGCATGCCCCCTTTGAACTACAAAATGCCATTAGCAAAGAAGAAAATAGAAAAAAATACAAAATTATCTTGCCCTTTCAGGGAAGCACCAGAGGCATGGCTAGCACATGGTTACATGCAACAGGATCAGCAAAATGAGCTTGTGAGAAACTGCTGCTTGCTCTCAGAAGTGATACCTGAGGAGCTCACCCAAAGGGGTCTGCAGCATTTCTATCACCTGCCAGATCAACTCCCATGGGGTCCAGGCATGCTGCTGTGTGTCACAGACTGATTTTGCAGGAAGAATTTGGAGCAGTACCCTCATCTGGTCCTTTTATAAGTGGGGCAGAGGGTAAACATTGAACTGCTGTTTGCTGGAAATGAGGAAGCTTCAGCAAAGTTTCAGGAGGGGCATTTTTGGGGTGGGTTTTTTTTGATACGCACAGTTTCTGTTCTTTAGAATTACAGAGCTGTGCAGTTTCTGGAGCCCTGGGAAACCCCTGACAGAGCACATCAGCATCAGTTTGCTGGTAGCAGCGGGAGATATTCTGCATTTTGCTCTTCCTACTAGAGATGTTACATCGAGCAGCAAGCCATGCTCTGAGCCCAGCAATACATGGAGATGCCAGGGTAAGCAGGGAACCAGGCAGTGTCAAGCTCCTGCCACCCAAATGCCAAGACAACAGGTTTGACTGGTAACTCCTAACCCATGAGGCTGGAAAACATCAGGGCATATAAGGGCAGATCCACAGACAGAAGGTACTATACCAATTAAGATTTCCCTTTCCTGCCTTAATTTTTCTGAAGATGGACAGAACCACCCAGGCCTTTAACAGCATTTTTGTCACCTACAGCAGCACATAGGTGCCTGCTCAGATCCAGTCCTCCATACAGGGACAGCTTGAGCATCTCAGCTACCCCATCACAGCACCCTGAGCCACATTAAAAGCCCTAACACTCAGCAGAATTCAGCAATGGGGTAGTTAATGGACTTCCCACATTGCAATAAAAAGTCACTTTTTTTCCAGGACTAAGCTTGTGAAAACAACACCCTAACAATTCAATGCAAAAGCAGGAATAATGAGAAGCAGTGGTGTTCAGTCCTATCAGTACAAGGCAGTTCTCCCCAGTGCCCACTCAGCTCCAGCACCCCTCTCTACAGTGAGAAGCTGTCAAGCACTCCAAGCATTGCAAACATTTCTGATAACAAGCCTGCTACCACCAAGTCTCACCTCCAAGTGCAGGACTTGTTTGGTGACTTTCAGTATGTGGTTTGTTAGTTTATTTAAGTGAGAGCCAGCTCTTTGAGGAACAAGATGGGGAATGAGAAAGGGAGGAAAAAGTCACTAGAAAAATCATATAAATCAGAAGAATAAAGAACTTGTACAGAAAAGAGTATCCTTGACTTTAAGAAATGTATCTGCATCACACAGAGAAGCACATCTTATGACATGTTAAAGCATTACAGTCCATTAAACCCAGGAATTAATGTGGTTATTGGAAAGCTGGAGCTGTGCTAAGTGTAACAGGAGATCACAAGTGGAAGATCAATTTAATATTTGAAAAAGCTCTTGGATTGAGGAACACTCAACCACATACATCCAGTCTGTCCACAAGCAAGGGCACCTTGCAGAGGACCACATCTGCACCCAGAGGGGCAACATCCCTGCTAGCCAATTATGGCATCCCATAATCTCCTCTGCTTGCCAGTGTGATTGTAGCCGTGGCCGTGCTGGAAGAGCAGAGAAGGAGGAACATACTCCCAGAATTTCAGCACTGTAAATTAGAGAAAGCTCTAGTTTAAGAAGGCTTCATCAAGAAGAAATCCTAGGAGAGGTATCTGAAATTTCAGGCTGGTTATTGCAGGCTAACAAAATTGTAAGTACATGGAAACAAGAGTCCTTTGCAATCATTTGTGTGCCAGATTTAAAAAGGATCCACCACAGCTGGGTGCACCCAGGTCAACAGTAAATAACAAAACCTGGTGACTTCTGTCATGCTGTGACTTCACAGAAGAAGCATTTCCAAACCACCTCCAGCTGCAAATAAAGCGTTAAGAGGACACGTGGGGAGAAAAACAAAATATGCTTAAGAAAAACAGAACCTTCTCCATTTCTCCCTGAACTTCAAACTTGCTCCACCTCCCTCCTGACAGGTCTCACCTTGCCATGGCTTTTCTCCACCTTTCGGAAACACTTGTTCAAGGAGAGGTTGTGCCGGACCGAGTTCTTCCAGCCAGTGGGGGCCGTGGCGAAGTAGGGGAAGCGGTCCAGGATCCAGCTGTAGATTTCTTTGACTGGCAAGCTCTTGTTGGGGGACTGCTCAATGGCCATGTAAATGAGAAGGCTGAAAGAGTAAGGAGGTTTGGAAGTGGAGGATTTTTTCTCAGGGTTCTGGTAGCAGGATGGTGAGAAGGATGGCACGCTGTCACCCTCGATGTCATACAAGGGGCTAACAATTGGGAGGCCCTCGCTGCCGAGGCTGAAGTTTGTTAGCAGGTTAGTACTTTCGTGCAGCCAGTTCAAATTTGTGAGCTCATCATCTGCTGAATCTCTGTCCACCACGGTGGCCTTCGGCTTGCCGGCGTGGGGCAGGCTGCCCATCCCATGGCACTGCCGTAGTCCTGAGGCTTTTTCTGCTCCGGGCGTTTCAGCTTTCTTATCCGGAGTCATTCCAGTGACTGGACCCATTGAGCTTGATTGGTCTGCAACAAAGGAGGGGGTCAGAAATCACTGCAAACTACCACAACCACATTCAGCAGGAGCTCACCAAACCCAAGTGCAGGGCTGCATCATCCCCATGCTGTGCACAAACACTGAAGCTACTGGTGAGAGGCAGGATCCAACAGGAGCCTCACCGTAAATTCATGAGCATGTGTTAACTCCCCTTGGTTTATAAGCAGAGCTTATGGGAAGCACTTGGAAACTGCTGTATCTATCTAGAAACACCAATTCAGACACAGAAATAATAGCTATTTTCATGTCAACACCTGAAACCTGGAAAAAAACCTTAACAGGTAAGATCTAATCCGTTCTGCTCTCACATTAACTCTTAAGTTACTCATTATAGTGTAAACTGACCCTGTTTAGAAGTGTTTGCCTTTGGTGTCCAAAGGCTGGAAAAGGAATTGCAAAACTTCTATCAGCATAAAGTCCATCTGCACTAAGACCACAAATAAAGTCTTTACAACTGCCTACAAGTCACAGTCATTCCCAAGTACTCTTGCCTGTTTCTACTACGGGAAGATCTGGCCAGCCTGTCTGTTCATCACCTGGGTTCAAAAGACCTTTTCCACCTCCTGCAAGGGCTTGCTGCACTAACCTGGCCTTCCCTGCAGAGCAGAGTGGCACACCAGTTCTCAACAGGAAGGGACCAACCACTGGGGTGGCAGCTCAGACCTGCAGGAATAATGGCTCGCTACTTAGATTAAAAAAAAACCCCAGAACAACAAAACACTAAAACCCTAATCATAACATCATTATTTATAAAACACTGCCACTCAATGCATGGTCTAACAGGCTTTAAAGACACAACATCAACAGAAATCACCTTGCTTGTAGACTTTTAAAAGGGGTCTTCTAGCAAGCTGTGTCATGGGAACAGCTGTTTCTTTCCTGCTGATGTGAGCACTGTACAGCTGTAGGGGGCACACACATACACACACACACGTGTACACTACAGATATAAGACACTCCCATTATGGATGCAGCTCATAGTTGTAAATAGCACAGAGCAAAGCTTAGTTCTTATTAACTAAGATCCAAAAAAACAACCAAAGAACAACCCAAACCCCAATCCAGTTCCCTGTCCCTGTAAGCACTGTCATTCTGGTTTCATGCTCCAGCTCCCAGTGCCAGAGCTCATGAGGGCAGTTTCCATATCACATCTCACCAGACAGCTCCATGCAGTTACTGGATGTTTGCTTACACCAGTTTGCAGTAAACACTTGTTTCCTTGCACTTGCACCTTCTCCTACCAAATGCCCACTGCCTGGCTGTGCAACCCCCAGACCCAGCCAGCTCTAACCCGGCAGCCTCACCATGTCCCTTGCAGCACACTGCCCAGCCTCCTTATTCCAGAGAAGAGGAGCAATCTGTGCAATGGAGGAGTGATGTGGTGACACAGAAAGGCAACAGGATAATCCATTTTATGCTCCCCACACCTGCCAGCCCCTGCTTGGTGTTAGGCAGTCATGAGGTGCAGAATTTGTGCCTCCCCCAGGAAACACACCATCTTTTCCAGCAGCAATTTTTGTTCCTCTCTCCGTCTGCTCATACGCTCTTGCACCAGCTATTGCAAAGCTGTGTTGACAATAGCACCTGCACTTATGCTTACCAGTAGCAGTGCTTGAAAACATCCATAAATTTTTTATTTTCTGTTTCTTATTTCTGTTAAGTGGAGGGATGGGTATGATTAACTACCAGCTCAGTCAGTATTAAAAAAAAGAAAAAAAAATTAAAGCAAATTGAGCTGCTCAAATAGCTGGTCAAAAATAGCTTTGCTCTCCCTACAATTTACTTCTCCCCCAAGGCACCAGAGCAGATTTATACTGGCAGTCAGCAATGGCTGGCTTTAAACACAGCCATATATACATATGCTCATGTCACTTCCTCAATCCTTTCTTAAATTTAAAAAAAAAAACCAAACAAAGAGCTAGTGATAAAATTCATATAGTGAGACAAACCCAACTCTGCTGCAAGGCAAGCTGCTCTGTTCTCTTTATAATGATTAACTTTGCCCCCTTGTTCAGCACCTCTTCAGGCAGCTACACAGGAGCTTACACCTCACAGCCGTGTTTTGGTAATTTTAGCTCTCGGTTCACGTTGCACAAAATCTCCCTTTACAAATCTTCCGCCAGCATGGCAGATCAATAACATGCACATGCTTACACACACATACAAGTCTGAGGTCACTGTATTCATTTCTTAGGGGAAAGGGAGCAATGAAGACTGTTTTCAACACAAAAATGGCCTGGGCATACCCAGTCTTCTCAAAAAAATAAGGGAAAAAATATAACAACTTATTAAGCTGGCACTTATAATCAGGCAGACTTTGTGGTGTCAATGCACTATTTGTTTGCATGCCACTATGTTTTAGAAGAGAATCATCAGCATATTTAATGCCCTACATGAAAACAAAAAAACTATTTGCAGGTAACATACTTACAGTAAATAATATAGGTTAGTGTCACATTTCTCTTAGTAGATGCATTACAAAAATCCACATCTCATTACCTTCTTATCCCAGTTCACACCTCAAACACCTTCTACATGAACACATCAGAAATTAACTTATTTTTTCTAGAAAGGTATAAAGTCCATATTAGACTATTATCAACTAATTAATAAGAAAAAATAAAATCACAGGAGTGACATCAGTGCCACTGGAGCATATCTGAAGGCACACAAGTGGTTGGCCTGTGTGCTCTCCAGAGCCCCTCTTCATTCACACAGACCCTTAATGACATCCAAAATCTACAATTTTTTTCCTCCATGTGTGCTATGATTGCCTATAAGCAGACACGACTGAGAGAACCCAGCTTTCAAGCTGTCGTCTTCAATATTACCACTTCCAATACTTGGGATTTAATGCTTTATATAAGGGTCATAGGATTACCAAAGCCATCTTTGGTTTTGTAATGGTTTTGTGCTCAGGGATGACCCAGCAGAAAAGCCACAGTAACAGCAAGGAGAGCAAAGTGTGAGAAGCAAAGAGCACAGCAGCAGCTCTCCAGTGCAGATGTCTTGATAGTTCCCATGGGAACAGCCCCAGCCCTGTAAGCAGAGCCAGAAGGCCACCTCCAGCCAGGCAAATAAAAAAAAATATGCTTTAAGCACACCTCTGAAGTGTATGGAAGGGTTTGTGCTCTGCCATGTGCTTTACCCTACAATGAGTACAGAGTGACACAGCACGCCGGTGTTCATTGGTATTAACACTTCCAGCTGGAAGCAGAGCCTCATGCATCCAAATCCTAAGGAATTTGAGGATCTATCTTCTGTTAGTACCTTCAAAAGAAAGGCCAACCAAAGCATTTACCCCTCAAAGTATCACAATGGAGATGCACATCATTTTGCATGGTAATTACAGAGGACTATGATTCCAAGGCTAAGGAGATGAAAAGGCTGCCAAGTCAATGGAGACTGCTCCAATAAAAGTTAGGATACATTAGAAAAGAGGTGAGACAGACAACCTTCTTCCAGCAGTCTGGATTTTGGCGTCACATAAAAGCCAGGAGCAGACCTCCCTGCTAATCCATACCAGTCCAGCACCCAAAGCCCAGTGAAGAGCTTCCCTTCTGGAGCACGCACAACCCAAGCAGCAGAGCCCAGCTCCAAAGGCACAGATAAAGGGTGCAGGTGTACCAAGGCAGCAGTCAGCTCCAGAGAAGCACAAACAGATCAGAGGAGACTCAATGTCTCCAGACAAGGCAGTATTTTTTGCAGCCTTCTCTCAAACTCACTGGAGAACTAAGTTTGGGTGAGGGTGTAAGCACCTGAAGGTCCTCAGCCTAGCAGAGCACATCTGGGCTAAACCAGGTCTGCATGCCCCCACAAACACCCCCAACTATGACTGAATTTCGGTGGAAGACCCTGAGCACTGCTATGTTCTGCCACAAGAGCAAATGCTTTGATGTGTGAGCATTTAATGGAGACAAAGTTGCTTTAATAAAGGCCAACCATTTAATGAAACTGGAAGTCCACTTGAGCATATCCTCAGGCAAGAAGGGAAGCATGTTTATTTTGCAGTAGCCCTTCTTGGAAGTCCAAGTCTCAGCTCCAGGCCCAAAGGACAAAGCTGTGGCAGATGCCACCATCCCACCAAAGGTGCCCAACTCCAAACTCAGCCGCATTGTAGGTGTAAGTGCACAGGTCATCATTTCAGTGGCCACCACGCTTGGACTCAATGAACTGGCAAGAAAGAATTCAGCTTTTTGTAAGATGCCACGGCCTTGCCCATGCCAAGTTAGCATGAGAACAGAGCTGCTCTTGCTACTTGATCCTTCTTTACAGTGGCATCAGATGAAAGGTGCCCTTTTGGCACCTGCAGAGCATCAGTGCCCCAGGTTAGGACAACCTTCTCCACAACTACATATACCTTTATGTTTCTGCAGGATCAGCCAAGCAACTAGGTCACCTCTGCTAATAGTAAGAAGATCTGGAGCCTGCCACCAGCACAGTGATCACCCTCCAGGTTTAAAAGAAAAATTTAAAAAATTAAAAATAATAAATAAGTACAGGTCTTACCATTCATTGCCCAAGTCTGAGGAGTCAAACGTAATTTTAATCCAGGAAAAAAGGTTTTCAGCCATATCACACTTAATGACAGCAGCTCTGCACCCACTCCTTCCACAAGAAGCTCAGGGTGTGAGGCCTTAGTTACAGAGCCAGGCAGCTGTGCTTCACACACAACTCCTGTCCTGGCACAAACAGGCTCTGTAAGAGTATTTAGGACAATTGGTACGTGCTTTTGCATGCAAACAATTACACCAATAGCAAACACCTCTACTGATCTTTCATATTCCCTTGCATCTACAAGAAGCAGAAGGGCTCGTCCTGACTTATTTAAATACATCAGTGTGTGTTGTCAAAACAGCCCAGGGATTAGACAAATAAATGACTCTCACTGCTCACTGACCCAAGCTGGGGATAAACTTCCAAGTTATCATGCACATAGCACAGGACCAGCTACAAGTCTTTGCACATTAGAGGGAAGAGCAAAAACAAAAAAAAATTCCTGGCACAACTAATGCAAACCCATCAATAAAAAGCACCCATCTGCCTGTCTGACCAGAAGCACTAAAAGGATGACACCAAACCATTTTACCCCCTACTAATTCAACCTTTGCCCCCACTCATCTCCTCATCTCGGGCTGCCCATGCCCTGCACACCTCACACTCCTGCTGGAGGTCAGCTGAGACCCTCCCCCCAGCCCTGAGAAAGGCCTATATTTGATTATAACACTATATGATGTCACGTATCCAAGACAACTAAAGGCATTACAGTCTTCTGAGGATAAAACCACCTCTCAGCCACGGATTTCAGCAAGCTGGGACCCAGTGTCTGTGGAAGAGATGAACCCTTGGGTGACAAAGGACACCCAGAGATGCTCCCTGGGGCGGCACCTACAGCAGGCAGGGCCCTTCCCACTCCTCCTGGCTTGCAAAGCAGAGGAAAACTAAAAATAATGGATTTCAAAATAACATGAAAAAGGCACTTATCACCTTCTCAAATCCAGCCAGAAAATAAAATCAGCCAACCAAAGGACTGGACAGGTCATAAACTCAGAGGCTTCATTTGAACCTTGGCATTGGTGGGCTCAAAGGGGAAGAGAGGTTTTCCTGAGATTTGCTTGGAAATACTTCCAAGCCTCTCTAATGTCAGTGTTCTCCCACACCCTGTGATACAATTAAGGCAGAGTGGGGAAAAAAAAGTAATGAAAACCAATTCAAAAGTCCAATATTAAGAAAAGTTAAGAAATGCTGCAATAGGGAAGGGATTAAACAAACCCTTATCATAGCCCAGGAAAGGGAAGAGAACAAGAGGAAGATTTCATCTAACTTTTTTTCATAAAAGTTTGCATTTTTTAAATTAAATACACACATATACACACACACATAAGTGGGTTTGTGTTTGAAACAAATATCTGAAAGGAAAATGACACGTGAGCTCAGACATGTCCTGACCCCAATCCAGACCCTGTACGTGGCCCAGAGCCTCTTATTCCACTGCTGCCTTCAGAGACTTTGCAAAAGTGAAGCTTTTCCAAAGGCTGCAGTCACTGTTGGACCTGGTTCCCATGCCTCAGATTTAAAACATGCACATAAAAACAGTCTAACAGAGAAATTGGAATATGAAAATATTATTATTATTAATAATAATAATAGTAATAGAAAAAACCCAAACAAGCAGTGAAATCTAAACTATTAAGAAAAACTTTTGGTGAGACACAAAAAGGGGAAGGAAGCGAAATAAGTGCTTTCAAGAAAAATGCTTTAAAGCCAATAGGTTTTCAACAGAGGCTTATGGGTCATTCTCCTTAAATTCAATACTGTGCTTGCTAAGTGGACTAAAATGCAAAACAAAATGTAAGCCACTGATATGTTCACAAGTAAGCCACTTGAGCAAATGACTTGCAAAATAATTCTGATGCTAATTCCCCTTCCAGGGGAACCCTTCCGTGTGTTTCTCTACCATCCTTTTGAACCAGAAGTGAACACAGCTACATTTCAGCTGGTGTCAGTACCGATTTACCAATGCTAAAAAACATAAAGCTCTTTTCCATACAGCTTTTCTGACTCCTTCAGCCTTAGAAGTACCAAAACTCCTGATTTCCACTGGAAAACCAACAACTTGAAGCTTCACCCCAAGTGACCCTTCTGCAAGATTTAACTGTAAAGCACCATTGGAGCTGTACCACAAAATCACGCTACAACTTCATGCCTGCAAAGCTGTCCCCACTTGCTACTTCCCCGCTCCTGCTCCTAAAGTGCACATTTTCCTCCAAAGCCCAGGGAAAGCAAAGCAATGCTCTTCGCTGTGCTGACTGACCTGCCTGGCCAACTTGCTTTTAATTTTATTCCAACAGTGTGGAATTTCGCTTTCTGTTTTAACAAACCAGCAAGCAAAAAACCCTCCTACTTTTGAGTACTTGACATCCCTAAACCAAACCCAACTGGCTGATAAATGGTCTGGGGATGATGCTCACAGACCAGAGGATGAGGGATGATGAATGGCTGCTGCTGAGCAGCAAGCTTCCCAGCTCCCACTCCTTCAGCTCTGCTTCATGAAACTTTTCCAGGTGCTGAGCTCTCTTCATATCCAGTACTCAGCTTTTAGGCAACCATGTACTTGCCCCAAACCTAAGCACAACAAAACCCAGTGATGCTGTTGAAAAGAAAGAAAGCACGGGACTACACCTTAAGTGGGAAACTTAAAGTAGCGACAAGCTGCAAGATAGGAATACACTGTAAATAACCTGAGAGAAGACACGAAGACTGAGTGTGCAGAAGAGTAGGGGTGGGTTATGATGCCTGCAGTAGACAATTTAATGGAGTCCCTAACATTCTCTAACACTTGAAGAAAAAGTAGGGAGCGCTAAGTTTAGTCTGAACATAATGGGAAAAAATGTTGAATGCACTCGATGACAAAAAAAGTCAAAATCCACATCATTTACTTTCAGCAAAGTATTCCTATCTGCACAAATTCCAGGTTTCTCTTAAAAGGGTCCTGATGCCCTTGAGCAATCACTCAGTAAAATGGGTATTCCTGCCCCAAGCACAGCTGCTGTGTTTCCCAGCTGCTGACCATACAGGCTGGCACTGAGCAATCAGTAGCACCCTCCCAGCCTGAAGTGACCCAGCTCTCAGGCTTCCACAGCCATAATGTTTTACAGGGAGCAGGCAGAGTACCAGGGGTCATAAAAATGCTGGCTGGCATCAGGCAGCACTTCTTCCATTCCATGTAATTTACTACCCAAGCACTGCGAGCTGTCTCTTCTTGCTGACCTAAATTGTATTTTGGAAGCACCATGGAACATCACTGCATGCTTTTACCCAGCATGGTGAGGATGAGATGGAGAGCTCACCATCACCCAGCATGACCACCAAATCAGCAGGTGTAACGTGACAGGGAACAAACACACACCTATCACATGTGAGATCGAGCCAGGAAAAAAAGTGAAGCAGCATCTCAGGGGTTTCTTGTGTCCTCTCAGCGAGACAAGGCAGCTGTTGGATCTGGAAGGAGACACCCCACATGCAGCCACAGGGAGCCTCCCCATGTGGACGGGGTTTGCAAGTGAGCACTTGTGGAGAGCAGAGCTGGGCTCCGCCGTGAGTCACCCCGAACCGCCACTGTGGTGCAGGAAGTTGCCCAACACCGTTTCAGCTTCGGAGCAGAAACACACACACACACACACACTGGGATGAGGCACTTGCTGTCTCTATCTACTTCACTCAGGAAAAGTTACCATCAGTGCAGTGACATCCTACAGATGAGCTTACACAATATGCACCCATTCACCAGGAGGAGAGGAACTGCAAATGCTCAAGGAGCCAAAGGGTATAACCCAGAAGCTGCACCTCTTGCTGCAAGGTAGAGAGCATTCATCCAGACTGCTGATAGCCATTTACTTAAAGGGATGAGAGGCTGCTTTTCATTCACCTGCAGCCAGGCAAGGAAAGCTGTGTGAAACACAGTTTGTTTTGCACCACAGTAGTGCAGTAAGACTACCCCAAAGCAGGGAACAGCATCAGGTGCATGGCAGCGGTGGCTGTGGGCACACTATCGCTCCTCCCAACGCCCACCCCTTCTGCCACCTCACTGCTATAATCCCTCTGTGCAGCTCTTTCTGATAAGGTATCACAAACCTGCACATGGAAAAAGTCTTCTGAGTGCCTGGGATACTTCCTCTCATAAATACCAGCTCCTTTTAACCCCAACAATGAGGAAGCAAAGAGAGATGGCAGGGCAGGAAGGTGGAATTACAACCCCACTGAAACCAACATGAAAACTTCTGCTGCTGTTACAGGAACCAACAGTTGTGCACAAGAACTGCATGCCTTTGTCACCAGTTTATATCTATGTACAGTTTGGCATCTGAAGATGCTATCTCATTCACCAAGAAAGTTTGCTTTTGTTCAATATGACAGGTTTTCAAGTCTATTGCACTGAGTGGAACAGAGCCTGTGGTTAATAAAGACGGCAAAAATCAGCCTGACATGTCCCTAAACCTCTGTCTTCTTTCCAAGGCACGCCACTCCCTTACCAGGCAGTACTTCTCGTTCAGCTGGACCATTACACACACCTCTAGCTGCTCCATTACTTATGGGACCGGCACGCTCTGACAGACAGGGTTGCCAGCAATGCTGGTGCCCTCAATCCCAAGCTCTCTGGAGGACACTGAAAAGCTCCTGAAGCAGAAATTCTGTGGGAGCTGAAGCTGTTGAGGCAGCACACTCCTCGGCTGGTGCCCCTTTTAGACAAAAAAAAAATCTTACTTCTGGGCTGAAAAATCCCCAAGGAGGTCCTTCAACAGAGGCCCAGCAGCAGTACCCAAAGCAGGTCACAACTTCATCCTCTGGTCTAGACACTGCCAACAAAGACATCAACCAAGTTTTATTCCAGCAAGGTCCCTGAGAGTGCTCAGGGCCACATGCCTGGACTGATACAGGGCCAGCACCTCCAGCTCCCTTCAGGACCTGCAGGGCAGCCAACGCAGCATCTCCACCACAGTCTGCAAGTGTAAACACTGTGTACAGCAGCACTGCTCAGTTTATGGGCACATCTGCTAACAAAAAAAAAAACAACAAAACTAAAAGCACAGAAAAGTCCTATATGTATTTCAGGCAACTCAAACACACAAAGTGAGAATCACCACCTCCTCTCTATTTCTACAAAAGTTAAGTGGCACAGCTGGACACAAGTGAGCCCCCAGCAGAAGCTGATCCTCGGCAGCAGCGCACGGCTGAGCTCAGAGATAACACGCCCTGGCACCCAGCTAAGTTCATCAGCTCAAGCCCTGTGCTGCACTAATTGCTGCTATTGAGCTTTCAGTTCAGACTTGTGTCCAACTACCTTCTGCAGAGCTTGGGAAATGTGAGTTGGCACCTGCCAAAAAAAAATCCAAACAATACAGCAACCTTCAAGCTAGTTCAAGTTTCCCGACATAATACCAGCTGAATTTTTCTTGCATAGATATAGCATCACACCAGACTTTAAGGAGGGGAGAAAAGACCCCAATCTAAGAAACACAACCGAAGTTAAATTATTCACATGCCAATATATTACAACCCACTTATTACTAAATTTGTCTAAATGTAAGCCCAACAATAACAAGATCTAGAGAGCATGTGTGTGCCTATATAAAATTATATATAAAGCTATCTTGACTTCACAGATTAGGCACAAAGCCAATCAAATCACCTTCTCAGAATTTAAGTCCACCATAATTCAGCCTGTTTAACTCAACATTTGGCAGACAGCATCCATCCACAGGAAGGCACTACGGCAGGAACATGAGTTTATTGAGTCTTCTTCAAGGTTTATTTTATTTCTTTGTTCCTTTTACTCTTTGTTTGGGCCTTGTCATAATCCAAACCCTCACCAACAAAAGCCAGTTTCCGCTCCCACAGAACCCGAGCACCAAGCACGCCGGTGTGACCGACCAGGAGTAAGGCAGGAGGACAGTGGGATGCTGCTCCGCTGCCGCCACCAACTCATCGCCCAACTTCACCAAAAAATCCCGAAAAAGATGGAAGACTCCGAAGGGCCACGTGCAGATCCCAGCCTGACCTCGAGCAGTTCGCCAGCCGCTTCCTGGCTTTTACCCCAAAACGCGGGAACCCCGGAGCGCCTCTCCCACACGGCCCCAGCCTCGGCGAGCCACAGACGCTCTGCACATCCCTGGGGACTTCCCGCCGGGTCTGGGACAACAGGATGCGGCGGAACAACGCAGAAAGCGTCTTTATTTCACCAATCGAAGCGCCTCAGTTTGATGGGGATGACCCGGAGGCGAGGGGCACGTCGGGGCCGTGCTCCAAGGTCCCGGCGCCGGGCTGGCCGCGTTTTCCATCATCCCAGCTCGGAAGCGTGTCCTGCCGGGGGAGCGGGTGAAGGGGGCTCCCCCGCGTCAACCCCGCGGAGCCGGGAGGAGGAGCTGCGGGTGCATGGCCCCGCGGGGAGCGGGTGCGTGGGGACCCCCCCCTTCCCACGCATCGCCGCCCAGAGCGGCTGGAGAGGAAGCGCCGCCTCCGCGCCTCGTCCCCACGCGGGGAATGAGGCGACAGCGGCCACACCGTCCCCCCGGCACCAGCGGGACCCGCCGCCACACTCCCCGCGCTTTCCCCCTTCCCCCACGAAACCCTCGCGGAGCGGCGGAAACAAAAAGAAAACCTCACACCCCCCCCCCCCCTCCCCCCAAAGCCCAGGAAAAAGCCGAAAGCTAAAGCACGAAAAGGCGCGGGAGCAGCCCGAGCGGGCGCGGGGCGCGGGGGCGGGCGGCACTCACCGCGGTCATGAAGCCGCGCGGCC